>CM021107.1:131657040-131917946 GCA_007115665.2 Sequoiadendron giganteum
ATGGTAACCTTCATCATTAAAACAGACAATTTAATTGATCAACTGTAGGTCACAATTAAACTACATGTATTACTGCTTCTCAAAATTGAAAAGATTATGCTATATTAACTAAATCTTATGAATTATTGTTTTGCGTATGATTGAGCCATAATGAGGGTTAATAAAAAGTTTAAGAAAGGTCCGGTGAAAGGGTGTTCTATGTGTACCTTGTTGGCACGAAAGCAAGGGTTGTTTTTGTGTATTGGTTGACCAGTATTTACTATTTGTTGAAAGAGGTCTTGAGCTATATTTCTATAAAGTTTCCCCAGAAAATCCAGATTTCTATAAAATAAATTCTATTTTCCTGTATAAGACAGTTATGAGTTTGGATTGCAATGGCTTCTACTCTGAATAACAAAATGTGATGTACGGGGGTAAATTAGCAATAAATACATGGCTAGTTCTTAGAACTGATGTATTTTGAGCTACTGCCTGGTTTAAACACTTTAATGCATATCACTAACTTGAAATCCTTACATGATCACATCATGTGCTATGAGAAATCCTTACATGAAACTATGACGTGCAATAGCTATTTAACAAAAACTGGCAGATGAAGTCCTTGGTTTGCTTTTAATTTCATTGATTGAAATGAGTTTAAATTGGTATTCTACTGCCAAGAGATTACATTTTCAGCCTATTTATTGGATGGCTTGTTTAATATATGGATGAGTTTATCTTAGCAAATTGAATAAGTATTTCCAATTTGGCAGAAGTTTGTGGACTAAAGATATGGTTCAAGGCTCAAAGAAGCCAGAGCTAATGTACATTTAAGAACTGCATATTTTATGAATTTTTTTAACAACATAACATATTGAACTTCATTTGTTCATCTCCCGTACTTTTCAAAATATCTAATATGTGAAATTTGTCACTATCTGTAGCTTGACCCGGCCATACAAGAGGCATTTGATGTGGCTTATGAAAATATATGGGCTTTCCATGATGCTCAACGGATTCCTGAACAAGTTGTTGAGAACATGAAAGTGAGATCTTTGTTATGAAAATCAACTATTTTTTACTATTACTAGACAATTTTATAATACTATACTCTCCTGCTGAATAATTTTGTTATACGTGGTAGCTTAGATGACCAAACTGTACTTGATATGTGCCATTAATTCTCTGCAGGGAGTAAAGTGTAAACGAGTTGCTAGGAGTATTAATGCAGTGGGCCTTTATGTGCCAGGTGGAACTGCAGTTCTACCTTCAACAGCTTTAATGCTGGCTGTGGTACGAATCAAACTTTGACCTGGTTTTGAGTTTGCTGTTACTTGTCAAACAAACTGGATACCCATTGTTTTGCTAAATTTTACTAGACTGTTCTGGCAAACCGAGATTTTATTTCCATTATCTGTTTTTTTGTGTGGCAGCCTGCAAAGCTCGCAGGCTGTAGAACTATTGTACTTGCAACTCCTCCAAGGCCTGATGGTTCTATTTGCAAGGTATACTTTGCTTGTTAAAAAGAATATTGTTTCATTGACTCATTAGAGTCATATGATTACCTTTAGTGGCATTTAGTTGCATTAATAAACTGCCTTGCACCAAACCATCCATTCAACATGCAGGAAGTGCTTTATTGTGCAAAGAAATCAGGAGTCACTCACATACTAAAAGCTGGTGGTGCACAGGCATGTCTACTTGTGTACTCTGCTTCACTGCTTTCATCGTGATTTCTAATCTTGTCGTTTGAAAGATATATTACTATCTGTTTTTTATTAAAGTAATTTTTATATTTTTGTGGCAGGCAATTTCGGCCATGGGCTGGGGTACTGCTTCATGTCCAAAGGTATGTTGATGGCTTGATTAATAGTTGCATGCATTTTGTCAAGTTTATCCTAGAAATGGTGCAAAATAATTTCACAAGATTTATGAAATTTTAATTGGGAATGATAACCACCTTTATTGTGGACCTTACAACTCAGATTAAGTTGTCAATAATGAAATTTGAAATATCATAAATATGTGATCTCAATGGGAACAAATCCTATACTTATGTGGTTCCTCAGCTTATTCAATTTAATTGGTAGTTATCAAATGTGTATTACAGGTTTGTTTGCCATTTTAATAGAACACGGAGATTCACACTTCTATGTCTAGTGGGATCTTCCTTTCTACTAATGAAATTTTCCAATTCTTATCATTGGTACTAAAGCCTGTTGGCAGATGGTCAGCGCTCCCCTCAGGATTCGTGACATGGACTAACCGCCTCCCGTGGATCCGTTAACTCTGGCAGTTGTATCGGACATTAACAGATCGATCTTTTAGTGCAACGGCAATTGTGGGCCAACAAGTGGTATCAGAGCCAAAGGTGTCGGGTTCAAATCACCTAAGGTAATGCTGAGGGGGAGTTTGTTGGCAGATGGTCAACGCTCTTCTTGGGATTCGTGACATGGACTAACTGCCTCCCGTGGATCCGTTAACTCTGGCAGTTGTATCGGGCATTAACAGATCGGTCTTTTGGTGCAACGACAACTGTGGGCCAACAAAGCCTTGTTGGAGTTTGGTTGGAGGTGGAGGAGCTTATTCTTCCCCGGTGATCATTCTTAGGAATGCTTAATTATAGTGCCAAAGTTTTGTTCCCTTTTCCTTATTTTGTTGCTTATACATCTGTAATTTTGGAAGGTATGCGTGATGGATCATAATCTACCAAAAAATAAAAAGCTGTAGTTGTGAAAGTGTAATGCCCTGCCACGTAACCCTAAAGGAAGTTGCAATTCACTACATAAGCGCACAATTTTTTTTTATTAAAGTGTAATTAACATACATGTTCACCAACAATTGACAACAACCTCTAAGGCTATGTAACCGAGATTACTTAAACCCATACATACATCAATATACAACCATAGCATTTAATGACAATATGAATTGAGTACTTAAACAAAACAAAGATACAACATAACATAAAGAGATATACAACCAAACTCCATATTCATTAACTTAATCAAAAGTTTACATCACTTATTCCCAGAATGAGGCAATAATACAAATGTGTTACAATATACATAAATCCACCTCGAATACAAATGAGGGGTAAAATAACATGATTCAAATTGAAATAAATACATTGCTTGAATTATAAACAAGAACTGCAAGCTCTCCAACTGGATATCTCGCCACCAAGTACTGAAGATCAAAGGGGGACCCAATGGTGTATGGTGCATGTTCCACCCAACCAAGTGGTACTTGAAGGCCCACCCCCCATGCTAGGAGATAGTAACAACATAACAAGACAATCTCTACAACCTCTAATCACAGGCTGAGTCATACTGACTCATATTGACACAACCAATCACATGTACAACACAAGTCCAACTCTAACATGGTCATATTGCTTCCAAATATAAAAATAGATCAAGTATGCTAAGAAAACCATACACATAAAATCATGTACCAACTGTTGTCCTAGACAAAGTGTCATCGCACAGCTCATCATGGGATCTCCTCTAGGAATCTTTATAGGCTCTGGTAATCTTGGTGACCTCAACCGAATCCCGGCCCCCATACTCACTCATGTGGAATCAAATACCTTTTGTAAGGACAAGATAGATGACCTTGCCATTCCAGGCCTTCCCACTCATCTCAAGCTTAAACAGGCGCTTGTATCTATGAGTGAGGCTAAATTATCTTAATTAGTGTGAAATGCTACCTAATCTTCTAAGTACATTAATTTAGTTATCACTTGATTAAACCACCTCCGAAAGTTACCCAGTTTACCTCTTTGGGCTCTGGCGCCTAACAAAAGCCACTCTTCTACTTGACAACATACCATACAAAACTAATCACCAAGGGAATCCCAAGTGCATACAAAAGATAAAACCACTCCAACTCTAGGAGGCAACATATAATGAGACTCACTCCAAACACTTGGAGGCAACAAGACACAATGCACTACCTAGGGGAAATACAAATGGTTGACATAACAAATCGACAACCCCCATCCTCCAGAACCCTCTGGAAGACTTACATATTAAAGACCCATTTAACCCATTTCCCAAAACATGGACACAAAGGAAATAACTACAACAAAGCAATTGCAAGGAAATAATCTATTTTTGGATATCCTAAATCCATTTCCCTTTTAAATTCATTTCACAGGAAAGAAAATAATTGACCTATCAAAATAATTGATTAAAACAAATAATTGCCTCTTCGGTAAAATCAAATCACTAAATCACTTTTAAAAGCAACATAATCCCTTCTACAATTAATTTCTTCAAATTTTCCCATTCTAAACATAAAACATAATATCTTTTGAAATAAAACAATTTAAATATAAAATATATTTATATATATATTTAATTTATATTCATAAAATATACATAATATATAATTATGTATATATACTTATGATATATATATTCATTAAATATATATAATTGCTATTTAAAAAAAACACACATATATATATATATATATATATATATAATATATTATGTATATCTTTCTTATTAAAAGAAAATGAATCTATAAATATTCAAAATTTCCGTAACTTAAAAAGAAACGAAAGAAATCGTAAATGCTTGGCTGCAAAAAGGTTCGCCGGACTGTACTTGTAGTATAGCCGGCCTTAATAAATGTGGGGAGGCAGTGCGTCCCCCTATGAGGTGGGTACCTTGCCTCATAGGCAGTGCAACGCTCCACTGTAAGCAAGTGGGCGGTGGGGGATGTATCTGCCCCTACCAACCACTATAAACATAAGTCCCCCCTCTTTTAAATATGCAAATTAAAAATTACGAACTCCCAAAAGCGATTTGCTGTACGACGATTTTTGCACAGAATTAAAATAAAATTACTTAAAAAAAATATGCAGATATATATTACATATATATATATATATTAAAAAAAGAATTTCAGCATAACAGTTAAATTGGAGAAGTTTTTTCAAAATGTTCACCTATAGGTGAAATTATGCAATTTTCCAGAAAGTATAAAAAATTCACAGAGAATGTTACAATAAATCAACTAAATTGCTTTCTCAAATTTAAACACGGGTAAGGAATCTACTAATTTCTTTCAGAGGTTTTCAATCAATTTCTAATTTCTTCTGAGTTTCTCCACCGCAAAATTTTCAAACACAGAGGTTTCACAATTTTCTTTTACTACAGAGGTTTAATTTTCTCTAAATCTAAATTTGTTTTCCTCTAGATTTATTTCATAGTAGAGATCTAATAATTTCTCAAATAACACAATTCATATTCTTTGGTTTTCACTGTAACTAAAATTTCCTAAGTTTCTTCATGACAATCACGGAAGCTTTAAATTTCTTTTTTCTAAAACAAAATAACTTTCCTTAATAGATCTAGCACAACAAATAACTGCAACAATACAATTTTAATACAAGTTTTAAACAAATTTAATTATACAAGAAAAGAACATGTATCAAGAAGCTTCTGATGTGTTGAGTTTTTGATGCCGAGCCTCTTCCAAAGCTTTCACAGCTTCTTCCCAGCAACCGCAATATTTCCAGAACAAAATATGTATCCAATTTCACAACAACTATACTAAAACAATTCTCTTAAATTTCCTACAGCCAAAAACCACTACAATCTTCTGTGTTTTTTCAATTTTTCATTCCTCCAAAAATATCCTCACCTTCCCGTGCAAAAGCTTTCCTCTTCTTTCAACCAAAAACCCAAATTTTTCTTTGTGAATAAATTTCCAACAACTTCTACATTAATTTTAACTATAACATGCTGGCAATTAACAAATATCTTACAATGAAGTTGACATTGGACAAGGTTATTCTTAATAGTCCCACTAAGTTGCAGTGCTTCATGCTTGTTAGCAAGTGATAGTCCATTTAGGACAGTTTAGAGACCAATAACTAGCAAGTAACAAAACAATGAACAAATATAGAGATGTCTTAAGTTTAAAGGAGATGGCCATAAGAAAGAGTTTGGTGTGAGCTTCAGAAGCTAAATCGCATTATCTTTGGTGGCTACCATGGCCCTGCACATTCCAGGAGCGCATGAGGGGTCTAGACGTTGGGATGTTGGTTCTTGGGTGAAGGATTTAGAAAACGAATGGTCCACGCTTCATGATCAGCAGGGGAGAGGTTAGCGAAGCAAGGGGTATGGCAAGAATGGTGCTGACTGGGGATTTGTGGGGCTCGGGGGACGAAAGCAGCCTCAACAAGACGATAGAAGGGCCTGGGGGCCCCTGAACCATAGAAATGGCTTTTATCAGCAGCCTAGACAGGAATTGTCGTGGATTTCTGGCAGGAGGAGATCAATGGGTGGGTTCCCAAGGTGGAGAGATCAGCGGAAAAGGTGGCACTCGCCCTTAGGGAATGAGGGGAGAGGGAACAAGAAAAGGCTGGTGGGGTCGTTAGGGAGTCAAAGGACATCGCAAAATCCAGTGGTTGCTGGTCGAGGGCCCAAATTGTGTCCGGTTGCTCTGAAGCAACAATGGGTAGAAAAGAATGGAAAAGGTAGCTGGGTGTTGCCTCAGGAGATGCCCTTGGAGTATAATTCAAAGCTAAACGAGTCAGCGTCAAGGGTAGCTCAAGTGGTTTCGAAAGATCTTATAGAAGAGGCTAGATCATCGTTGGAGAATAAGGCTCTTTTTGTGAAATGGTGGGGAGATAGCTGTACCAAATCTCGAATGCGGCAATGGTGGTCGGAGTAGTGGCCGAACAAAGTGGTAACAAAGTTCCTGTCGAACAGTTTTATCTTGGTTCAGTGCTCATCTGTGGACATTAGAACTGAAATACTAAGTGCTTCCCACCTATCAATGGATGGGTTTGGCTTTTACTGTTTTGCATGGTCAAGACATTTTGAGCCGTCATGACATATCCCAGAAAATATGCGAATTTGGGTAGAACTGTATGCTTGCCTTCAGAAATGTGGTCGGTAGAAGCTCTGAAGTGGATTGGTAGTGCATTAGGAGAAGTCTCTGGTATTGATGAGAAGGCCCTTAATGATGGTAACGAGAGCCATATGAGAGTTTTGGTTGAAGTCAAGCCTTGGAGTACCCTGTGGAGTGAAATGGAGTTGTCTCTCGACGGGGTTGTGTGGATTTAGAAAGTAAAATGGAATTGGACTCAATGTTAGGCCACGGTATTAAAGACATGGGAGCGTGAGGGCCTCCAAAACATGAATAGACCGTCCCAGAAGGGAAAGGGGATTGATGATTCGGGGGAGGGACCATCGAAAATTTCTGAGTTGCGCACCAGTCGTTACACAACCCGGAGTGTCATAGGAAAGAGGTAGGAGGGAACTGTTGACGTGCCTTTTATGACAGTGCCAGCACAGAATAAAGTTGCCCAACGGTCACTCTATTCTCTCTTGATCAAAGTGTTCCACATGCTAAGATTGCTTGAAAGTTCATGTGTTCGACTCCAAGGTTCCTTTTATCGCGAATAGACTCAGTTGGTTGATGTGTTTTGCTGGTTATTTCAAGGGGACTTACGTAGTTGTTCGACTTTGTGAAGCAATTAAGACATGAATGATTTGGCGATATGGTTCTGGTATCTAGACTGACTCAGAAAATGCAGAATTTAAAGGGGATAGGGATAGAGATTCTACAGATCTACTTCTAAAAGGGTGGAGGACGAAGATCGACTTAAACAATCTTCAAACCAAACTTCGCTTTGTCTTCTTTCGAACAACTCCGACAAAGTTGGTGCAATCTTCAAAGGATGAGAAAATGTTCAAACTATGACACAACACGTTCATACCGTCAACACGACGCATACAAACACATGAACCATAATCGAAGTTAAGTGCTGATACTCCAGTTGACCACGCAAGGCGAACTTACCATCAGCAAGTCCGCTAGTGGTATGGACGAGAAGACTTGCTCAAATCACAACGCCACACTCCACAGCTAACAACTACTTGCATGAAATAAAATCTATTTTACTCTATCTACCTTGAATTGGAAAGACGAAATGGCCTTGCTAGCTACTCATAACAAAGAAGAAATCACCAAGCAATGAAACTCTTTGTATTATGAAAAGTGTTCACAACAACCTTTTACAAAACTTTCAAAGGAAAGTTTTCTTCCCTCCTCAATCTAAAGCTAACTTCTAAGCTAAATGCCTTCTACTCTCTAGCTCTGATTCAACTCCAATTCTAATCTCTATCTCTAATTCTAATAATAGATTACAAATGAGGGGGGATGCCCCTTTTATAATAAGTCCAATTCAGTGGACGGTTCAGATCAAATTACAATGAAGGGCTCAGATCGAGCCACCTATGCCCTGATTAGGGTTTCTGCCCTAAAAACCGCCACAGAGAGGAGTGGGCAATGAATGCACAGAATATTCTCCACTCCGTGCAGGAATCATAATGAGCAATTAATGCCCACTACCATCATCAAGAAGATCCTCGCAAGCCACGCGTTCCCACTGGCCTTCTCCCGGATAGCAAACTCGATCAACCGGGCCAATACTGCTTCAACCTCCTTGTAGAGATCGGTGGAATATGGTTGAGCTGGAACTCCAAGACTGCTACCGTCTGTCCGTATCTGATGCAAGATTTTTCCATGTCACCAAGGCATCCTGGGTATGCTGAATTATACTAGAGAACGTGGAGACATTCTCAAAGTCATCCAGGACAAGTGACCTCGCAGCTGAGAAGAATGGAGGCAGCCTACTTTTCAAACCATCAGCAGTTATCTCCTCTGGGACCAACTTTCTAGCAAATATGGCTTCTAATGTATTGAGGACTCCCCCCAAGATGTTGCCCATTGCCTTCTTCACTTTAGCTGAATCTGCCCTTGCTGCGTCGTGAAATCCACGGCCTGTGACCACCGAGGAGTACCAACTGGTGAAATCGTACCTATCACCTCTCTGAATTACACCTCCATCCACTAAGGTTTCTAGAGGTACATGCATCAAAGCCCCCAAACGAAGTACAGTCTTCGTTTGATAGATGCGAGTATCACCCCAGGCCTGATCTACTATATCCATCCGTGCCAAAATATTTGAGGCCTGTCGATAAGCATCGGCAAGGTCCTCCATGAATTTCCCTGTCTCAGCATGAACACGGCTAACCCACTTGTCCGCCTCCGTTTCCATTTTCTTCAAATCCTCTAAGGCAACAACTGACTCATTCGGAAGCTCCGATGGACGTTCTACTGCCGGGTCTGCTGGTTCACCTGGACGTGCTAGATTCTGCATATATCCTATCAAGGTTTTGTGCTCCTTCTTCAATTTCTTATACTTCCCCTCCGTGCGGAGCAACTGATCCTTCAATGCCTGATAGGAGTTATCGAACTCCTCGATAACTTGGGCTCCCGTAGGACGACCCAACTCTACTGTGGTGATCACATAATTTTCAGGCCTCTCCTCGGTTCGATCACAATCTTCCCTCGGAATAGCCACCTTGAGAGCTGCGGGACTGACTCGTCAGTCGAGATCTTTGAAAACTTTCGGGCCCTTTTCTTCTCTGGTGGCGCACTGATCCTCCTAAGGAACTCCTCCATCTCAATGGCCGGATCCGTGTCATCCTCGGGTTCTCTCCTCACTGTCGGAAAGCCAATCAGGCACTGTCTGCTGTGGATTACAAATGACAAGGGGCTGTTCTTCTGTTGCCCCATCTCGTGCACTTCCTCTCTTCTTGCACTGGTTTGCTCAGGCTCATCCTCCTCTATAAGCTGGGTATCTCCCGACCCTTGGGTCCCTTGTTCTGTGTTTTCCTCTTCTTCCAAAGCCGTGTCCAACATCTGCTGAAAATGGGTGTCGGCCATTGTTTCCTCTTCCTCCTCCTGTTGGCCGCCCCTGGATAAACTGACACTAGCTGATTCCCGGGCGTTGGGCTGATCTACCTCCTCAAGTCCCCGCTCTTCCTCTAATCCTGCCCTCTGATCGGCAAATAATGAAACCACTCTTAAACTCGAAGATTGAGTTTGTGAGTGCACGGGTGATGCTTGTTCTATCCTCAACGGTATCGGCTGGGTTGGCACTTCCACTTGTGCCCTCGATGTCTGAGCAATTTGTTTCCCTCTTTTTACCGATAACGGCCTTGGGTCACCCATCAAGCTGTAAGTAAGGGCGATCGACTTGCTCTTAAGTCTGCATACATGTCTGTCGACCCAAGTCCTGGTAAAAGTCATCACCGGGATAGAAAGAGTGTCCAAGTCCATGATCTCTGGCTCGGACCAATCAGGTGGTGGGACAGGAGTATCCCTAACTGACCCATAGTCGGGTTGCATGACGTTGACATCCTCCTCCACCTGGTCGGGAACTGGAATAATCTCACATTCTCTAATCAACTTGAGAGGAAGTCTGGAAAACATCCTTCTTCTTATCTCAGCCTCATCCACTGCATTTGCCCAGAAGTCCTCCAGATGAGCTCTGTGCCGGTATTCAACGTTCTGTACCATCCGGATGTTCCCGTAAGGATCGAAATCCTGCCTGCCTGTGTGATATGACAAATGATAAGATTGCAGCTCGTCCTCTGCCTCTCGGGCTGCCTGCAAAGAGGGACACACCTCAATGGAATTTCCCATGGTGATAGGGAAATCAAGTCCACCCTTCTTTTTCCTTTTCTGAATCTTATCGTAGGCAATCAATTGCCTAGATACCTCAAGCATTACTATGTGATCAGTGGGGTATCGTGGTAACCGATACGGATACGAAGTGAACCCCTGCAGCCTAATATATGTGAATTTTGGGAATTGGATGAGCCAATACCCATATTCCTCAATCAATGTCTGTGCTTCTTTAGATATTCTCTGCTGCGTCCTTTGCTGAAGTGTCCTCGCAATGTGCATTGTGAATGCATCATTTGCCCGTTTATAGTTGGCAACGTTAGCTAAATGTAGCTGTGTGCAGGCTTCGTGGATTTTGAATTGACCAGGGGCACAGCCGATTGGCTCTTTGTACGAAATCCCTCTGTACTTAGTCATTCTGGCCAACATGTAAATTACATATGAGCTCATGTAGAAAGTCTTCGTCACCTTCAAGCTCCTGAATTGCTCATCGATGTGGTTGTTAATCATCCTAGCCCAATCGACACACTCTTTTCCTTCCAAGATGATCTCGATGAAGTAGAACATCCAAGGCTCGAAAATGTAAGCCTGTGCACTCCCATTCACCCGGCTCAGCATCATTATCAAATCACAGTATTCTTGTTTCACGTCCTCGGCAATTATCTGCTTTGGGAGCTTAGTGCGGGGTGGCCTCGGCTTCTGCATCCAAACTCTGTTGATGACTGCAGTGACTCTTTCGAAAGAGGAAGAGTACATCTTATCTGCCCTCTTGTTTGTACTGTATAACATCTCCTCAGCAGTTGGAATCCCAAATGCTTCTCCGATGGCATCGGGTGTGAAGTTGGCGAGCAGTTTACCATCCGGAGAGACGATCGTCCTACGTTCTGGCTTGTAGTGATTGGCGCACTCCATAATTAGCTCCGGACACTGAATTGCTGGCGGAAAACTAGCAGCTGCGTAGATTCCCTCTTCATTATATTATGTGCCGTGACGGATGGTTGATGGCCCCCTAGCCCGAACATCCTCGATTTGAGTGCATTCAGATTAAATGAACCAAGGTTGGTGTCATTCAATCCTGCCAACTTTGAAACTATTGCTGACTTTGGGAGAAATGGCTTAGCGAGCCTCTTAATCATTGCCTGCCGGGATGAGCCAGCCTTGCCTGCTTCAGTGTTTGCAGCTCTGCCTGCGGCTCTGCTTGTTCCTGCAACATCCTTTGCGCCAGCCATCTGCAAAATAAAATAGAAGAATAAGCCAGACTGCAGATTTTTAATAAAATAAAACAATTCCCGAGATGGCTGCGAGTACGGAGTTAGCTTTGAAAATAAAATTTCTCAGCATAAATTTCTAACTCCAAACCTCGTACTGTATAAAAAATCTCTGAGTTTAGAGACAACTTTCAGCAACTGCACTTCTAACTGGTGAAGAAAAAACGCAGCAAGCTAATAACTTTCAGCAATGTAGCTAATTTCTCCAGCACAAATAGTTCGAACCTTGACTTCACTTTGTCAACTTCAGCAGTTAGATGAATAAAGAGTTGCCAGTAATATGAAATTTCGACTTCCTCAACTTCTCAACGTTTAAACTTCTTCAAGACTTCGACTTTCAGTAGCGTGAAAATAAAGATCCCCAGAGAAAAGAAACCCTCTACAACTTTGCAAATCTGCAGCGACTCCACTTTCAGCTCTTTGAGAATTAAATTCTCCAGCAACTCCGGAAAATAACTTCAATCTTCAACTTCGAAGTCGCAGCAACACACTTTCAGCTCTTTGAAAGAAAGAGTCTCGGCAAATGAAGATTTCTCCAGCACTTCGCACTTTCAGCAACTCAACACTCCGAAATAAAATAAACTCTCACAGAATTTCTCTCCTCAACCACTTGGAAAATATTTCAATCTCTCAAGAACTTCTTCAGCAACTTCAACTTCGAAACAATGTGAGGAGAAATGAAAGAAGAGATTGTTTAAATAACTTTTCCCGGAGAATCCTGCTAAGTAGTGCTGGGGCTATTTTTAGCACCTTCATCAATTTTCCACTATCTTCGTTTAGAATCTTCTAATTCAAGCGCAGTAGTGGGCTAGTCGTCAGCCGGTCATTATGGCAGTCGCCAAATAATGATTCCTTCTTCTTCAAATTTCGAATTTTCCTTTTAGTCTGTCAGTTAACCTTGGCGATTTAAACAACTCGCGAGAAAAACAATCACTTGAATCCCATTTTAAAATCTCGCAGTGTTTAAATAAATTCCACTCGAAAAATTTCGTGGGAGTTGTAAATATATTTCCAACTTTTAAAATGTCTGTCATTTAAATCCTCGACTTCATAAAATTTGCCTTAGACATTTTAAATTCTCTCATTAAAATGTTCAACTCCGGGCGATTAAAATTTGTTTGCGTGCTCGAAATTATTCGTCCTTTGAGATTTAACTTCTTTCAGGAAAATAATCTAGGCAAAACGAATTCCCTCTGAAAATATTAAAATTTCCCTTAGGAAATTAATTTTCAAACTCTGTTAAGTCATGGGTGCATTTTAAACGGGTTCATTTGATTTTCACTTGACCCATGGAAAATATTCGTCGATATCAAATTTTCCTCTTGAAAAAGATTCGTTAACTTTCAACTGCCTTCGGAGAATTTTAAAACTCATCAAATCATCCTTCCATGCCAAGGGCGTATTTTTCCCTAGTGAAGTGTTATATCACTTAGAAAAAAATTTCTAACACTTTCTCTACCATAGGCGTATATTTCCCTTGGTATAGTTTTTCCCTCTGAAAAAAAATCTCCATGCCTTATGAATTAAAATTTAAATCCCTCTTCAAGGGCGTATTTCATAGGGTTAACTTTTTATATTTCTCACACTTAAAACCCCTTCTAACTCATCCTCTTCATGGGCGCATTTAGAGGGTCAAGCTCCCATTTTCCATGCCTTAGAAAATTTCAAGACCTCCTCACCTTGAGGGCGCATTTCACCCTTGCAAGTTCTATTTCCTTCTACCTTAGGCGTTTTTTTTCTTAGCATCATCTAGGCTTGGGCGCATTTCATGGGGTTAACTTTCACTTCAGGGCGCATTTTGATGTGCTTACTTTCATTTCACTACTTAGAATCTTATTGCCCCCTGGGCGTATTTTACTCATGCAAGCCTTGATTTCTTACTTAGAAAATACTCAAACACTTAGAATATCCTTTCAAGGTGAGGGCGCATTTGCTAGGTTCCACTTTTATTTCGTTGCCTTAGGAAATTTTCTCCAGCAACCTTGGGCGCATATGGGGTCTTGAGCTTTCCTTTCCATGCCTTAGACGTTTTTTTCAAGTCCTAGCCACTTTATCTTCTTGAGGGCGCATATGGGTGTGTCTGGTTTTACTTTTACCACTTAGAATTTCTTCAAGCCATGTATCTTCCTGAGGGCGCATTTTGACCTCTCTACTTTCATTTTATGCCTTAGAATATTTCATCGAGCTCACTTTACACCTTGGTGAGGGCGCATTTACATGGGTCTACTTTTGTTTTTGCCTTAGAAACTTTTTAGTCTTCAATCCTTGAGGTGGGCGCAAATCACTAGGTGAGCTTTTAATTTTTTTGCCTTAGAAACTTTTCAAGGCTTCAATCCTTGAGGTGGGCGCAAATCACTAGGTGAGCTTTTACTTTCCACGCCTTAGAACTTTTTCAAGGCATCTCTTCTTCCTTGGGCGCAAATGAGACCCCATGCTTCTGTTTTCTCTTGAGGGCGCATTTACACATGTGAGCTTTCACTTTCCACGCCTTAGAACTTTTTCGAGGCATCTCTTCTTCCTTGGGCGCAAATGAGACCCCATGCTTCTGTTTTCTCTTGAGGGCGCATTTCAACATGTGAGCTTTCATTTTCACCATGGGCGCATTTCCTTGGTTCCACTTTCGTTTTCATGACTTAGAAACTTTTCACCTCTCTCCTTCCTCTTTGGGCGCATTTTGAGGTATGAGCTTCTGTTTTATGCCTTAGGCGTTTTGAAGGCATCTCTTCTTGAGGGCACATATGATGGGTCTACTTTTATTTCTGCCTTAGACAATTTTCAAGCCTCTACCTGTTCCTGCTCTTGCATTCTATTTTTAGCAAGTTGTGCTATTTTAGCAAATCCCTTGATTTTCAACCTCTAAGGCTCCGTTTTGCCTGAAAATTTCATCAGATGATATTCTCTGCCTTGTGAACCTGTTTTGTCAGTCCTCTGCCCTGACCTGCTATTTATAGCCGCTTGCTATTTATAGTAAGTTTGACTTTCTGACTTTAGTAGCTCCGTTTTGCCTGAAAGTTGCAACGCTTGATCTTGATAGCTTGAGGGTCATTCTGATGCCAACCTCGGGTGCAGACCTGCTATTTATAGCCGTGCCCTGACTTACTAAAAATAGTAAGTTCTCCGACTTTGCTCAAATTTTGCCAGCAGGTACCTTGAAGTGTGCTGACATGGGTGGGGTACTTTGTTTCGGCTATTTTTGGATTTTACCCCCTATAAAAGTGGAAACTCTAATTTGATTTGCATGTATCCAATCAGCCTCGCTTGACTTCGCTGGCTCTCGCCTCAAGCCGCTTTGTCAGTTGAATCGAGTGTTGTTACCGCCAAGAGTGTACCAAGCAAAGATAGAAACTGCTCTAGTGCTAATCTTATATCCACTAACGGGATGATTTTCAGCGTATTGTTCATGGATCTCAAAAACCTTAAAACCTGTAAACCGGTCCGTATGTACGCACCGCTAAAATAGTAAGTCCTCAAACTGATCTTCTTCGCTGGTGCTTACACCGCTAGAAGTTTCAAAAAACCCGCCATGCTTGAAAAACACCGATGTAACCCTAAAAATAGCTCCTCATACGAATCAAAGTGGTTGTCTCTTATTGCATGTTAAGTATCATCACAAGGGTTTCGGAAACCTGTATATCTTTACGTAACTGAAAAGCTCATGTAGAAACCCTCATTTGGCTCTTAAAGCCTGAAATGCCAAAAATAGTAAGTCGTCTGATCTGGCTCAAAATTTACGTGTAGACAGCTTGATGTCACTCGGATGCAGTGGAACTGACAGAATTCCAAAATCTCAATAAAATAGTCCCAAGTTGAATACTTACTAAAAATAGTAAGTTGCCGGAATACAGTGAAAATTTAGGGGGACTCTGCTGGAAGTCTTCTGACTGCTGCACTAAGCTTAGATTTCAATTTTATAACTCAGTTTGACCTTTAATAAGCCTGAAGGATGAAAACCCTAATTACACAGACTTGACCAATACTTTAACCTGGGTCAAACGACGGGACATCCCCGGAAGGACTAGAGACCACAGAGAGAGCGAACCAAAGCCAAAAGACCAGAATGGAGCAAAAATTAGGGGGTCCCCATCTTGATGGGGTGATGTGTGAAAAAGGTCACAACAGGAACCCGAGTCTAATCTCCGTGAGGATGGGGGATCTATGATTGGCTTGCAGCCATTGCTAGAGAGGAAGCTGACGAACGATGAGTCAAGGTCCATGGAGGCGCATCTCTCAGTGTTGGATCAGGAGTTGAATGATTGGGAAACAATATTGGAGGTAGGGAATGAGCTGAGAGCTCTGGTAGATAACCCTTTTGAGGGAGATAGTGTGGAGAAGAAGGATAATCAAGAGGCGGTCTTGGTCGAGAAAGATTGGGAGGATGAGCTTAATGTGCAGTTGATTCCTTTTGGGGAAACCCCATGGGAAGACAACTCAATGAAGGTATCGACTGCATATTTGCGAAGGGAGTTGTCTAGCGCGTTATTGCCTAAAGATCATAAGGAGGAGGTGGAAGAGAGAATAGTGAAGCCGGTTAAGTTCAGTCTTAGCAAAAGGTTGGGGATTCGGCTTTAGGGGAACGAAAAGGTGACGCCAGATTGTGGAGAAAAGAGGAAGGTTGGGCGGAAATCAGGAGCAGAATTGAGAGCTCTGGTAGGGGAGGCGGTGGGTCAGCAGAAAATAACTATGCATCTGAGGTCTGGGAAGGGAGGACCCCTTCTCGGAGGACGATGAGGATCCTAAGCTGGAATGTTAGGGGCCTAAATACCCCTAACAAGCAATGCTTGCTCAGGCATCTAATCGAAGTGCAAGTGGCTGATATAGTTCTGATTCAGGAATTGAAGTTATGTTGTGGTGAGGTGGGCAGATTGAAGGTGAAAATGAAGGCTTGGAATTTTTCAATGGTGGATGCATTAGGGGCATTTGGTGGGCTAATCACAATGTGGCGTCTGTTAGTGGTACAGGTGGAGGAGGTAGCTGTTGGTAGATGGTGGTTGGCTTGTAAGGTAAAAAATGCAAACTCAAATCTTGAGTTTATCCTGCTAATGTCTACGGTCCAATAAATTTGGTGCAGAAGAGACTTGTTTGGCAAAATATTGAGTCTTTCTTTCGAGCAAACAGTGAAATGGTGTGTATTGTGGGAGGTGATTTTAATGCGATTCTTAAGTCTGAAGACAAACGGGGAGGAGTGGGGAGACGTCTCCCTTCACAAGTGGAGTTCGAGGAGTTTGTCTCTCGGAATGCATTGTGGGATATCCAATTAGCGAATGGGGCCTTCACTTGGTTGAATAGGAGATTGGGCTTCAGTGGTATAGCGGAAAAGTTGGACAGATTTTTGTTTTGTGGTGACTTAGCTGCATTCCCTTTTTCTTTCGATGGTAGGATAATTCCTTTCTTTGGCTTAGATCATTATGTGATTTTGTTGGAAGTATTAGGGGAAAGGAAAGGAAAGCGGTGTCCATTTAGGTTTGAAAAAGTGTGGCTGCGAGACCCTTGGCTTCTGGAAAATATAAAAAGTATGGTGGGAGGAGATTCAGCCAGCGAGGAATGGTTTGTAAGCTAAAACATCTTAAGCAGAAATTAAGGGTGTGGAACCGAGAAAGCTTTGGCAACATTTTTGAAAAGAAGAAGCGGTTGGAAGAGGAATTGGCAGAAGTCAATGAGAAGGTGCTTTTGGTTGGTATGGATGAGTCCCTGTTTCTAAGAGAAAAAAGTCTATTAAAAAGGTGGGAAGAGGTACTAGCAAGGGAAGAGGTGTTTTGGCGGCAAAAGTTGAGGGATGCTTGGATTAGAGAAGGGGATAGAAACTCGAATTTTTTTCACAATACAACTAGGATAAGGCGAGAAGGGAATAGGATTTCTTGCTTACAAAGGGAAGATGGTGTGTTGGTGGATGGGTAGGAGGGGATTGTGAGTTTAGCAAAGTGCTATTTTTAGTCGCTTTTAAACAATTGGGAAAGCTCAAACGAGACCCATCAGTCGGAGTTTCTGAGAGGGATTCCTTCGTTAGTAACCCAAGAGCAAAATGATTCTTTATTTTGGCCTTTCTCCTTGGAAGAGGTGCGTATTGCAGCCTTTCAGTTGCATCTGGATAAAGCGTCGGGGTCAGACGGATTCCCAACACTATTTTATCAAAGCGGTAGGTGAGGAGATTTTTTTGGCCCTGGAGGAAGCACGGGCTTCGGGAGCATTGCGAAGGGAAGTGAATAGTACTTTTCTGGCTTTGGTACCCAAGAAGGAGAAGCCTATATCTTTGGAGGAGTTTCGACCGATTGCGTTGTGCAATGTATTGTATAAGATTCAATCAAAGGTGATGGCGAATAGGCTCAAGGTTATTATTCCCGATCTGATTTCGGAGGAGCAGATTGGGTTTGTCTCAGGGAGGTCTATTTTTGATGGAGCCATTATTGCTCAAGAGGCAATACATTCGCTCCAACTAAGTAGTCGACCGGGGATGCTTGTTGAACTAGACATAAGAAAAGCTTATGATCTAGTCGATTGGAGATTTTTGTGTAAGATTTTGGAAGCATTTGGTTTCGCCAGAGATTGGGTCTCTTGGATCTTTACATGCATCTCTTCCTCGAGATTCTCGATTTTGATCAATGGTGAGCCTCATGGATTCTTTGAATCTTCAAGAGGATTGAGACAAGGCAACCCGATATCCTCTTTTTTGTATATTCTAATGGTTGAGGCGTTGGGGAGAATGTTGTCTAGGGCGGTAGTGGAGGGATTGTTGAAAGGGATTCAAGTTACCGGTCGTCTTCTTGCTCTATCACATCAGCAATTCATTGACAATACTGTGTTTTGCTTGCCCTTGTGTGCAAGAGGCGAGGACGTTGAAAAAGGTATTGCAAAGCTACGAATTGGCGTCTAGCTAGCGAGTGAGTGCGGCGAAGTCATAGATTTAGTTTCTGAATACAGAGGCAGGACTGGAGGAACGGGTAGCGGCAATTTTGAACTTCAAGATTGGGCTGCTTCCGATGACGTACCTTGGCCTTCCTTTAGATAAAGGGGTTAGGGCGAGCAAGCTTTGGGAGGGATTGGTGGCTAAAGTGCATAGCCATATGTCTTCTTGGACTGGCTGGTGGTTATCGTGGGCGGGCAGGATTTTTATGTTGAAAGCAATCATCTCGGCTCTCCCAATTTATTTATTCTCCTGCTTGGTGATGCTAGTACACAGGGCTGAACAGCTAAATCAGGCAATGCGTAGCTTCTTTTGGCAAGGGAATTCAGAGCAGAGGAAATTTCCACTGATTGCTTGGGAGTCGATCTGTAAATCAAAAAAGGCAAGAGGGCTGGGAATTCATGATCTGTTGAAGCAGAATAAGGCGTTGGGTGCGAAGCTTGTCTGGGGTATGTATATGCATAACTAGGCAAAGTGGGCCCGAATTCTTCAACTTAAGTATCTGGATACCAATGAGGCAGAGTGCATTTTGAGAGCGGAGAACCTTCCCAAGGGCTCAAGAATTTGGAATTTCATGAAGATCTGCAGACCTCTAATTTTGGAAAGCCTATCATGGGATATTTATGATGGAAGGAAGGCGTTGTTTTGGGAAGATTCATGGTGTGGGTACCCGAGCTTGAACATTGCCCTAGGGCTACATAGGGCAAAAGATATTCTTGGTCAAATCTGGGGAACTAATGTCAGGGATTATGTTGAAGAGAATGGTGGATGGGGTGGTGGACTTTGTATGGAAATATATAGATCCAGGGTTAGTGCTGGCAGAGGAAGCTCGAATTCTTCAGGAGGAATTAAATCAAAGAAGGGTGGTGATTAGGCCTGGGTCAGACAAGGTAGTTTGGTCGGCCTCAGCTTCAGCTAAATATTGCAGGAGAGAAGGGTATAGAGCTCTACTGGCGGAGGAAACACCTTCGACTCTTCCAACACATTTGTGTTGGAATAAGGCTTGTCTCCCGAAAGCTGGAACTTTTGTGTGGGTGTTGGTAAGGAAGTGAATTTTGACAGCAGATAGATTTAAATCCCTGGGATTTGCGGGTCCGTTGAGATGTGTCTTGTGTAAAAGGGCCGAGGAAGATATAAACCATCTTCTTGTTTGCCGTCCCTTTGCTCATGTGTGCTGGAAGTGGCTGTGTGTTCGGTTGGGTTGGAGTTGCACCCTCCCGAATGACATTCGTTCTCTTTTTGCAGCTTGGCCTTTGCTAAAGAGAGATTCATTATATCATTTATTATGGGTGATTAACCCATCGTTGGTGGTATGGGAGATCTGGAAAGAACGCAATCGAAGGATATTCTTGGAGAAGGCTAAATTATTTCCTAAATTTATTAACAAGCTGGAGGCTTCAATTGTAGAGGTAGTGAATGGGTGTGTGAGGTAGTTGAAAGTTGGAAGCTGGGGTTTTTTGGAGTGGGATGCGCAAATGTGTCGGGTGTGGTATGGCTTGGAGGTTCCCAAACCAAGTATCAGCTCCTGGGGAGGGAAAAAGGTGGACAAACGTTTAGCTGAGTGGACTCCTCTGAAAGCGGGTTGGAGCAAAATGAATTTTGATGGGGCATCTAGGGGAAACCCAAGGATTGCAGTCTTGGGGTGCTGTGTTAGAGATGAATCAGGATTGGTCTTAGCGGAAAAATTTGAACCTTTACCGATAATGACAAACACGAAAGCGGAGTTGAGTGCTCTCATTGGAGGATTGAAACTCTGTAGAGCTTTGAAACTAAGCAGGGTAGAAATCGAGGGGGATTCCATAGTGATTTTTCAGGCTTTCAAGATAGGGCGTGTGCTAAACTAGAGATTACAGGCGCTTTTAGATAAGGCTAGTGCTTTGGCTCGCAAGATCCCAGAATATACAATCAAACACATTTACAGAGAAGCCAACTCAATGGCGAAAATGTTGGCTAATTTGGGAGCGGATGGGGTGAATGGATTCACATTTGGGATCCAGGGATAATTTATGGATAGTTTTGGGCTCTGCACACTCGCGATTGCTAAGTGGGTGGGTCGGGCTTGGCGTCCTCTAGAGAGTTGGATAACTTAGCTTGGTAGGCTTGTGTGTGGGAGATTGGGGTGGAGGTGTCCGTTAAAGGTGATATGATGGGCAACGAGAGAATTGGCCACCGGTGCAAAGGATGGTCGGGTTACCCTTGGAAGGCGAGATGAGAGATGGCCGAGGCTCCTTTTGAGGCAGATAGAGGCAGTATTTTACGTTCTCTAAATAGGGATGAGTTGGTTTTTTTTGGGGCAGTCGAGGTGTTGGCGAGTGAAGAGTTCATGAGCTGGGGGAAGGTGGTTGTTTGTGTCGGTAGGCAAGGTGGTTGCTGGTAGGGTAGGGAGTGTGGGTTGTTTTGGAGTCTTAAGCTGTCGGATCACATAATGATGCTTTGTAAAGTCAATTCTTTCTCAGTAATAAAATATAATTTTTACGAATAATTTTTTTTTAACAAATATCTAAAACAATCACATTTAATTTCTCAATATAAAATTTAATAACTTCTAATTCAAATTTAATTACCAAAGTAAATTTAATTACTTCTAATTCAAATTTAACTCCAAAATAAATTTAATTCCCTTTTTTTTTTAACTTTCTAAATAAACATATTTAATTAATCAATTTTAATTACTTGATAAATAAATTTAACCCAATGGATTAAATTTAATTTACTAAATAAAGAATTTAATTAATTAATTTAAATAAATAGCTTCTATCACAATGTCAAATTTTAATTAAATAAAAATCAACATTATTTAATGAATAATTTTAAACATTTATTTCCATAATCAAGAACCCTTCAGAATATAATAATATTAAAACAAGGCAAACAATGACACAATAAATACGACTGACGACACACTGTGACTAGGGTGTAGACTTGACCCATGTTACCTAGCTACTATCTCCCGTTCAACTTAACCGTTGGGTCGACATGCTCAAACCTGTGAAACTAGGTGGAGTCAATGTCATGTACCTGCAAACCTGTAAACGAGATAACAAGGATCATATATATATAAGCAGCATAAAGTACACACCGTGAAGAGGAAATCATGGAATCGTAGGGAGCTCGCAAGCGAGTGATGCGATCCCGTCCCCTTTACCAATACACTCATCATAAACTGACATTTTTATAATACTCAAATATCTCTTGTACAATAAACATGTTATAGCAACAAGTATTTTAACACCAATAAAGCATGTCAAATAAAGCATCAGATAAGATACACCACATCACACAAATAGTCCGTCGCTCTATAAATAGCGATCAAATAACACACATGATAAAGTATGCAAAGTATCACAGTAACTGAAACTAAAACAAAGCAAGGAACGTTGTCTGAAACAAGAAGCTAAAATGGAGGGGTATTACAGAAAGGTTCGGAAAAATCATTTTCTCTAGAGCTCATATTGCATGCCTCAAAAGAGGTTATGCCATTGTACCTTGGGGATGTGTCCCTAGGGTTATTTAGACATTTCCCAACTCAGGAATGTCTTAGGGACATGAGGATGGGGACAAAATGTCCCCTTCCTCTTCCCATTTTTTTTAATGTTTTTAGGACATCCTCCTTTGGGAACTATTGATTGGGATGTTGTAATGTCCACTATTTGGGATATTCCTAGATTTTGCCCTAAAAGCACAATTATAATCCAAAATAAGAAATTTAATGCACTTAAGATTGTAAATTTACCAATTGAAATGCCCTTTATAAGATATAAATCCTGGTTTAGGTTTTGCACACAATATTAGTCAGTAGAAATTGATATTAGCTCATAAGCCATGATAATATATATATTATTAGTCATTAGAAAACATCATGATATCCATGCACATTAGTCACATCAAAATTCTAATTAATGCAATAGCCATCCCATAATTATTAGGAATTCGTTGAAGGTTGGCTAGCCGTCCCCTAGGATTTCTGGCATGTTTTCGGGACGTCCCCATTTTTGGGTGGCAATTGGGGACAGCGGGGGGGATGTTTCCAAGGCGTTCCCAAGTCCCCGAAACTTCAAAAAAAATACAGAGCTTCATAGAATTAATCGAATCCACTTCAGGGATATTACACATCCTTGTTAAAAGGAGTCTATTAAAAATTAAGCAAGTACATTATGCAAGACGCAATGGATGTTAGTAAAAGTTCAAGGAACACCATCATGAGAAGAAAAACAGTGGTTTGTTCTGAGTTTCATGTCATGCCCATGCCATGTACAAAATAAATCACAGCATTAATAAATAAAATCCCAGGCTTTCAAATAAAAAATGATAGTAAAGTGTCGACCAAGGATTAATAGCATTATTAGCAACTAAATGAAGGAGGCCGACCAAGGGAATATAAATATCTTCAATTTCTTTAAGCAAATAAACAAGGCAATGCTTGAAATAGAAGGATGCATCCCTTGCAACATGAAAAGGTGTGCCTCCTCCTCATTAGAATATATAAAAAGGAGGCCAATTCGTTGGTAGAAGAGGGGAAAGAAGAGAATTCAAGTAACATTGGGAAAACTATATTGAGAAGCAGACCCTCAATTTAGAACAACAATTAATAAGATTAAGAAAATTGAGTTATTGCAGCCATTTCTGAATATTTGAGAATAAATTTATTATTTCATTAAGAGGTATTCTATTAGAAATATTCTAGCAAATTCCTTAAGAAATCATGTCTTGAATTTGAAAAGTGTCTTGCAAATAAGGATGACTGGCCTTCCGAGTTCACGAGAGGTGAAAGGATGACTAGCCTTCATGCTCTTATCAGGTATGCCACCCAGAGATGGAATGGATGGCCAACCTCCAAGGTGGAATGAGGAATGGAAGGGTGGCCCACCTTCCATGCTCTCACAATACAAGGACGACCAGCCTTGAGATTGTTGTTTGTAAGCATTTCCAATGAATTCACAATGTGATTTGCTATAAGGAATATGCTATGATGTGTTGCTTCAAATATTAATGATGATATGGTTTATGGATCTAAATATTGTGATGTTTTATGTATGGATTTGAATATTATCATACTTGTTACCTAATATTACTGAACCGCAAATTTTGGGGGAGAGTGTTCTCTCTTACACTTCTAGGGTTTTACACCTAAAAGGAGAGAGGTCTTTCTACCCAAAAACTTGAAGGTTCATTCAAGATTAGTGTAAATGTGATTGAAATATGTGTAAATAGAATGTCCTAAATGCTGAAAACTGATAAAAGAAACTAACTAGTAATGCAAAATCTAGAAAATGCACTTTGTTTGAAAACACATTGTAGTATGCAAAAACACCTAGAAAGATGAATAGAAATGTTAAAAAAACAGAACAGAGAAGTAAAACAGAAAGCATGCACCTGAAAATGTGTTGAAGATTGGAATGAGGACTGAAAATGCTGTTGATTCTGGAATTTTGGCCTACTAGGACTAATTTGCCATTCTGGGTGACCTAGGCCCAAATCTGGAAAATTGCACTAGAGCCTGTTTCGGCCAAATGGGTATCCAAATCTACAGAAAACTCTAAAAAACATGTGCAGTGGGACTAAGTTGCCATTGATGGCGACTTAGTCCACTTTGGCTTTTTTGAAAACTCGAAAGTGGAAACAAAAGCTCTCGATCTACACTTTCTGCTCCTCTAGGTATCTGAATCTGAAACTGTGATTTCTGGGACTGTAAATGACTTTTTGTGAATGTTTTGACTTAGCCAACAAGGAGATGTCTTCAACAACTTTGCAATCTATTCTTCAATGATTTCAAAGCCTTCAAGATACCTAAATCTGCAAACACACAAAGAGAGAAAGAAAAATGTTGAATGTTATGGTTTGGGGGTTTGCCTTGGTCAAACCCCTTTTAGGTAATTAAACCAAAATGATGAAATAAGATAATGAAGCATGAAATAATGGAGTTTGAAACTTGCTATGATGATAGATCTTGAATTTCTGTAGCAATGGATGAAGAATCTGCCCTTGAATGTTTCTTGATGACTTAGAATGCCAAAACCCTAGTTTGCTTGAGAAGAATGATGAATGAAGAGAGGAGAGATTAAATTAGGGCTTCTAGGTCTTTAGAGATGAAAAATGAGAAGAAAACCTTGTATTTATACACAATTATATCCTAATTCCCAAAAGTACCACATCACAGGCCGACCGTAGGTCTTAGAAAATAAAAACCTGCCAGAATTTTGAACTTGTTTTGATTTTTGAGCCAAATGGGACTAAATCGTCCCAAGTGGCGACTTGGTCCCACCAGGGCAATTTTACTAGGTGTCGGGAATTAAGATGTATCAAATGATGTTTAATGGGATTATTCTCTGAAACACACTTAAGGAAGCCCTGTAAGTGCATAATGGTGCCAATTGAAGCATAAGTAAGGTGTAATTATTGATGACAAGCCTAGAAAAGTGTGAGATTTTTTTACAACTCCTTACAACATTTTGAAATAAGGCTTGGTAAGTGATAAAAAGAGGTTATTTAAGTGGAATATATTAGAAAGGTCCTAGAAAAGTGTGAAAGTGTGTTACAACACTTCACAACACTTTTACAAGACATCATAAAGCTTTTATTGATTTGCAAGGGTCCAAGACCTAATGTGAATGTGTTGGCCACATTACAACATTAAATCTAGGCAAAACTAGGCCAAAGTCCATGAGAAAGACCCAAATGAGTGTAAAAATGTCCAAGGATACATTTTTTTGCGACACAATTACTAATATCAATTCTCAGTGAATAATATTGTTTTGCAGGCCTAAAATTAGTAATTTTCCAAAAGGGGACATTACATTTCAACCTGGAAACTTTTCATATTTATAAATATGTAAAAGAAAAAGCATTTGTTTTCAAATTTTTTGAGGGTTAAATATTCAAACAGCATCTCAAAACATGCTGAATTGATGGTAACTTTAGATGGAATTGTAAATGATTATCTTACAAACGTGTGCATCTTACGACAAAGGCTGTAATCTTTTTTTTCATGCCAGAATTGGGTTCAGTTGCTAATATGCTATCTTTTACTTTGCCATTTTTATGGCGTTTAATAATCTATTGTGGGAAGCACAAATGAAATCCTCCAATAGCTTGCCTTCAGATGTGTAATGATGTAGTTTTATTAGATAATGTTGAAGAAAGTGTACAATTAGATGAAAAAGAGGAAGGATGAATGCATAGAATAACAGTACATTCCGAGTCTTTTTATGTTTGTTATAGCATTTGAAAACTCTCTATCATGGATGTTGCTCCATGTGGACTGTTAAGTAGTTTGTTGCGATGGTTAGACTGTGCTGGTAGTGGCAGCCGATTTGCTCTTTTGATCCGTCTTGTAATACTTTATTTTTGTTTGTGCTTAGATCATAGGCATACTGCTGTTGTGTGAACTGTAGATATGATATTTAAAGAAAAAGCGTTTGCAGATATTTTCTCAAATTAGGCAACTTTTCTTTTTCTAAATCATACAATAATGCTCGCAAATATTAACAGGTGGAGAAAATCCTTGGCCCTGGAAACCAATACGTTACAGCTGCAAAGATGATTTTACAGGTATGCCTAATATTGAAACAATCCACCAAATCCACAAATAATGATTTTGGATTGGAAGTAAGAAACTGGCTGCTGTGAACAGATTCTTCTCTTTCATTTGTTTATTTTCTCCTTTCCTTGTTTATGGTTTGAGTTCATTGGAATATTGGTAAATTGATCTCGGACATCACAGACAGTTGCTTCATTGGCAATATATAAACTAGGAGTGCCTTTGTTATTTGCATATAAAATTTGTTTTAATTAATATATTGTGCTCAAATCCTGTCTAACAATGTCTTAGTAATCTTTCAAATATTTAGCACCATCTAAATTTTTGCTTGGCTCTTTCCACAGACATTATGTTTTTTGTGTATATTTTTGGGTCACTCTCTTAAGCTGTTTATACCATAAAATCTCCACTGTTACCTAGCAATGCGTTCTGCATGCTATGTTTTCTGGCCTTCTATATCTCTGAAATAATGCTAATAGGTTTGCATTGTAATTTTCTTTGTATGATGAAATTTTTTTCTTAAACTGAAGGTGTTAGATTTTTATTGCAGTTTTACTTGCATTCTGCATATGTGCAACTTACAAGGAGATTATGATGGAAATATTTTCCAAGCAAAAGATCTCAATATCTTAGTATTTGATATTTTATGCTCTTTAATGTTGCAAAATAATTTTACTTTGGCTCTATAGAGAATCTTCTTTTCATTTCAATCAAACAATTCTCATGTTGGAGCTGATCATGCAGAACAGTGAAGCAATGATTTCCATCGACATGCCTGCAGGACCATCAGAGGTTCTTGTAATTGCTGACAAGCATGCAAGTCCTGTTCATGTAGCTGCAGATTTACTCTCCCAGGTAAGTAGTTAGTATTGCCCCTCTCCTAATTGAGAGTTCTTCATTCTTTTCTGAAGAATGCAGAAGAAATAAGAACAGGAAAAAAAGGAATTTAACAAATTAGGATTTTTTTGAACCCCTTCTAAATGCATTCGAATGATAACCTGTTTTGGATTCCTCTTTACATGCCTAAAAAGATTGGCATTGGTTACGCATGGATTGCATAACTGGTTTGTTGGGGAAAACTGACTTCATACCTATGTCTTGTCTAGGCAGAACATGGGCCTGATAGTCAGGTGGTTCTCGTTGTTGTTGGTGAAGGTGTGAATCTGGATGCAATTGAAATGGAACTGGAGCAGCAATGCAATGAACTTCCACGTGGGGAATTTGCTGCCAAGGCATTAACTCATAGCTTTACTGTTATTGCTAGAGACATGAAAGAGGTCAGAAGAACACTAAATAGTAAATTGTTTTTCTCCAGAATATGCCAAAGCTCTTTATGTTTATATTAATATAAATGATGTCTATGTTCTTGCCAGGCAATTTCATTCTCTAATCTATATGCACCCGAACATTTAATTATAAACGTGGAAGGTGCAGATCAGTGGGTGGGTGACATTGAGAACGCAGGTAATGTGTTCATACTTTAGTGCTCAGACAAGTAACATAAGATTTTGAATTTAGCCATACTCTAAATTCAATGGAAAATTCAGCCTTTTTAATAATTTTATACGAATCTGGGGAGTTCTGCTTTGCAGGTTCTGTATTCTTGGGAAGGTGGAGCCCTGAGAGCGTTGGGGATTACGCAAGTGGTACAAATCACGTCCTTCCTACTTATGGATATGCAAGAATGTATGGGGGTGTTTCATTAGACTCTTTTCTGAAGTACATCACTGTCCAATCCTTGACAGAGGATGGACTTAAAAATCTTGGTCCATACGTTGTTAAGATGGCTGAGGTAGAAGGTTTAGAGGCTCATAAGAGAGCAGTGACATTGCGGTTGCGAGATCTTGAGAGATGGTCATCATCATGAGTGTTCAGGCATGATCTCAGGCATATCCATTCTCAGTCTGTAGTAGAGAATTTTTTGCTAAATTTTCTGTATTTTATTATGATTTAAAAACTGTATTGGTAGAACGTAAAGCTTTTAGGAATGTCTTATATGGTCGACAGTATCATTATTTTTTCTTCGAGTTTGAAATTTTGAAAAATTTACCATCCAATTTCAATTCCATTGTATGTTATGACTCCAAAATCATTCTGCTTTTTCTTCAATGGAGGCTGCCAGTCAAACTTGGGATGGATTTTTCTGACAATCCTCTTATATCTTGAACGTTACATTATGCCAGTTCAAACCTATTACAAATGAAGTGAAAAGTTCCATTGTACACGTAAGGGGCTTCGCTATGCTGAAGAGGCATCCGGTGAGGCCGCTACCCCTTTCTTGTGACTGATTCCAATTCGAATACACAACGAGGGACTTTGTCGGTTGGATTAGATGGATAATGCCAATTTATTACTCTATATCTAGATGCAAGCTTTGTGATATTTATGTTGTGTATATTTCAAGTTATTGAAGGAATAATTGGAACTCTTGTAAATTCGTTTTACTAAAAAAGGAAAAATCGATTAAAGTTGAATTCAATTTGTTAAACATTTTTAAGATCATTCAGTAATTTAAATAATGCCAGATCTAGCTGTCTTGACAATTAAACTCATGTAGCCATTTGTAGATTTTAGGGGCATGTACCTCCACCTTGTAGTTAGTGTATAACCCAAGCTAAATAATTAGATTTATTCAATTAAGTATAAATTAGTCTAGATTAATTATATTAGGTGGTGATTGATAATTTCTAGTAGTTAAATTAGAAAATAAATGTAGAAAAGATGGTATTTTGCTCTATAATTGAAGAGTTATACCAAACAATGAAGATTTGGGAATCAGGTTGGTGTATTGTTAGAACCAATGCCTCTTCGTCAATGGAATGTCTTAGAATTTGTACTGGATCTATGCTCTATTAGAGGACAAGTTTGTGGTTGTAAAGACTAGTCATTTGAGTTCTAATTTGTCCTTGTGTGCAATGAAATTTTGCTTTTATTGTTTGTCAAGTGTGCTTGTCTTATGCCATTTCTAATATTTGTGGGATTGGTGTTATTTGCAATTACTTTTGAAGGATTGTCAGTTCATCACAAGGAAACGCTCTTCTAGGTCAACCCTTTGGAAATTTGTATAAAATATAAACAACAATATAGAAAGGTCCTAGAACCCAAAATTGTCACTTGTAATACATCAAATCAAAATGTGTTAGTTTCAATTGCCTTTCATGTTCTAAGATCAAAGAAGATGCTTGAAATCTCATTGATGTTACTTGATTAAAATGATTGTATTGAATGTCTTTAAACTAGCACTTTTGACATCAAATTATGGCAAACATGTGTTTAGTCTAATCAAAGTAGGAAGGCAAGTGAGCCTATTTAGTCAAATCAAGAATTTTAAAAATTAAGGGACAAGTACTTGGTTGTAGGGTCATCCTACAAGCACAAAAATGCCATAGGGTGGGCAATTGGGATCTAGGTGGCTAACAATTATATGGAGGTAGGTGAATGTTTATGTATGATAAATGGGTAGATAAGGATGTTGAAATACGATAGCATGGGTCAAATATAAATGATGATTGAATTCATTCAACATCATCATTTATATATATATCGAAATATGTCTCATCTCAAGTATACCATCGATCTACACTTACAGGAAATTACTTGTAGATTATTGGCTTTCACTGTTCTTCATTGAAATCCCGATCATGAATGTTTTCAACGATCTCTTCCAGATCAGATATTATTTATTTGTGCAAATCAAAGTTCAGATCTAGCTTATATCAAATACGATTGTTAAGTGACTAACCACCGATTGGTAATCAGATGGTTAAGTTAGATGAAGTTGCATGAATAGAGGACATGTCTCCCTTTGACATATTTAAACTGCATTCGATCCTCACTTGAAGACATTGAAATCGATACATGTTCTGCATTTTGAGGATAAAATATCATAAGTAAATTTAGACTTAGAGATCTATGATACATACATTCAAGAAATAAATTGACATCAAATTCTTATATTATAGTTCATTATTTCGATTGTTAATCTGATAGGTTTGATCATAATTTTAAACATGGTATCAGAGCCATGTTGAGAAAAGATCCGGATTAAATCCAGATATCAGATTATTTAGAAAATCGTATTTTCTCTTGAAATAAAAAACACATTACATTCTTCATAATGTCTAGTGTGATCAGATTTGAGGATCGTCTTGAAGGTGCAAACAACTTTACTTCATGGAAATTCATAATCATGATGATTCTGAAAGAAAATAAGTTAGATTCATTTGTGAAAGAAAACAAGATAGAACCTGAGAATGATCTGGAGAAAACTCAATAGATTGAGAAAGATGAGAAAACTCTGAAAATTATAGTAGATGCAGTTAGGGACCACATTGTACCTATTCTATCTAAACATGAGATTGCATATCAAATGTTTAAATCCCTTGAGAGCACCTTTGAAATAAACAACACCAGTAGGACCCTTGCTCTAAAGAGGCAACTCAATCATGTTCAAATAAACAAGGGAGAATCTATTACTGCATATTTCATGAGAATCAATGAATTAAGAAATCAACTGTCAATAGTTGGATATCAAATTGATAGCAAAGAGTTAACACTAATAGCTCTAGGTGGCCTACCAAACTCATGGGAGTCATTTGTTCAAGGAATAAGTGCAAGATCAAAACTCCCCAAATTTGATAGGCTAAGAACAAATTGCTTACAAGAAGAAACAAGGCTAATGACAAAAGAGAAAAATCAGAAAAACATAGATGCGGATATTCATGTGCTAAACACAAATTCTCATAAGAAAGGTAGGAAGAAAAATTTCAAAAGGAAGAAGAATTCTTATGGAAAGGGATCATTCAAGAAAAGGAAAGACATCTCCCAAATACAATGTTTCAGATGTGATCACTATGGACACTATGCAATGAAGTGCCCTGATAGAACAAAACAACAAGCATCCTTTGCTAAAGTTGGAAAGACAAATACATAATATGACTAGAAATTTTGTCTTGTACTCAGCATTATCAAGTCAAGTATCAAACAAAGTCAACAATTGGGTAATTGATAGTGGTTCATCAAGGCACATCACAGGGTTTAGAGAACACCTAGATACTATGATAGAAGAGACTGACAAATAAGTAACTATTGGGGATGATTCTACACATCCAGTAAGGGGGGTTGGAACTTGCACCATAAATTTGAAATTTGGCCTCTCTCTACAACTCACTGGAGTATTGTTTGTACCAGGAATAAAGAGGACTAATATCCATTTCAGCTCTTGAAGACAATAGATATAGGGTCACCTTTATGGATGGAAAAGTTTTGGCATGGCCAAAGAACTCCACTATAAAGAAAGCATAAACTATAGGTATAAGACAAGTATATCTCTACAAACTGTGCATTGACTCTAAACAAGCTTTTATTCATGAGACCTTTGATTCAAATGAAATTTGGCATCGAGATTAGGACATATTCATTTCCGTGCCCTACCTTCTGTAGAAAAATTAGTAACAGGATTGCCCAAACTAAAACAAATTCATGAGGGAGCATGCAAAGGGTGTGCCCTAGGAAAGAATACAAAGGGAACCTTCCAAAATAGTTTGAGTAAAACCAAAAATGTATTAGAACTTGTACACTCTGACTTATGTGGACCCATGTCTGTACCCTCCATGGCGGGATTCTTATATTATGTAATATTTGTAGATGACTTCTCTAGGAAGACTTGGATATATTTTCTTAAGTGTAACGAGTCAATAGAAATCCTTAAAAGGTTTAAGGAGTTCAAATCACTTACATAAAACTTCTCTGGGAAGAAAATCAAACTACTAAGAACAAATAATGGGAAGGAATACACCTCAGAAATCTTTAAGGAATTTTGTGTGAATGCTAGGATTAAGAGGGAGTTTACTGTAGCCTACAATCCTCAACAAAATGGTGTTGCTGAGAGAAAAAATAGAACTATTGTAGAAGCTGCTAGAGCAATGTTGTTCGACCAAAATATAGAAACCTCATTTTGGGCAGAGGCCTCTAGGACAGCTGTCTACATCCAAAATAGATGTTCCCACTCACATCTCGATAACAAGACTCCTGAAGAAGCATTTACTGGTATAAAACCTGACATAAGTCACTTAAGGATCTTTGGTTGCCCTATCTACATTCATGTACCTAAAGAAAAGAGATCCAAATTAGAACCTTCTAGAAAGAAAGGGATATTTGTGGGCTATAGTGAAACCTCAAAAGCCTACAAAATATACATATCCGGACATAAACAAATTGAACTAAGTAGAGATGTCATATTTGAGGAAGACATTGCTTTCAAAAAGGCAAAGAGTTCAAATGAGATGGAAATTCAAGACTTGCTTAGAAATGTATAATTGATGTTTGTTGCGTTTCAATCATACTTTTTTTGTCATTACACCTTGTCCTTAACATGTATTTTGCTTCTTGCTTGCTCGAATAGTGTATTTGGCTACAACAATAAATGAATTGCATCGTTGTGTATTGGGTTATCTTACATTGTAATATGTAACGGTCTTGTGATATTTAAAAACAAACTACAGTTCCTTCGCTAGGTTCAGTTGCTAAGATAAGATTGTGTTCACTTATAAAGACAGAGGATTGATTCATGTGCTCAATAATTCTTGTGTTATTATTCATATAATCTTATCTTTATAACACACACACACACACACACACACACACACACACACACACACATATATATATATATATATATATATATATATATCTTAATCAATTATAGAGGTTGTTCCTAGATATATGTCTTATACTTTAATAGTTGTTCTATAGGTTATGCAATCCAAATTCACTACTTGCCTTGAAGTAAATATGGATCTGGAAACACCCTTTGTCCCTATTAATCCTCCTTGAAGTTTAAAACCAATGATACTCCCAATGCTAAGACCCGACTTTAATGGGAATATCATAAAATTCAAAATCGACCATACTTGAAATTTGGGCAACACATAGCACTTTCAGTTCAATACATAATTTTTTTGTATTGGTCTCTTTCATTCTACATGTGAATATTTGCAAATTTAGAAAAGGATAATTAAGTAGACTTGGTTACACAATGTCGTATCTTTCTTTCTTTTTCTTAGTCAATTTTTCCATGGTTAAATATGAATCTATAACCTAATAAATATTAATTTTGAGAAGCCTAAACCTCCACTCATATTTGAAAATAAATAAAATCATTAATGGATAGTTTAAGAATAGAACTAAGTTATGTATATTTGAGATTCTACATTATAATTAGGTAAACATGTAAAATAAGTCTCGAAATAATTATTTTTAAGTGGATCACACTTGCACATGTTTATTAGCTATATAAAGGTTTTATGCAACTAATTATACTAGCATTAATGAAAATTTTGGGTTCAAGTATTTAATTAGGTATAGTTTATTATTTTTGGTTGTTCATTTTGTTTGGTTTAAATACATGCTAAGACATATCTCTAGGAACAACGTTCTAATTCTAAGTTGAGCTTAAAGTGTAGTAGATATTACCCTTTCATCAATTAGCCTTTAATCCTTCATAATCTATGGATGAACCTTGGTTTTGCTTTCATAATGATAACTCTTGACTTTGAAAGTTAATTTGTGTTCTAATATTTTGGAGCATAAATTTTGGGACCCAAAAAAATGACACTATTATTGTGGAGAGTTTAATTGTAAATTTATTTTGAAGACACCAATAATTTAGAAAGTTTTTGTTTGTACTTTGTTGTGCATTGAAGTTGGCATCTTGTCAACTTATGCCAAAAAATGGCATCAAGGATAAGAAAAAAAATTGTTCGGTTGAAAAGAAATTGAAGACTATATTGGTACAAAGACCATAATCATTATTTACCTTGGAGATTTAGTTTGTTTTAGGTATTTCCTCATTTTATAAGATGGAAACTCTACTATCCAAGAACAAAATTTATTGATGCTATTGTTGTTCATGTTTCAAGAATACAAATCAAATTTGAAACAATTGGTCATAAGGTATATATGTTTTTCCTCCAACCTTTAAAGCATGGTTTATTTTATGGTAAAGAAAAAAATTATTTGTAAACATCTATTTTCTACCTTAGACAATGGTTTCAATCAACCATGGCTAATTAGAATGGACACAATTACTCTATGGATGTTTCTTCATATGTGTCATGTGTACTAACCCTAAACATAATAATAAAATTAAAACTATATAAATAGTTTTATTGTTAGTTTTGTAAAATTATGTGTACAATATCGAGTATATTAGGGTTGGGGTTAGAGATAGGGTCAGGATTAGGGTTAAGATTAGAGATAGAATTAGGATTAGGGCTAAGGTTCGTATTAGAGATAGAATTAGGGTTAGGGTTCGGGTTAGGGATAGAATTAGGATTAGGGTTAGGGTTTGAATAAGGATTAGAGTTAGGGTTAGAGATAGGGTTAAGATTAGAGATAGAATTAGGATTAGGGTTAGGGTTAGGGTTTGAGTAACGATTAGGGTTAGGGTTAGGGTCAGAGATAGGGTCAAGATTAGGGTTAATATTAGAGATATAATTAGGATTGGGGTTAGGGTTAGGGTTAGAGATAGGGTTAGGGTTAGAGATGGTGTAAGAATTAGGGTTAGGGTTAGGGTTAAAGATAGAATTAGGATTAAGGTTAGAATTAGAGATAGTGAAAGGATTAAGGTTAGGGTTAGGGTTAGGGTTAAAGATAAAATTAGATATAGGGTTACAATTAGGGTTAGAAATAGAATTGAGATTAGTGTTGCAATTAGTGTTAGGATTAGTGTTAGGGTTAGGGCTAGAGATAAAATTAGGATTAGGATCGGGGTTGGGGTTTATGATGGGATTATGATTATGATTAGGCTTAGGGTTAGGGTTAAAGATAGGGTTAGGATTAGGGTTAGGGTTAGTGTTAGGGATAAAGATAAAATTAGGATCAAGGTTAGAAATAGAATTAGGATTAGGGTTTAGGTTAGTGTTAATATTAGGGTTAGGCATAAAGATAAAATTAGGATTAGGGTTGGGGTTAACATTACAAATAGGGTTACGATTAGGGTGATAGTTAGAGATGGGGTAAAAATTAGGGTAAGGGTTAGGGTTAGACATAGAATTAGGTTTAGGGCTGAGGATTTTTTTATGATTACATTTAGAGTTAGGTTTTTGGTTAGAGATAGAGTGAAGATTAGGGCTAGGTTACAATTAGAGATAGAATTAGGGTTGAGGTTACAATTAATTGGGGTTAGGTTAGAGATAATGCCAAGATTAGGGTTAGGGTTAGAGATAGAATTAGGATTAGGATTGAGGTTTCTGTGAGGGGAGAAATGTCTTTCAAAGTTAGGGTTAGAGTTCAATTAGAGTTAGTGTTATTAGGGTTAGGGTTCAAATACACTTAAGATAGTTTAATTATGGTTAAGGTTAGGGTTAGGGTTATGATGAATCCAACATTAAATTAATTAGGGTTAGGGTTAGGATTGGGATTAGGGTTATGATTAGACATATAATTAAGATTAGGGTTGGGTTAGCATTAGGATTAAGGTTAGGGTTAGGGTTAGAGATAGGGTCACGATAAGGGTTAGGGATAGAACTAGGATTAGGGTTAGGGTTTGAGTAAGGATTAAGGTTAGGGTTAGAGATAGAGTCAACATTAGGGTTAAGATTAGAGATAGAATTGGGACTACGGTTAGAAATAGAAATAGGGTTAGGGTTAGAATTAGGGTTAAGATTAGAGATAAAATTAGGATTAGGGTTAAGGTTTGTATTAGAGTTAGAATTAGGGTTAGGGTTAGGGTTAGGGATAGAATTAGGATTAGGGTTAGGGTTTGAGTAAGGATTAGGGTTAGGGTTAGAGATAGGGTCAAGATTAGGGTTAAGATTAGAGATAGAATTAGGATTAGGGTTAGGGTTAGGGTTAGAATTAGGATTAAGGTTAAGGTTTGAGTAAGGATTAGGGTTAGGGTTAGAGATAGGGTCATGATTAGGGTTAAGATTAGAGATAGAATTAGGATTAGGGTTAGGGTTAGAGATAGGGTTAGAGACAAAAATAGGGTTAGGGTTAGGGTTAGGTAGAATTAGGATTAGGGTTAGGGTTAGGGTTGAGATAGGGTCAAAATTAGGGTTAAGATTAGAGATAGAATTAGGATTAGGGTTAGGGTTCGTATTAGAGTTAGAATTAGGGTTAGGGTTAGGGTTAGGGATAGAATTAGTATTAGGGTTAGGGTTTGAGTAAGGATTAGGGTTATGGTTAGAGATAGGGTCAGGATTAAGGTTAAGATTAGAGATAGAATAAGGATTAGGGTTAGGGTTTGAGTAAGCATTAGGGTTAGGGTTAGAGATAGGGTCGGCATTAGGGTTAATATTAGAGATAGAATTAGGTTAATATTAGAGGTAGAATTAGGGTTAAATTTTTTGTTATGATTGGGTTTAGGGTTAGGGTTTTGGTTAGAGATAGAGTGAAGATTAGGGTTAGGTTACAATTAGAGGTAAAATTAGGGTTAGGATTAGGGTTAGGGTTAGGATTAGTTGGGGTTAGGTTAGAGATAGGGTTAGGATTACAGTTAGGGTTAGGGTTAGAGATACAATTAGGATTAGGATTGAGGTTTGTGTGAGGGGAATAATGTCTTTCAAAGTTAGGGCTAGAATTCAATTAGAGTTAGGGTTGTGGTACAATTAGGGTTAGGGTTCAAATAGATTTAAGATGGTTTAATTAGGGTTAGGGTTATGATGGATCCAAAATTAAATTAATTAGTGTTAGGATTGGGATTAGGGTTATGGTTAGAGATATAATTAGGATTAGGGTTGGGTTAACATTATGGTTAGGGTTAGGGTTAGAGATAAGGTCAAGATTAGGGTTAGGGTTATGGTTAGGGATAAAATTAGGATTAGGGTTAGGGTTAGAGATGGGATTATGATTAGGATTAAGATTAGAGATAGAATTAGGATTAGGGTTAGGGTTAGATATAGGGTTAGGATTAGGGTTAGGGTTATGGTTAAAGATATCTAATTAGGATTAGGGTTACAATTAGGGTTAGAAACATAATTAAGATTAGTGTTGTAGTTAGTGTTAGGATTAGGGTTAGGGTTAGGGTTAGGATTAGGTAACCCTTTTTATTAATGCTAATCCCAACCCTAACCCTACCGCTCATCTTAAACATAATCCTAAACCTAGCCCTATTTATAATGATAACACTAATGTTAATCGTAATCCTAAACCTAACCCTAACCACAATATAATAAATTTAATCTAAGCATAATATCATAAATTTAACATAATTCTAACCCTAATCCTTACCCTAAAACTATTCCTAACTCCAACCCTAATCCTAACAATAAAATTCCTAAACCATAATCCTAACCATAAACCTATCCCTAACCCTAACCATGTAACTGAAACACTAACTATAACTGTTAACCTATCCTTAAACCATAAACCATAATCCTAACCCTAACCTTAACCAATAAAATAATATAATATTATTGATAATACAAAAATAATATATAATATAATAATATTAATATTACCATTTAATAGTACCAATTATATATATATATAATCTCATTTAATATTGAATATTTAAATATTATTGATAGTTGTGTTGTCGCTGTAAACTAGCTTATCTATCTTAATATATTAATCTATATGTTATATGCTCAAAGGTATCATTTTCAAGGCATATTTTTTCATTAATTCAAAAATTTCCTCACCCTAACCATAATTCTTACCCTAAATCGAACATTAATGTATTTACCTTAAACATAATCCTGACCATAGAACAAAATTCTAACCCTAACCATAAACCTAATGCTAATATTTACCTTAACACAAAACCCTAACTGTAACTATAATCCTAACCATCAGCCTAAACCCTAACCCTAACCATAATCATAAACCTAAATGCTAAACCCTAATCCTAAATGGTTAACCTTAAATCTAATGCCAACCTTGACCATGATATAAACTTTAACCCTAATGCTAACCCTAACTGTGATATAAATCGTAACCCTAAATTTTAACCCTAATCATAACCCTAATTATATTAATTTATTCAATGTATAACACTAAACCCTAATGCTAACTATAACCCTAATCATAAGTCTAAACCCTAACCCTCACCATAATCATAATCATAAACCAAATCCTAACCCTAATGCTAATCTTAACCTTAAGCCTAACCTTGACCTTAACGCTAAACCAAACCATAGCACTGAACAAATATAAATCCTTACCCTACCCCTAATTATAATTCCAATCCAACCCTACCCTTAACTCTAATCAAAGCCTTATTCCTAACCTGAAACCAATTATAATTATAATCCAAACCCTAACCCTAGCCATAATTCTACCTCTAACCCTAACATAGTTCTCACACTAACTATGACCATAAACCCAACCTTCACTAAACCCTCACCCTAATCATAATAATAAATCTAAACCAAACCCTAACCCTAACTATGATATAAACCCTAATCTTAAATGCTATCTCTAATCATAACCCTAAATATATTAATTTATTCAATGTGTTACGCATGTTGCGACTACTACTAGCTTATCTATCTTAATATATATATATATATATATATGTCGTGAGATATCATTTTTGAGGCTATTTTTTAGATTCAAAAAAGAAAAAAGAAAAAAAATACGCCTCAAAAATGATATCTATTGACATATATATATTAAGATAGATAAGCTAGTAATTATTATTGAGGTTTAAGTTTGAAATTTAAGAAATTGTTTTTATCTTTGATTTATGTATTAATAGAAGTTGAAATTCTTTAGTAATTATTATTGAAGTTTAAGTTTGAAATTTAAGAAATTATTTTTATTGATTTATGTATTTTATCAATTTTATTCAAAGAAATTGTTAAAAAAATAGATGTTGAAATTGTTTAGTAATTATTATTGATGTTTAAGTTTGAAATTTAAGAAATTATTTTTATCTGACGTTGAAATTGTTTAGTATTTAAAAGTAATTATTATTGAGGTTTAAGTTTGAAATTTAAGAAATTGTTTTTATCTGAGATTGAAATTTTTAGTTGAAAATGTTTAGTAATTATTATTTTGAGGTTTAAGTTTGAAATTTAAGAAATTATTTTTATTTACGTTGAAATTGTTTAGTAATTAAAAGTAATTATTATTGAGGTTTAAGTTTGAAATTTAAGAAATTATTTTTATCTGAGGTTGAAAATTGTTTAGTAATTATTATTGAGGTTTAATTTTAAAATTTTTATTGAGGTTTAGTAATTAAAAGTAATTATTATTGAGGTTTAAGTTTGAAATTAAAAAAAATATTTTTATGTGAGGTTGAAATTGTTTAGTAATTAAAAATAGATGTTATTGTTTAGTAATTATTGTTGAGGTTTAAAAATTGGTTAGTAATTATTATTGAGGCTTAAAGTTTGATATTTTTATTGAGGTTCAAGTTTGAAATTTAAGAAATTATTTTTATCTTTGATTTATGTATTAATAGACGTTGAAATTGTTTAGTAATTATTATTGAGTTTTAAGTTTGAAATACTAAATTATTATTGAGGTTTAAATTTGAATATTTTTTTATCGAGGTTTAAGTTTGAAATTTTTATTGAGGTTTAAGATTGAAATTTAAGAAATTATTTTTATCTTTGATTTATGTATTAATAGACGTTGAAATTGTTTAGTAATTATTGTTGAGTTTTAAGTTTGAAATACTAAAAATTGTTTAGTAATTATTATTGAGGTTTAAGTTTGGAATTTAAGAAATAATTTTTATTTATTAAGAAATTGTTTTTATTTTTTATTTATGTGTTGAGGTTTAAGTCCGAGGTTAAAAATTGTTTAGTAATTATTATTGAGGTTTAAGTTTGAAATTTAAAAAATTATTTTTATTTTTTATTTGTGTTAATTATTATTGAGGTTTAAGTTTGAAATTTAAGAAAATTGTTTTTATCTTTGATTTATGTATTAATAGATGTTGAAATTGTTTAGTAATTATTATTGAGATTTAAGTTTGAAATTTAATGTATTAATAGATGTTTGTTTAGTAATTATTAGTGGATGTTTGTTTAGTAATTATTATTGAAGTTTAAGTTTGAAATTTAAAAAAATGTTTTTATCTTTGATTTATGTGTTTGAGGTTTAAGTTTTGAAATTTAAAAAATTGTTTTTATGTGTTTGAGGTTTAAGTTTTGAAATTTGAAAAATTCAATAATTATTATTGAGGTTTAAGGTTTAAGTTTGAAATTTTAAAAAAATGTTTGTATCTTTGATTTATGTGTTTGAGGTTTAAGTTTGATTTTTTTTTTAAAGTTATCTTTGATTTATGTGTTGTTTAAGTTTGAAATTTAAAAAATTGTTTTTTGTCTTTGATTTATGTATTTTATCTTTGTAAAAAATACTAAATTTAAAAAATTGTTTGGATAATTATTAAAAAAAAAGATAGTTAAATTTCAAACTTAAAAAATACTAAATTTAAAAAAATTGTTTGAGGTTTAAGTTTGAAATTTAAAAGATTTATGGATATATATATATATTAAGATAATTATGTATTTTATCTTATAATTTAAAAAAAAAAAAAAATAGTTAAATTTAAAAGTTTTTATGTGTTTGAGGTTTAAGTTTGAAATTTAATTTATCTTTGTAAAGATTTGGATAATTATTTAAAAAAAAAATAATTATGTATTTTATCTTTGTAAAGATTTATGAATAATTATTTAATAATAAAATAGTTAAATTTAAAAAGTTGTTTTTATGTGTTTGAGGTTTAAGTTGTGAAATTTAAAAAATTAAAATTGTTTTTTTGTGTTTGAAGTTTATCTTTGATTTATGTATTTTATCTTTGTAAAGATTCATGTATGTATTTTATCTTTGTAAAGATTTATGGATTATTAAAAAAAAAAAAAAAGATAGTTATGTATTTTATCTTTGTAAAGAGTAATGGATAATTATTTAAAAAAAATAGTAAATCTTTATGGATAATTATTTTTTAAAAAAATAGTTAAATTTAAAAGTTGTTTTTATGTGTTTTGAGGTTTAAGTTTGAAATTAAAAAAAATGTTTTTTTTTGTGTTTGAAGTTAGGATAATTATTTTTAAAAAAAATAGTAAATCTTTACAAAGATTTATGGATATATATGTATTTTATCTTTGTAAAGATTTATGGATTATTTTAAAAAAAAGAGATAGTTATGTATTTTATCTTTGTAAAGATTTATGGATAATTATTTTTAAAAAAATAGTAAATCTTTATGGATGATTGTTTTTTTAAAAAAATAGTTAAATTTAAAAAGTTGTTTTTATGTGTTTTGAGGTTTAAGTTTGAAATTAAAAAAAATGTTTTTTTTGTGTTTGAAGTTGGATAATTATTTAAAAAAAAAATAGTAAATCTTTACAAAGATTTATGGATATGTATGTATTTTATCTTTGTAAACAGAAGCAACATTGATAAGATAGTCTTTTTCTTGTTGTATTTGAGAGTATCCATTTACCCGAATTTCAGGCGCTCGCATTTCTATTTTCCGTCAGCGAACTTGGGCTTGCTTAAGCTAATTAGCAGCTCCTTTACATAGTTCTTCAGGGGATGTCTTGTTGGCCCTTTATTTCCATCTAAAGAACACGACGAGGAAAAATACCTTCTTGAACTTCCATCTTGATCGTCTGAATATCCTTAATAAGAAATTGGAGGAAAATATGACGATTTCTTCCGAAAAATCCCCAATGAAAAAGGTATACAATTCCTTCTTTTTCATCAAACTTATTATAGCCACTACCCACATTGCACAAAATAGTGCACCACAAATAAGAGCTAATAAAGAGACTTGCAATCCCATAAAAACACATCACAATTCCTTGTGGAACAAAAGATTTATGGATTATTTTTTTTAAAAAAGAAATAGTTATGTATTTTATCTTTGTAAAGATTTATGGATAATTATTTTAAAAAAATAGTAAATCTTTATGGATAATTATTTTAAAAAAAAAATAGTTAAATTTAAAAAGTTTTTATGAGTTTTGAGGTTTAAGTTTGAAATTAAAAAAAATGGTTTTTTTGTGTTTGAAGTTGGATAATTATTTTAAAAAAATATAGTAAATCTTTATAAAGATTTATGGATGTGTATCTTTGTAAAGATTATGAATTATTTAAAAAAAAAAAAAGATAGTTATGTATTTTATCTTTGTAAAGATTTATGGATAATTATTTTAAAAAAATAGTAAATCTTTATGGATAATTATTTTAAAAAAAAATAGTTAAATTTAAAAAGTTGTTTTTATGAGTTTTGAGGTTTAAGTTTGAAATTAAAAAAATGTGTTTTTTTGTGTTTGAAGTTGGATAATTATTTTTTTAAAAATAGTAAATCTTTACAAAGATTTATGGATATGTATGTATTTTATCTTTGTAAAGATTTATGGATTATTTTTTTAAAAAAGAAGATAGTTATGTATTTTATCTTTGTAAAGATTTATGGATAATTATTTTTAAAAAAATAGTAAATTTTTATGGATAATTATTTTTAAAAAAATAGTTAAATTTAAAAAGTTGTTTTTATGAGTTTTGAGGTTTAAGTTGAAATTAAAAAAAATGTTTTTTTTGTGTTTGAAGTTTGGATAATTATTTTTAAAAAAAATAGTAAATCTTTACAAAGATTTATGGATATGTATGTATTTTATGTATGTATTTTATCTTTGTAAAGATTTATGGATTCTTTTTTAAAAAAAGAAGATAGTTATGTATTTTATCTTTGTAAAGATTTATGGATAGTTATTTTTAAAAAAATTGTAAATCTTTATGGATAATTATTTTAAAAAAAAATAGTTAAATTTAAAAAGTTGTTTTTATGTGTTTTGAGGTTTAAGTTTGAAATTAAAAAAAAATGTTTTTTTTGTGTTTGAAGTTGGATAATTATTTTTAAAAAAAATAGTAAATCTTTACAAAGATTTATGGATAATTATTTTATGTTGGTTTTTACATGTGTTTTGAGGTTTAAGTTTGAAATTTAAAAAAATGTTTTTTTTGTGTTTTGAAGTTTAAAAAATTGTTTTTATCTTTGATTTATGTATTTTATCTTTGTAAAGATTTATGGATATATATATATTTTTTAAAATGTTAAAATTGTTTAGAAATTATTATTGAGGTTTAAGTTAATTTTATTCGAAATTATTTTTGATTTATCCATGGTAAAATTGTTTAGAAATGATTATTGAGGTTTAAGATTGATTGGAATTGTTTATAATTTTTTAAAAAATTTGTCGAGCCATATGAACTGATGATTATTTAAAAAACATAATTTCTATTTTATTTGGTAAGATAAATTAAAAAACTACAAGTATAATTAAGGTTTTAAGAACTAAGAACTCAAATACTGAAAATGCTCGAACATACTTAAAAAATTGGGAAAAAATACTGTCAGCAAAGTACAACTCTTCACTCTCTTGACTTTCATTATCATATGCTAAAACCGAAATAGTGATCTATTTAGTACAAGAAAATAAAAACAACAAACGTTTATTTCATTATACAGTACCGTAAGGAAAATGTTACAGACATATTGCTGTCATATAACAGAACAGCAAACAGAGATGAAGATTAACAGGCATACAATACAAAATAGATGGAGGAATTTCATTTACATCTATACACAACCTACCTATATCTCCGCTTAACCAACCCTAATAATATTACTACTCCATCCGTATGCCTGCCTTTCTCAAACACATACACAGCACAACACAGGTACATATACTACAACATACATATATATAAGTAAGTCTAGTCACAGTGTTTGCTCAAGAGCGTGTCTTATATTTGGATTCATCAATTGGAATGCCTTCTTCAGAAGCCCTCTCTTCCCCAGATTTATCAGTGCTGCTCAGGCCGCCTTTGCGCCCCATTTCTTGGTACCCTTCGCTCCCAATCTGCTCCTTCCGTGTCTGCCCGCCTTTGCTTCGCCCTACACAAAATCACAGGTTAAAACCCTAATTTTTCTTTCAAAATTTTCAAACACAAAACTGGATAAATATAAGTGCACTGTGTTAAAGATAACCTTCTGCAAGGCGCTCTTGTGCGTCGATAGACTTGCCGCCAGTGCCGCCGGGCACAACGGTTTGTCCCTCGCGGGCTTTCGTATCCAATTCATTTCGCTGTTGTCCTGACGCCATTTTTTCTCCTCTTCTCTTCCGTTACTTCATCTTTCTTCCGTCTGCTGTGTGTTATATAGCACGAGAAATGCATGACAGAGCTGGTGATGGCAATTCTCGCGCACAACACGTATCATTCTCCGCTGGCAAGAGTAAAAACGATCGCCTTACACGAAGCAGATCAGATTATTGTAACCTCGAAATACTGAATTATTTTGATCTTTGACGTCTTTATTTGGCCGCAAGCGGGTGGTCGGCTGTTCGAAACCGGGGCTTCCGACCGTTCACTTCCAGCAGCTGAACTTTATTGAGGCGGGACAGGATATAGCGGTGGATGTTGGAATCAATTAGCAATTAATAAAATGGGTAATTTTTTCGGGTTTGTGGAAAACTTTTTTGGATTTTTATTTTCTGAATGAAAAAAAAGTAATTGATATGGATGAAAATGAAAATGAGTTATAGAAATTGTTAAAATTAAATAAATTAAAAATATGTGGATACTTAATTCAGATTTTGACGTAGATTTTTCTATTTAAATATTAGAAAGTTATTTATTAAGGTTTTATATTTTTGTAATTTGTTGTTTATTTGTGAATTTTTTATTGTAGTATCTTGGGTCTAAAGTGCAACTTAATATTGATCTATGTTCGGTCTAAAGTGTAAATTAAGATTGATTTAATTAAGAGGGTTAGATAAAACTCCTTTAGTTCAATTTGTTTTGGATGGAATCCCTTAGGTTTAAATCAAATCTCAGATAGTCTCTTATGTATTTATCAAAATACTAAAAGAAAGTTTGTTTCACTTTTTGGGAGTTCAAATGAAGACATTTAAAAATGTCATTTTGTAAACCTTTAGTATTAGCTTTCCAAAAATTATAATATGTATTATGTTTTTTTAATTATATATTATTTTAATTTTATAATGAATGTGAGTCCATTATGAAAATATAGTGACCTCTATTCAAGACACTAGAAAAATAACAAACATTGTTAAAAACAAATCAAGAAATATATTACATTTCATATAGGTGTCCTTGTTAATTGCTAAGATAAATGTGTTACAAAATAATATAGGTTTGATTTTTTTTGTTACAAAATCATATGCATACATATATGATTTTGTAACAAAAAAATCAAACCTATATTGTTTTGTAACACATTTATCTTAACATATATATTTATCTTAACATATATATGTATATTACATATGTTAAGATAAATATATATGTTAAGATAAATATATATGTTAAGATAAATGTGTTACATATGTAATATATATGTTAAGATAAATGTGTTACAAAACAATATAGGTTTGATTTTTTTGTTATTAGTAATTCAAAAATTAATAATAAAAATTACTAAAAAATATTCATGAACTAGACATTGAAGTTAATAACCTAGTTTGAAGAAATTGTGATTTTTTTAGTGAAAATTTTGATGTACAATAATGTCACTCAATAAAAATAATTGAAAATAAAAATAAAAATGATAAAAATAATTTTTTTTTTAAATTTTAAATTACAATTCAAATCTACGTAGAAAATATCATAACTCATTAGCTTACACCATCTTTAAATATTTAATATTTTTTTCTCTATAATTGAAACAAATTGGAAATGCTAAAAAATATTCATTGTGTCTCATGAGGTGCAAAAAGTGGGAGACACTATTTTTGGGATCACCCACATTAATATGAATTCCAAGTTATTCTTCGAAAATGATCTCTAGGAGGAGGAGTTTTGTTTTAGTTTATTAGTCATAAATTGTATGATAATCTTGTGCATGGTGTTACATAAAGAAATCAACTAGAAGTCATCAAAGGAAGAGACAAATTCTTTCTTTGGAATAAGGGTTATATGTGTGTTATTGAGATCTTTTAGAAGGGTTTTATGCTTCCTCAATTCTTCAACTACCTCCCAAATATATTTTTCAATGATCCTCCAACAATTTTGAAAGAAGCTTGATAGGAAGTCATTTGGATTGAAAGCTTTGTCCAAATGGAGTCAAAACATGACCGATTTGATTTTGCCTTTTGAGAAGGGTTCAACTAGCATTGCATAAATTGATCTTTTAATATAATATTTGGAAGGTTTTTTATCAAGTTCTCTTGGTTTCTTAAGTCTAATCCTTCCCGATCATTTAGTATTTTTTCAAAGAATTGAACCACTTCATTGCTTATGTCCTTTGGATTGTATAGAATGCCCATTTTGGTGTTTGATAGAAGAAATTTAGTTTATATTTCTCTTTTCTTTGGTTACATTATCGAAGAATTTTGTACTTTTATTTCCTTCTTGGAGCTAGAGTTCTCTAGATTTTTGTCTCCAAAGTATTTCCTCCCTTGCCAACATCTCTATATATATTCCATTAGGGATTTTTCCTTGAGAAAGGCTTCTTGGTCCATAAAATTTTGAAAAGTATGCTCATTTAGAGTAGCAATTTAAGATTCCACCGGTTCTTTCTCTATAATTTTTTTGTCAAAGCATCACCTATTCCATTGCTTCAATTTTTCTTTGATGAAATATAACCTTTTTGAAAGGAGAAACATTTTAGAGCATTTGATTTTTAATGGTTATTTTCACCTTTTCTCTATTAACCCAAAGAAATATTCATCTTGAAACCACATATTCTCAAACTTGAAGGGACTACTTAATGATTGATTATCCTCTATAATAGAGAGAAGAATGGTAAAATTATTCAAGCCCAAGTTGGTAAGGATAGTGCATTCTAGAAGCTTATCTAAATTCAACCCAAGATCTAGTACATAAAAAACCATCCAATCCCTCTATTATATAACTAAATCCTAGGATTTTGTTTGAACATCCAACCAAAAGTCTCATTTTTTACCTGGGGTGTCTACCAAACTAGAATCATTTTTAAATTTTTGGAAATCTTGAGATTTGGTGATTCTAGTGTTCCCACCTTTCTTATCCAACCTATTTAGAATGGCATTGAAGTCTCACTTTGTGATGAATTGGTTCTAAGAGATGAAAGAGAGGGTAGAAAATAGGAGAGCCCACAAAAAAACTCAAGAGAGAAACAAGTAGGACTATAAACATTAATTAGAAAAAAATAGTAAGTTAGAAATTGGACTTGAAACCTTGAATACTTATAAATTTTGATCATATTAATAGAAGAGGGAGATCAAAGGACATCAAGTCCCCATGAGGCTCTGCATGCTTTAGAAAAACTCCATTTCATTTTTTTTTATCGATGGAGAACCTTAGGTTCTTTCTTATCAAGCTTTATTTCGAGCGTAACATTAGAATGCCAAATTTGGACATGTTTATTTGTTGCTTATTAGGTTCAACTTGTAAGTTTCATTTAAGCCCTTACCATTCCATGTTAGGATATTCATTGGTTAAATTTGGGAAGGGATGTCTCCTTCCCATATCTTAGAATCGTTTTAATCTTTACTTTATTTTTTATGCACTATCCTTATCTCTTTTGGATTTGTTAGCTTTCCTACCTCTATTTTTAAAATCACCACAATCCACTTTATCTATTATTGATTCAATCTGATTTATTATTTGTTCCTCTATATTTATAATCACATCATTATCTTGAGCTTCTTCCTTTGTAATCTCATTCTCATCAGTCAAATCCTTTACTAAATATGAATCTCTTTTCAATTTATAGAAAGGGAAAACCAAATTCTTCTAAATCATGTTCAAGGATTTGGATTAGTCACACACCAAAGGAGAACTTAAACCCTCTAGTGGGTCTTCTATCCAATCCAATTCCTAAAATGCCTATGACAAAGTCTAGGGGCAATAGGAGAAGGAGCTAGGACTTGATCCTTTTCCCTATAACTTTTGAATGGCTAATTATCATGTGTGGACTTATCCCTCACTATCTCCATCTCTTGAACCTTATCAATATCACTTCTAGTTTAGATATGATCCTCCTTTTCTTGATTGTGCTTTTAGAGAGGGCCTTCTATTTCCACTAACTTTTGCCATTTTCTAAATCTTTCCTTCAATTCAACTATCTCCAAGAATGCTATTGAGAGGTCCACATAAAAAAGCAAAAAGGTAAGCATAAACAGTAGCATTCCCTTCTAAAACATTTGTATCCACCTTATTGAAATCTCTAAGGGAGTTACTAATTTTCAAAAGGTTTTATGTCCTTTAGTAATTTGAAGGAAGATTGTACAGTTGGATCACATTCTTTGATGAATAGACCAACACCTTCAATAAGTCGTGGTCATCCATCCATTATGTTTTATTTCTTCTCCTTGTTAGGGAATTAATTCAATTAGAAAAAACCTTTTAGAAGTGGTTTGCACTTTTATCTAGTGCCCCTAATTCTTTCAAATCCAACCCTTAAATATCTCCCTTATAATCTAGAATTTAGCCACTTTTGCAAATAGGGAACACCCATATAGGTGTCATACACAAGTCCCAAGCATATCTTCATTTTGATACATTTTTTTGCTTTTTCAATAGCTAGAACTCCAAATAATATGACATTTGCATCAAATATCTTATTTGGAGGATAGCGAGTCTCCTCCTTCCCTACCTCAAGATTTTTGGCCAAATTTTAAAAATATTTTCCTATCAAGAAATAATGGGGCATTTTTTGACACCCTTAATATTTTAAAATGGTTGAATCTACCATTCCAATGCTTCATTTTGCCTTACATTGTTGATGAAGATTTGAGACGCTCTCCTCTCAACATTACTTTTCTAACCCTTGGTTGTTTAGTGATGAGGGTATCTAGGCTACCATTGGTGGTCATTTTTAAACATTCTCTCCTAAAAGATATCATTAAAATGGTGTAGGACCCTAAAATAATTCCTTCTTTCACTCCATTCTCTACTAGAATTCAATCTTATACTTTTCTCTTTCCCTTTGAAATATTTCCAACCCTAGTCTTTGGAAAGGAAGCCTTCCTTTCTTTTGGTGTCTCCATCACCTTTCTTCCTTGTAAATTTTCATATATTTTCTTAAAAAATCTAATTTATTTATTTATTAATAAATATATTCTACTTTATAATATTTATTTATTAATAAATTTATTCTACTTTATAATATTTATTTTTGATAAATTAATACCTAGTTTAGGACCAGAAACCGCAAAAATCTATTACACAATTTGATTGTTTAAGGATCCAATGGTAGTCCATCAAACTACTATTCATGACCTTTTGCTTAGACATATGTTAACATATTTAAAAACTTACTACTCTATAATATACTACCATACAATATTGTCTCAAGTTCATCAAACAAAAAAAAAACCTAACCAATGGTCTGAGGCAAATTACGCAAGCCTTCAATTTGTCCCAAACATAGAAATACATTTTTTGCATCTAAAGGAAGATTTAACACCACTCGATGAAACCTTTGGTGTCACACCCTTGCTATCATCCTCCAAAATTAGGACCTCATCTTGATCACAACAAATCGAATGATCCAGAATGACATCCAACAACTATATATATAAAGTCTTTATTCATCAAATGACTAATAGAATTAACTAATCTATTACCATAGTTTGACCCAGTTGGTTGATAATATATAAAGGATGTAGTTTTTTAAAAACTTCTTATATGCTAGAGAATGTTCATGCTGGAATTAGGCATCCATATGTAGGCTTCAATGTGCATGGAGATCTTCAAAATTAGTGTATCTTTCCATTTTTAGTGAATTTGTTGGTTAAAAAATGAAAAAAGCACAAATGTTGTAGTGAGATTTTCATCTACCATAAAAACCTTACTATAACCACGATAAATATTCAAATTCCTATTTAGATGAAACAATTATTTCATCATGATAGGTTGTGTGCATTATGGGACATTTCAACTCTCAAAATTTCCTCTTCTTGGCATTGTTTTCAAGATATTTTAGCTTCCAAATGTGTGGGAAATCTATTTATAATCCCTCTAGGATGTATTCATATGGTTCTTAGCAAGTTAAAATATTTTGAAGTGTTGAAGTACAAGAGAATTTGGTTGGAAATATCTCTTGTTAGAGACTATCATAATAACATTTATGTAGGGGAAGTAATTGTGAGAGTTGTTTGGATGTTGTTAGGCCTTAGAAAAAAGAGTCAGAGCTCTATTTTACAAGCCCTAGGGGCACCACCTCATTTTAATTTCCATTTTTGAGTACAATTGAGACTTGCTCACAATTTTATCTAGATTTTTAACACACAAAGGATTTCTCCAAGATGATATTTTCTCATTAATGTTGTTTCTCTATAATTTATTTTATTTTACTTGCTTAGTTTTTTAGTCTTATTATTCAACTTAAATTTCATATGTACTACTTTTAACCTTTTAATTTGTCTTGTGCATGTAAATTTTAGCCACAAAACTCATAAGCACCATTGTAATGCCCCAATCCAACACATCAGAGGACATTAGTTGACCGAACAACTTTTTTTGAAACAACAATAACTAACATACGATAATGATATGGCGCACTTGCACAACACCATGCACACAAGTGTTGTATGAAGCACAAAATAAGGGCACAACCACATGAATTACCTTACCATTGCTACAATAAAGGTGGAACCAACATAAGACTTACCAATTATGAGATAAAGCCACCATGATGAACCTATGCGAGGGGAAAACACCACCCAAATGATGATTAGATACTAACCCAAAAACATGTTCTCTCGCAACCAAACATAAGGGAAAGATGAGGGAAGTATCAACCTCAAATACACACCATGAAATAATTACAAAATCAAACAAACACCATAGAAATCCACACAAATGATGGAATGACTACGAGTTAACAACCCTCAACTAACTAACTAACTCAACTACCAACTTTTGGAACAAGGAGTAGGACGAGGGTAACAAACACCTCCAATGCACTTACAAACCAAATTAAAAAAGTTAAAAACAAGGGCAAGCCCTTAGAATATATTTTCTTACTAGGAGGTACAAGCCCTCCACCAACTAGAATGATGACAGGTCAATTTTAGGTAATGATACACTTCCCAATACAAATGGGTGCCATAATTTATGTTATGAAACTTTTTGATGATGCAACATGAGAAGACTCTCTAGGCCAAGGGTAAAAAAATTCATACACAAGTTTCCCAAGAAACAATTGGAAGACCCAACTACAGACACGAAAAATATACAAATTGATCCTATACACCTGATCTCGATCTTACTAACACTAGTTCATCTTGAATCATCTCTTTTACTAATCAATTTAATTGAATAATCTTTATTCGATTAAATTCATCATATTTCATCTCTTAATTAAATAAATCAAATTTATTTGCTTAAGTCATCATCTCCTATTAATTAAATACATCATCTTATAGTCCCTCTTTTAATTAAATAAGTCACTTTATTTAATTAATCTCTAAAGTCATCTCCTTTAAATTAAATAAATTAATCTTTATTTGATTTAATCTAGCACCACCCTCTTTAATTAAATAAATCAAACTTTATTTAATTAAGTCTAAACCATTATTCATCTCATTTTGATTTATTTAAATCCTAAAATCTAAATCAAATTGTCAAATCAACTAATTTCTATCTAAGTTAATGAAATCTTGATTAATCCTAATCCTAATCCATCAAATCCTCTACATTTCACAATTTGCACAAGTAAATTAATTTAATTGATAATGAGGGAATATTCCTCAAATTCAAAAAATCCCTCCAGAAGGGATGAGTACATCCAACAAGGCATTAAAGGCCTCTTACATGTCCTTTTCCTTGAACCAAGAGGCATTTACTGCATTCTTTTCTCCCTCCAACTTGTCATTTCACAAATTTCAAATTCTACCTTACCATATTTATGTGCACATTCATCAAAATGTGCTCATTCCTCCTCCAATCACATGTTGACAAGTGGCCTCTTCTTATTGGTTGGTATTTTGTCCCACATTCATCCCTTTTGCTTCTTTCTCCATCATTCTCTTATATTTATAGGGGGCTCTTATTTGAATTTTGGATCCACAACTTCATGCAATATCACTATCTTCAAGTTTTGAGCAATTTTCCATTTATGCTTATCCATTTGCATCCATTTTCATATTTTCATAGCTAGGTTATGGATAAATTGCACCAAGGAGCATCAAATCTTCATCATTGATCATCAAGCTTGCAAGGAATTGGGAAAGGGCCATTTTCCACATCAAAATGACACCAATTCCCCCATGGGATTGAGAGTTTGTTCATTTGAATAGGATTTAATCATTTTTTCATTGTGTTCTTCTTATTGTTTTCTTGTTTTAATGTTTCAAATGAATCTCATGGGGAATGTTGTTTCTAACTTGCATAGTGAGCTAACTATGTGTTTGTTCTTTGTGTTTGTGCGGGTCTAGATTCACCATTCACATTTTGGTGCTAGAACGAGGGCGGATCTGGAGAAAATTAACATGTTTTCTCTAAAAATTATGTGATTTTTTGTTGAGTTTTGTTGTTTATAGGGAAACTGCACCACTGGCTATCAAACTGCATTGCTATCAGTCCAGTGGCACCATATAGCGACACTTTCAAACTCCAAACTATTTCGCTAAGGTCTTCCCACCCATAAATTTTGAATTTCAAATAGCGACATTGATCACCCAAATTCCAAACTTTGTCGTTGCCGATATAGCACTGCATTTGCGCTCACTGTTTTTGTGCAGAGCATCGCTATCAGTCCCAGAGGCGCTATATTGTGTTGCTGACTTCCTCAAACTACGTTGCAATTGCAGATTGCGCCACTGGAGTTGGGTAAAAGGTAGTTTTTAGATTAATTTCAACATGTGTTTTTATCATTTTGGTTGTTTTTGACTTCTAACTGGTTTTTGGCCTCTGTTTCTGCAGTATTAACCAGTTTTTGTAGGTTGGCTTGATCAAAAGTGAAGGAAGGAAATAAAGACCAAGAATTCTTTATGGCATCATCTCATTGTATCAAGTGTTTTTAAAATCTTTGGGGAAAAAATATAATCCTTTTTCTAAGGATTTGTCATCTTCTTGCTTTTTAGGACTCAATAAATTTTGTTTGGGCTTAAAAAGAACAAAACAAAGGGATTAAAAAAGAAACATAGGAAACTTACTAGATTTTGTTTTGGACAAGTAACAAATGAACAAACAAATCTCACACTTCAAAGTTGGTGCTTAAAATGAATTCATATCATTGCTTTGTGGTTTAAAATGAACATGTGTACTCTTTGTTTTGTAATCTCTTTTACAAGTTAATATCCTTTAAAAATATGTATGCACTTCTCTCGCGCCTCACGATGATCTTGAAAATCAAAAGCCTTTTTTTGAGATATTAAGTTGTGTAAGTGATTACCTCCACATTTCAATTTGGGTTCCTAAAATTGAACAAAATCTTGCTAGTATGAGTGGAGTATATCGCGAGTGTTCTCTCTTTGTTTCTCAACAAAGATTGATTGAACTTCGGATGTGCTTACTCACTTTTTTTTAAATCCTTAGAGGGCTTTCCTTGGTGGGAAAAAGTACTCACCCCAAAGGAATGACCCAACCGGTAACATGCTAAAGCCAAGCGACTTCCAACCGATATATAAGTGTGGGTACTTGAGGGAAGTTCAAGTATCACGAGGATTGTTTTGATAAGAAGGGCAACAATGGTCTCTTGTTGTATGGATGATCCCCCACGAACGAAATGCCTACATTAAAACCTTTTGTTTAGAAGGCCCAAATCCTTAAATCTATTTGTTGGTGCAAGAATGATCGTTCTGAAGTTGTCCCACATTTTTACAGCTATTGGTAGAGATGAGAAGTATTCCATGGGAGTTTCATGGGTACTGAAGCTTGGCTGACCCAAGAAGTGTGTGTCATGAAGGGGAGCCAATGTGGTCAAGCATCTAATCATCCACTAAGGGTAAGCGTAGCTGGATTTATCCAAGTGGGAACTCAACAAATATTGTCTCATCTTATCCTAGGATTGTGCATCACTTAGAAATCAAAATACTTTGCTTGGATCTAAAATGCTTGAAAACAAACATTCACCAAATCCTCAAAATTTCAAACCCTTTAGGGGGAACAAATACCTTTGAAAAATCCAAGAGCTCTTGCTTGCCCTAGGGATTTCATCCTTAGAGACTTCTAAGTATTTAGATTTATATCATAATTTGTTCTCACTAAAGTCAACATTAGGAAACTATTGCCTTGATTTTCTTGATTCCCACATAATGGACTTTGTGGGATGAGAAGAAGTTAGGACATTAGACATCTAGTTTGAAAACTTAATCAAGAATTGTTTGTGATAAAAGAAAGTCATTAAGCAAAGATAAGAAACAATTGAATCCCACACACGTGGTCTTCCAAATGATCTCTCAAAAGATCAAAATCCGAAAACCAAAGTCCAAAGGTCTTAGTCAAAAAGCTCACAAGAAATGTTTGTCTATGCTTTACGAATTTAGAGAAAGATTGACCTTCAACTTTTACAAACATGCGTCAAAGAACAATCCTAATTTGTATGAATTTTATTTCTAACAAAATCCAAGTCTCTTTCAAAAATTATAAGAAGTACCAAGCATGTTCTTTAATACCGAGGTCTTGTAGAAAGGAGTTCTATCTAGGTCTAATCTAGGATCAAAATCAACATTCTCATCCATCCCTTGAGCATCAATCAGAAAACCATCTCACCAACAACTCTTGGAAATCTTGAAAAAAAACATTTGTGCTAGGCTTCTGGCAAATCCAAATCATCTTGTTTGATTAGAAATGTGTAGATGAATCCTTATCCATATATTTAGTCAAATTATCAATCCTTGTGAACAAGTCTACCCCTTGATAACATCCAACATCTTGGGGTTTATAAGTTCATTATCTGAAATCCAAAAGGCAAATCAAACCCAAAATCATCTTGTTTTACTAGGGGTGTATAGATGAATCCTTCTTTACACACTTGGTCAAATTATCATCTTGTGTACAAGTCTACTCTAGGACAAAATCTAACCTATTAGAGTTTATGAGTTCACTATCCAAACTAAATCCAATCAAGCCAAGGTCAAGATCAAAACCAACCAAATCAAATCAAATCAAAATCTAAAAAGTTTGAAATTCTAAGTATCTCTTTCAAGATTTCTCAAGAGTTCAATCATTCACATCATCCATCTTTCATTTACCTCATCGTCACACTTTGAACCTTAATCATCCTAGTTTTTCTCTTTTGTATCTAAAGTTAGATCAATCTTAAGAATTAGAGGTTCATCTCACACATTCTTGAAAATTGATCCTTATTTTATTGTATAAACTAGATCGCAATACAAGAAGAACATGAAAACCAACAAAGAAACATCAACTTCAAGTGACTTGAGCCAAACCGCTCCCAAAATAAATTCCATTGGATCGAGCAATCTCCTAACCAACCTTCCTCTATCATCACACCATCCTCAAGAAGAAGGTCAAGTGGAAGACATCACCAATAATGTCTCAGGGATGACACAAGATGAAATCCTTGAAATGGATCAAAATCTTGAAACTCACAGAACTGTCAATACTATGATGAGCTCAATCCCTCCCAATACATGTTGGAATTGGCAAAAGAAGGGGCTAAACTCCCTTCTGATTTTGACGCAAGCACTATTATGGAAAGGCCTCCTGGGATCGTGGCCTCAATCTCATCCACACCTCCATTTCAAGGCATCACTCAAAGCATCCCACAAATCACATCATCCATTGCTCCAACTCAACCAATTGTCAACAAGGGAAGCTCATTGCTTCATGCACTTCAAACACACCCCCTTGTAAACAACTAAGATTTGGATGAAAACACCATATTGGGTCGATCTGTCTCATTGAATTCGTTACACCCATACATTTTGCTTGCATTTCATGATCCTACCCATTCATCCTCTTTACACCCAACACCAACATATCCTCTCAACACGCAAACCTCTCTCCCCATGACCTCACAAGGAGAAGGTGGATTATTTGGATCAGGGGGAATCTTCAATCCCTCATCATCATTATCATTTCTCCAAGGGAACATACCACCCATCTTTCCACCATTCCCACCTTCACCGTTAACATCCACACCACCCCTTTGGTTAGGCCTTCCCCCTTTACTCACTAGCAATCAACAAAATCCAAGCAACTCTCCAATCATAAATCAAAACATCATACCGAATCCTCCCATCTTGCCATTGATATCATAACAATAGGTGGAAACCATTCAAGCAACCCTAGCAATCAACACATCATCTACCATCCCCCAAATATCTCAAAACATGGTTTCCCAAGGACCAAGCATATCAATCGCACCATCCACCACACAAACCCCAATTATCAATACAACGATACCTCCCATCACAACAACGAACACTATTGCTAATCCACCACCACCACCACCACCAAAACCCAACATGATAAACTCCTTTAGCATCGCGTTGCAAGCAACTCGACAAGCCGCCTATCAAAATACATTTCAGCAAATTCAAAATCAACAAGTTGCAAAACTAGTTGCCCAACAAGCACAAGCGTAATTATCGACACAACAAGCATAGCAGGCTTCCCAAGCTCAAGCTTTATTGCAACAACAACAAGCTGCACAAGCCACACAAGTTGCCCAGGCTACACAAGCAGCCCAACAAGCATAGGCTTAGGCTCAAGCCTAATATCAAGGTCATCAAGTGCAAGTGCAAACTCAATACTAGGCACAATTGCAAGCAACCCAACAACAAGCATATCAACAAGCCCTACAATAGTATCAAGCACAACAAGAAGCAACCCAATTACTAGACCAAAAACAAGTGTTGTTGGCACAACAACAATTAGACCAACAACAAGACCAACAACAAACATTGTTGGCACAATAGAAGATGCAGGCATATCAGCAAGCCTTAATTGCGCAGTAGAGCTTACAACAAACTCCCACCAACATACCTAACACTCTACCCTGTCACTCCAACACGTCAACCACCTCAGAACACATTCACTCCACCTCCTAACCCGCAAGATGACGTGATGGCACAAATCAAATTTCTCTCATAGCAAGTGCTTGATCTCCAATTAGGGAAAACAATAAAGGCACCAAGCAATCTGTGCCCTTATCCTTTCGACAAGAGCTTGGCAATTGTACCATTCCCTAAGTGATTTGAAATCCCTAAATTTGACAAATATCTCGAGATAGGAAACCCTGAGGATCACATCAGAGAATTCCAGGTACATTGCATGGAATTCGCATATGACAATACATATTTGATGCGGCTATTTCCTCAAAGTTTGGTTGGCCCTATCATGGAATGGTTTTCTTGCCTACCCACTGGCATCAAACAGTTCCAAGAGATCATAGATGCATTCATAAAGAACTTCACATTCAACATTGGCATGGATGTCAGTCTAGAGGAACTATCTGCACTCAAACAACGTAAGGGGGAAATCATTCGCTTCCTTCCTACAACGATGGAAATCCAAGGCCAATAAGAGCAAGTGCCCCATGCCAAAAGAGAAACAAATTTGCACCATCATTTCCAATCTTGAGAAAACCTTGGTATTTCATCTAAAAATACAATGCATCACTACTTACAACCAATTGATTTCTAAGGCGCTCAACATTGAACGAGCCCTTATTGCACAAGGGGGTACACCCACATATCTAAAACATCAAGACAACCACCCTTCCACCAGCTATAACGAAAAACCTCGCACATGGGCGAAAAATAGGAACATCACTAATGATGGTGTGGTTGATGGCAAGGTCATAATTAATGCTCTGAAATAGAACACCCAAACATATCAACAACCACAAAATAACAATTGCAACAATACGCAAACCAACACGATATCATAATAATCAAATCAATAATCTGAATAATCAAGGGGGACCACCTCCATGAAACAAATATCCCCCAAGAGAAAGTTCATAGCCCTTGGGGAATCAGTCAAATCCATCATGAAGAAAATGGTAAATGAGAATCTCATTAAAATCCCCACTTATGAGAACTATCAAGAGCCCCAAGTGAAACCACCATGGTACAATGAAAACTACCTTTTGTGATTTTCATAAAATCAAGGGGCACACCACAACCAATTGCATGAAACTGAAAAATCTAATCTAGGACCTCATTGATGACAAGATCATAAATGTAGAACAACTAGCTAGAAATCAAGACCTTAAAATATACACGAATTCAATGTCGAACCATAACAAAGGAAAGCATAAGTATGCCAATGTGAACCATGTGTACAATAATGTTGTCGCATCCCTAAATGAATGGGTCACTGTTGTTAACATCAAGGGAGCCAAAGCTGATTGTGGAGTCACCATACGTGGTAGAAAACTCACCATTGCGGGGTCATCACAGCTACCTAGGGCACCCACCTCAAATCCAAAATCCACTCCTAATGGCTACAATGTCTTGGACCAGTTGAAAATAATTGTCGCTTAGATCTCCATCATGGAGTTACTGAAGATTTCATCCGCCCATAGAGAAATCCTTGATGAAGCATTGGCTTCATCTATCGTCTCTGCCAATCTTGTTACTGAACAATTCCAAGCTAGGGTTGGAAACATCACCACCCCAAATCTCCTCACATTTTTTGATCGGGACTTCCCCACCCAACCATCTCACAATTGCGTACTCCACCTTGAGGTCCTAGTTCATAAAAACAAAGTCAAAATGGTCTTGGTGGATGGGGGTGCAGGTCTAAAAATATGTTATCTCAAGCTCATAAAGAATCTTGGATTCTCTAAGGATTCCGTTGAAAAATTCAAGGGAATCACAATCAGAGCGTATGATGACCAAGAAAGAGTATCTCAAGGCACTATCCAACTCCTTATTCAAGTAGGGTCAACCATTATGGAAACCACTTGCCAGGTCCTGGACCTTGATTTACCTTATAACATCCTCCTGGGGCGGCCATGGTTCCATGGGATATAGGCAATTGCATCAACCTTTCATCAGTGTGTCAAGTTCTCATATCAAAATCAAGAGGTCACGATCTACAGTGATCCTGAGCCCTTTGCTTACTGCAAAAAATTGGAACCAAAATACTATAAAATCCCCCAAGTCCCAAAGAATGATGAAGGCCCTTCAACTCCGTATATAGACCCAACTAACATTGCATCCACTTCTAGGACAAAGACACCTGCTATTCCTGATATATCTGAAATCAAGGTCATTATCCAAGACAATGGGTGTGGGGACTATAAAATGAAGAAAAGTTCCTTTGTGCTAGGAGAGTTACCTCAATCTCCTAGGTCACATGGACAACCCCAACCAGCTGAAACCTCATCTCAAAATTTAATGGCAAATCCTTCTAGATTCATATGCTGGGGAGATCTAAGTCGAGAAATAGTAGATGAAAGAGACATATCAAGCTTACTATACCAAGATGAAAGGCCCACACCTAATCTTCTCATGGATGAAAGTAGAAAAGAATTACAAATGATGCTTGGTATGGGCTATAACTGAAACAAGAAGCTTGGAAATAATGACAATGGTCTTTTAGTACCTCTCATTCCTTAGATGCATATGAGAAATCTTGGCCTCAGATGTACCCCTCTGAAGGTGACCATACTTGGCAGAGGTGCCTCAGTTAAAAAGGTCAAAGCTCCCCCTCAGCCATTAGTAGTCGCCCTTCAGTTACCAGTATCTATAGGTCTACCCTTAGACAACTTTACCTTTGACGTAACTGATGTGTGTAGTAGTGATGAGGATCCCCTAATTGAGTTGCCTATGGCTTTTGAAGATTCCTCCTTATTCATGATCAGTACCCTGTCTTTTGAGTCCAACCATTAAGCCCACACAATAAACCTAGTCTATCCCCAACTCATCAATTATGACCAACGAGGACCACCAATTTTGGACACATTCAAAAATGATGAGGCGCTCTCAAAATTCATGGGCTATGGGATACGATACCATATGGAGATCGTAAAGCTGGGTTTGACATCATACTATATACAAAAGCCTATTATGGGGAAACGATTGAATCCTTCAGTTGTAAAAGTGAGAAATTAAGAATAATCTTTAGATCTTTGAGTGAAAACCACACTGTGGCATTCTCTTACCCGAAAACTATAAAAATAAAGGATGCATCCAACAGTGAAAACCTCTTTGAGGCAATAGAAGATGAAGGATTCAATCTTCCTCTCAGTGCTATTCATCAAGAGAAGTCAACAATTCTAGCAGAACAATGCAATCTAGTTAATTTGGGAATAGAAGAACTACCACACATAACATCTATGTCGAGTCACTTCTCACAAAAGAATAGGTGCTCCTAGTTGCATTCCTAAAGGAAAGAAATATAAACTTTGCATGGACCTATGTCGACATGCCTGGGCTTGATCTGGAAGTTGTAGTTCATCACCTAGCTGTATATCCTGAAGTGAAGCCACTGAGATAAAAGATGAGAAAAATGCATCCCCAAATAGCATTGCTGATCAAAATGGAATTATAAAAGCTCCTAGATGCAGGGTTCATACAGCTGATCAATTATCCAGAATGGGTCTCAAACCTTGTACCTATTTCAAAGCCCATTGGGGGCATCCACATTTGCACGAACTTCAGAGATTTGAACAAAGCATGTCCAAAGGATAAATTTCCACTTCCAAACATTGACATGATCATGGATATGATGACATGACATGAGATGCCATCATTAATGGATAGATTCTCAAGATACAGTCAAATCATGATAGCCAAGGAAGACCAACACAAGATAACTTTCACTTGTTTGTGGGGAACATATTGCTGGAATATGATGCCATTTGGGTTGAAGAATGTAGGAGCAACCTACTAGAGGGCCATGACATTAATCTTTCATGATATGATCCATAAAACTATGGAAGATTATGTGGATGACATACCGGCTAAATCAAAGAAGCGACAGGATCACATATCAACCCTAACCTCCATTTTTGACAAACTAGAAAAGTACAAGGTCCTACTTAATCCAAAGAAGTGTCTTTGGGGTACAATCAGGCAAAATCCTAGGATACATCGTATCTATGAGAGGAATTGAGGTAGACCCTACCAAAGTCAAAGAAATCCTCGAAATGGAGGCACCTAGGACATTGAAGGAGCTAAGAGGCCTACAAGGAAGACTCCAGTCCATCCGCTGATTCATAACGCAACTAGCAGACCAAGGAAATCTCATATTCTCATCTACTCCACAAGGGGGTAGCATACAAATGGGATGAGAAGTGTGACCAGGCATTCAACAAGATCAAGGAGTACTTGCTCACATCACCAGTTCTTATCCCACCAATTCCAGGCAAACCCTTGATCTTATACATATCAACAAGAACAACAGCCCTTGGTACTCTCTTAGCATAACACGACAAAAATGGGACGGAGAGAGCTATCTACTACATTAGCAGGACCATGGTGGGATATGAGATGAACTACACACCCATTGAGAAATTCTGCCTGATAGTTGTGTTTACAGTGCATAAATTTAGACATTACATACTAGCACATCAGATCAAGCTCATTGCAAAAATAGACCCGCTCAAGTACCCACTTTCCAAAGCGACTCTCACAGGATGGACGACGAAGTGGGTTATGATCCCGATGGAGCATGACATTGAGTATGTAGAATGCAAGGCTATTAAAGGACAAGAAATTGGTGATCAACTGGCATAAGCACCTATATATGCAGGGAATCCACTTATTTTAGAGTTCCCTAATGAATCAATCTTCAACCTTAGTGTAGCAGATCACTGAAAAATGTACTTTGATGGATCCTACACACAACATGGGTCGGGAGCGGGAATCTTCTTCATCACTTCACAAGGGGATTGCATACCTAAATCATACAAGTTGTCATTCCCATGCACAAACAACGTCATGAAATATGAGGCTTTGGTCATAGGGCTGAGAATTGCAGTGCAATGGCAAATCATGGCACTTAAGGTCTACAAAGACTCACAATTTGTAATCAACCAAGTAAACAATGAATATCAAACAAAGGATGACAAGTTGACCCCATACAAGAAGTTGGTGGAAAGCCTTTAGGAGTCCTTCATTGATACCACATTTGAACAGCTACCAAGATAAAATAACAGAGCAACGAATGCAATGGCTACGATTGGATCATTGTTAGAGATCCCGCACAATGTCCCAAAATAAGAATTCCTCGTAGAGAAGCTTCTCGTACCAGCATTTGAGGTACCAGAGTCCACATTGGTGTGCAAAATTTTTGGTCCCGGTGATCCTTGGTACCATGATATTTACACTTACTTGAGAATAGGAGTCCTGCCCGCTGACATAACCCCGAACCTCAAAAGAGCCTTTGTAAAAAAATCATCCTGTTTTGTCATCCTAGGAGATACCTTGTACCATAGAAGCATTGAAGGGACCCTTTTGCATTGCCTAAACACAGAGGAAGCCTTGACTGTCTTAAGCGAGGTGCATAAAAAAATTTGTGCTTCACATTCGAGCAGTATGACTTTGGACAAGAAACTGCTGAGGACGGGGTACTATTGGCCTACCATGGAAAGAGAGACACACAATTATGTCAAAAGGTGTTTGTAGTGTTAGTAGCATGGGGACCTCATCCATGCACCAGCTCAGGAGCTCAACCCAATCATCACACCTTGGCCCTTTTCATAGTGGGGGCTCGATCTCATTAGTAAAATCACCCCCACCTCATCTAGTGGACATAAGTTTATCATCACCACCATAGAACACTTCAGGAAGTGGGTGGAAGCCATTCCCATGACCTACATTACAGGAAATCAGATATCCAAGTTCATCCTGAAATACCTTATTTGCCGATACGATGTCCCTCAAGCCATTATCTCAGATAATGGGACACCTTTCAAAAATCAGGATGTTCGCGACCTATGCCAAAAGTTCAAACTCCAACATCACTTCTCCACCCCATATTATCTCTAAGGAAATGGCCAAGCAGAAACTAACAATAAGACCATCTTGATAATCCTCAAGAAAATAGTCAATGATGTCGGTCGTGACTGACATCTATAGCTGAATCCAGCCTTATGGGCTTATTGAACAAGCATCCACACACCAACAGGTGCCACCCCCTTCTCCCTGGTCTACGAATCAGAAGCCATACTCTCCATTGAAATCAAGCTCCCGTCCTTGAGAATATCACTACAAAATCTCATAACAGATGAAGAATACCAGGTCTCATAATTGAATGAGTTGGAACTACTGGATGAGTGGCGTATGGATGCCTTAAACCACTTGTAATTCTATCAGAACCGTCTCAAGTGAAGCTACAAAAATAAAATTAGGAGGCGGACCTTCCAACTCAGTGAGCTAGTACTAAAGGAAAATCAAAAGAACGTGCTAAATCTAGATAGCAAGGGAAATTTTGAACCTAACTAGCTGAGACCATTCATCATCACATCGGGCTACAAGTCAGGGGCATATCAACTATCAACACCTGAAGGGGAACCTCTACAGGAGCCCATGAACAACTCTCATCTCAAAAAAAATTACACCTGATATTTTAAGGGTAATGCCAAAAATACAAAAAAACTAAATATAAAAATCCAAAAAAATCAAAAAAAGGATTGAAAATAATAAAGAAAAATTTCGTCCTCTAATGAAAACCACTTCGGTGGTGCTTTGGGAAAGTACCTTGGTGAAAACTTGGCAAATAGGTGCCTTGTGTAAATAAAGCACTCTCCATCCACCAGGATCTTCACGACTTATTTTTCACACTTACCATTCATCGCATTCTATTAATCCTTCCATTCACCCATCCACGTCTACATCATATCTTGATCCTGTGTTCGTATCATGTTCCACCTTAGTACTACTTGGCATATTCCAAAGGTCAGTTTTTCCTGCCTATATCGAAGTAGTTTATTGCATCACACTAGGGGCATGTTCTTTTACCTGCATTGGATTAGATTTGTGTATATCCTTGAAGTCTTCCTTAAAATCTCAAAAATCCAAAAATATTCATAAAGTAAAAAATCCAAAAACATTCATGAAATCAAAAATCCAAAAGCATTCATAAAATCAAAAATCCAAAAACATTCATAAAATCAAAAATCCAAGAACAATTATAAAATCCTTCTAAAAATCCAAAAAATCAAAAATTGAGTCGTCATGTCGAACTACATCATCTCTGAGCTTGAACATAGGCAAGGTTCATCTTTGATCATCCCCCGAGACACCTCAGGTCAGTCCTTTGGGAGTTCATCATAATAAACTGGCAATCCATTTGTTCATATCTCATCAATAAATCGAGTCTGTGTTAGTCAAACTACGTGGTTGTTGTGTGTATAACGTAGGCAAGGCTTATCTATGGATCAGCCCCCGAGACCCCTAAGATAGGTCTTTAGGTTAGTCTCTTGGTCAAAATCTTAGAAAACCAAAAAATTGAAAAAATTGAAAATCAAAACATTTGTAAAACATCTCAAAAATTCCAAAACAGCCTCAAAACATTTCAAAAACACCAAAAACATCCAAATAGTTGAAAAAAATCCATTTGTATCATCTCGCTTTCACCCGAAATAATCTCATTCATAATAAATCAATCATCACTTTCATCCTTTGGTAAAACGGTCGGAAGCAAGTCTAGTAGGTTTAAAAGGGAAAAGCCAATCGTCAAAGTCTCAAGTCTAGGTCAGTAAATAAGAAAGTTAGTCAACTCGGAGTATTAATAGCCTATCATCCAGTTAATCCCAAATCATCTAGTAACAAAATTTCCTAAGATGCATCCTTCCTACAATGGACATCAACATCAGGCATCACCGTAGTTTAGTCCTGGCTAGTGGTATGAAGAACATTAGCTTGTTTGTTTACTTTATCTTTGTCTTTTTGACTTATCTTATTTTGTGTGCATTTCAATGACCTCTCGATGATATCCAAACAAAAGGATTTAGAGAGAAAGAAATGGGACAATGATCATTATCTTTTTATCTGTTGTGCTTGTTGGATATTCTTGTAATATAACCTGGTCATGCGTACTTTGTTTAGGTGTAGGGAAGATGTTTTAGATGGTTTGTTGACCGCATAGGAAGACTTGCCTTTCCATGTTTTGGTCTAAGATGTTTGGAATATATGAACTGCATTTTAGATAAGGTTTCGTATACTAGGTGTGAACATGAGTACTCCTATCTAATCACCAAGTCAAAGTCCATCGCACTAGGTACAACGCCATCTAGGTTCTTTATACCTTGATGCATCGTACCTATGTGTATTATCAAACATAAGGTAAATGGCCCTTTTAAAATCCCAATTCCTGATAAGCAAATCATCATCATCATAATATAGGTGTTGGATCCTCTTTTTATTTTCTTCTATCTTCTCTCTATACTAACATGGTACCATGACAGTTAATCAAAAACATTGTTAGATGCATCTACCCTGCATCCACAAATCATCAGCATAATGCATATCATATCATATCATATAGGAAACATAAATGCACTACATTTCATCATTAATATAGATTGATAAACATCATAAATTTGCATTCATTATAGGCATTATTAAATCATCCATTGCATAATGACATATGATATCATTTGCATCATCATCACACATCATAAATCATTACGTATTCATGTCATAAGCATATCACATGATAATAATCTTGTTACATATCATAATAATTTGCATTTCATAAATCATATACTTGTTACATATCATAATCATTTGTATTTCATAAATCATATACATTATTATATCACATCATCATCATCTCATAATCATTTGCATTACATATCACATCATCTTAAATAATTATATTCATATCATTGCATTTGTTCCATTACATTCATAAATCACAATGCATAATCATGAATCATTGCATATCATAAAACCATTACATATCATAGGTCATCTCATATCATACATCATCATAATCATTTTGCATCAAAAAATTGCATTTACATATAGGTTTATTAAGCATCTCATAAACATACATCGGCGTCATCATATCATAATATACATCGTCACATTCTCATCAAATGCATAAGAAATATACAAAAAGAAATGTATCCATAACCATGAGCATCAATAAACATCTGCACATCATGAGTCATAACATTGCATATAGGAAATTAAATACATCCATCCATCATGCATAAGTAAAATAGGACACATCTCATAAATGAATCGAACCATATCATATATATCATCAAAAATATAATTGTCATGGTACAAAGATCAGGATCAAATATGTGTATCAATCAAATATACAATCAGGGCTATAAAAAACAAAGCCCATGGATCTCAAAGAATAGTGTCAATCAAAAATGTGTCATGGTGGACTGCCCTACTGGCTGTTACCCTCCCCCACTTGTCTCTTGGCCTGATCCTCGACCTACCTCATGCCCATCTGTTGTGAGTACTCTGGTACTTGGGCCCTTGCTGGTATGACCTATCAATAGTGCAACCTATAATACTTTGCCTCTTGGACAGCCTTGCGGTACATCCATGCCGAGATTGTCCTACCCCGAGAAGCGGAAGCCATACTCTCTAGCTATCATCTCCTGCCTATCTCCTCGTCTCTGTGACATGGCCTAGTCCCTCTCAGCAGTCAGTGTGGTGGTGGTAGTGGAGGCTGTTGTTGGTGATCTCTCAGGGCATCGTCTCTCTTTCTATCCCCATCTCGAGACTGCATGTCCCCATCTCTCTACTGATCCTCGTGCACTTGATCCCTTTGTCTTGGAGGTGGTCCACCTCCACCTCCTCCTCCTCCTCTTCCCCCATCCTCATCTCTATCTCCTCTTCCCCCCCACCCCTGCCCTTGCCCTGTTGATCTGCCTCTAGGCCTCCGCCATAGGGGTGCTACTCTTGGATCTATCAATCACAAAGGTGATCTGAACCATGCAGTATATGTCGTTGTGATCCCTACATCTCCCTATCCCTAATCATAAGGCCATGGCCTAGCCACCAACTTTCTAAATGATGTGACTGCCTCATCGGTCGGGATCGACCTACCCCATGCAATCTCCCTCATAGTACATATAAATATCACCACGTATTGGTCATTGGGACAGTCCTGTCTGTCCCCAAACTGCTTGGCCACTTGATCATGAAGATATCTCTCTATCATGGTATGCTCTCTCCCTTGCATAAGCATGTCCTGTCTCGCAAAGAAGAGTTTTTGTACATCATCGAACCATGCAGGCATACCAAGCCAAGGCCGCCATGTGAAAACTGTCATCTCATCAATGACCTTCCTCTAGTGAGGGAAGCCACCTGCCCCTGTGTGAGTAAAAGTAGTCAAGGCCACTATATACCACCAGACTATGGGATCATCTGGCTCTAGGGAAATCGGTGTAACCTATGGGAAAAGCACTGCAATGTGCTCCCAAGCCCAGACATGCAAAAGTGTAACCCCGGCCCCGATAGCCCTGTTATCCAAGTATGGAAACTCATGGAGGTCATGGTAAAGAGAGGCCAACATCACTGGCCCCCATGCAAAGCACTCTCTCCGTCGGAGCATCTGCTTCCAAGAAAGACCCTATCCTGGATTGAGATATCGGTCACGCCAATCGAGCACCACAAGGCCTGAGATGATAGCGACAATGATCAATCGAAAAGTGGGCATTATGCCCTTGTACCGCTGAAGCTCTATCTGACCCTCAACAAAAATAATCTCATCAACCTCCATGACCTCAAAGCAGGTGTCTCTCCCAACATCCACATCATAGATCACCCGCTCTTCGTGGATGGGAAATCGAAGAATGCGCCAGACATCCTCCAAGGTCACTGTAGCCTCACCTATAGGCAAGTGAAACGATGACATCTCACTGTGCCATCACTCTGCCAAGAGAATCATGCCCAAGTGTGTCTGGACAGGAGCTGTGTAGGTGATGTACCACAACCCTATTGCCCCAAGGTGCTCTTGGAGTAGCTCGTGCATACCAACCAATCTACTAAGAACTGGGGACCTATGCTCCCGTGAATGAAGTATCCCTAGGTCCTCCTACACAAGTGGAGCTAGAGTATTAGGTTTCATAAAAAAATCAAGATCCTGTTTTGGGATTTTGCAATTGAAACAACAAATGTGGTGTTGTTTGCAATTGCGACACCGTTTGGAAGTTCCAAACTACACCACTGGGACTACCTAAACTCTAAACTGCACTGCCGCGTCACATTTTTTTCGCATACCACTTTAGCTTCTAACCCTCTAACTGCATCGATGCGACGTAGTTTGCAAGTGCAATAGACTTTGGCCCCTAAACCCTAATTTCTAAACTAAGTAGCGACGGTGCAATTTGCAAATGTGGTGCTCTTTAAGGTTATGTGGCGCTGATTATGGACTTTCAATGGCACTAAATAGTGCTTCTTGACTCTGTTCGACCTTTGACCCTAATTAATGCGCACAAAAATTGAAAAAACAAGTTGGGTAGGGGTCACATACTAGTGGTCCTGCGCCTGCTGGCCATCGATACACTTGCACTCGATCGGAAACATGACGTGGAAGCACTCATTTTGTCATCTCGAACAGTAGTCAGAGCTCAAAATCACAAAATCTCTCAAGGGCTAGGTGTGAAAATGAATTGAAAGTGACCCCTTGAGGCCTATTTAAGCTTGAAAGTTAGGGTTTTTTGACCCTGTTTAGCCGTCCAACTAGGGTTTTGGACCCTCGATCTCGTTTTCACCTGATCGAGGGTCATTTTGCATCATTTTTTTTGCCTTTTGGCATGTTTTTGGCATCCTGGACCCTTTCTGGACCCATTAGGTGGCTTGTCCTCTTTTTTTGTGAGACCACCCAAAAATCCAAATTTTCATTCGATCTCTTGAGGGGGCAGTATACCAGTGTAATCCTTCTCACTGGGGTAGCAGTGGGGCATCTGAAAATATCAAAAAAATTTGAATTTTGATCTTGGCAGTTTATTCTTTGAACCAACACAACAAGTACATTGCTTCAAAGAGGGGCAAAATATAGACACAAAAAATATACAGATTGATCCTATACATCTGATCCTAATATTACTAACACCAGTTCATCCTGAATCATCTCTTTTACTAATCAATTTAATTGAATAGTCTTTATTCGATTAAATTCATCATATTTCATCTCTTAATTAAAAATAAATCAAATTTATTTGATTAAGTCATCATTTCCTATTAATTAAATACATCATCTTATAGTCCCTCTTTTAATTAAATACTTCACTTTATTTAATTGATCTCTAAAGTCATCTCCTTTAAATTAAATAAATTAATCTTTATTTGATTTAATCTAACACCACCCTCTTTAATTAAATAAATCAAACTTTATTTAATTAAGTCTAAACCATTATTCATCTCATTTTGATTTATTTAAATTCTAAAATCTAAATCAAATTGTCAAACCAACTAATTTCTATCTAAGTTAATCAAATCTTGATTAATCCTAATCCTAATCCATCAAATCCTCTACATTTCACAACTTGAACAAGTGAATCAATTTAATTGATAATGAGGGAATATTCCTCAAATTCAAAAAATCCCTCCAAAAGGGATGAGTACATGCAAAAAGGCATTAAAGGCCTCTTACATGTCCTTTGCCTTGATCAAAGTGGCATTTACTCCATTTCTTTCTTCCTCCAACTTGTCATTTCACAAATTTCAAATTTCACCTAACCATATTTATGTGCACATTCATCAAAATGTGCTCATTCCTCCTCCAATCACATGTTGACAAGTGGCCTCTTCCTATTGGTTGGTATTTTGTCCCACATTCATCCCTTTTGCCTCTTTCTCCATCATTCTCTTCTATTTATAGGAGGCTCTTATTTGAATTTTGGATCTACAACTTCATGCAATATCATTATCTTCAAGTTTTGAGCAATTTTCCATTCATACTTATCCATTTGCATCCATTTTCATATTTTCATAGCTAGGTTATGGAGAAATTGCACCAAGGAGCATCAAATATTCATCAATGATCATCAAGCTTGCAAGGAATTGGGAAAGGGCCATTTTCCACATCAAAATGGCACCAATTCCCCCATGGGATTGAGAGTTTGTTCATTTGAATAGGATTTAATCATTTTTCATTGTGTTCTTCTTATTATTTTCTTGTTTTAATGTTCCAAATGAATCTCATGGGGAATTTTGTTTCTAACTTGCATAATGAGCTAACTATGTGTTTGTTCTTTTTGTTTTTGCAGGTCTAGATTCACCATTCACACCGACAAACAAATAACAATGGAAAAAATGACACTAGAGGACACTAGCATGACAATGTAAGTGTCCAAGTCTAGTGTTGGAGTCTTATTTTGGAACCGAAGACCTAGATAGGTGTTGTAGTCCTTCCTAGCATTGTAGTCTTGAATCTAGTGCTAATATCATGAGCAATGAGCAAACCCAAACTCAAATTTGGTCCTTAGGACAACACAAACCTCAAGAACTAAAGGAATGAGCCACAATGAAAAATGGACTAAATAATGACCAAAACAATCAAGGAACTGCAAGGGTCTCAGACACAATCTCGCCTCACACTAGCTAACGAAGGAGATAAATCCCAAGGTCTGGGTGAGACCACAAGAGGCTCTAACATGAGACCAATGATAGATGGGGTGAAGGAGTAGGTGTCTTACAACTCCAAACCCTACCAAAACCACACAAAGAACCCAAAACTTACCCCCTCAATGAGGTGGGTCCTTGAGACCAAACACACTAAGAACACAAAGGATATTGAAAATTTCCAAAGATTGAATTACATCTTTTCTAACTTAGAGTTAATTTTAAATCCAAAAATGAAGTATGTTTTTTACATTCATTTTATCCAAAATTGAAATAAATAAAATAGAATAAAAAATGACATGTGTGTTTGATTCCAATGTTGAAATAGATAAATGCACCCATATAATCGATACCACTTATGTGGTTAGATTACAATCACTCCATTTAGGAGGTTCTACTAACTTGATTACAACATACAAGAGGACTCAAATATCCTTCAAATTACATTTTACAATATATTACAATATTGAATCGAAAACCTTTTTTCAATTTGGTCATCATTTTGGATCTCTTCACAAGATACTTGAATCCCCAACCATGGTTACACACCACCCAACCATGTGATACCCAAAGGTCCACTCCCACCATTCTAGGATATAGTCACATGAGCCACAAGCACACTCACACTCACACTAAACATATTGGGAGAATTCTTACACACACACACCATACATAGAGCATACACATAACACATGCATAATACAAGAATCATACAATCAACATCACATGATGGATAATAATAAATCACTCAATTGGGCACAAATAACAATGAATCATAAATCTCATTAGGCATACACCAATGACACAAAACGTATACTCTAATTGGGCACACACACCAATGGAACAAGGATAACATGCTAGAGAGGAGGTAGAGAATGTAATTGCAAAGCTTGAAGGGATGGTTAAGTGCAATCGGATATGAATCAAGTGGCCATGCCTTCCATGCTCATACCAGGCCTATGTGAGCACTCTAGCTATGGAATAAGCATCATTATCTTGGTTACTCTCATTTACTCAATGCCATTAGTTATCTCTTATTAAGGAAAATCTTCACATGTCATATCTTTGGGCCCATTTGTGCCTGGATCGTTGTCAAAATCCACTCCCCTATGAATCTCCAATACCTTCATCCTAGGTTCATCACAACACATCACAATTAAGTGTGTCACCAAACACAACATACAAAATTTTGAACATAATTTTAAAATGATCCTCACAAAAATTCATGAAGGAGACATTAAATTCCCCAATCTAAAACATTCAAAATCATTTCTAAAATTTAAATTTTCTTAAATATTTTCCAACACAAAAACCAACAAATTTCATGCAAATTCCATTAATGGAGATCAAATTTTCCAATTTTTGAAAAATTAAAAAATTAAAAAAAAAAATGCCCTTTTGGTTCAAATATGAACAACACCTATTTCATATAATAAAATTCAAATTCCAAGCATTTTAAAAATTAGGGCATGGTGAGGGCACAAAATTGCATTTTTGAAAATTTTAAACAAATTCAAAACTACTATAATTCTTTGAAATTTGAAACTAAAAGGAATGTCTAGTGCTCCCTTAAGGGTGAGCATGGAATCCAAAGCAAGGAATATCTCAACAAAATAATGAGGAGAAAGAAAATTACCTCAATTACAAAACACCAAAAATGATGAATACTCACAATTTCTCTCAAATTGAAGTAGTTGAGAAATTGCACACACCAAACAAGCTTTCATGCATCCAATTCCATCTAATCCAAGGTTTTATAATTCAAAATTTGAGCAAAATCCACCAAGAATTCAAATTTTGAAAAGGAATGCTTTAGAGAGTATTTTTCTTCAAAATATGAATTATCAAAAGATTTTCATTTTTTCCCTTTTCAATCCCTTTCTCTATTTTCTATTTTCCTATTTTCTTTGTTTTCTTTTTAATTATTCTTCTCATTCCTTTTTTGAAATGAATTTTGAGCAAAAATAATACATACTGCAATAATTCATTTGTGATATATTTCATCTAATGATTAAATCAAATATAAATATGCATTCCCAATCCAAGGGATTTTTGAAAATAATTAACTTAGATTATTTTTTCCCCTTTTTTCCTAAAACACGAAAAATATTTCGCTAGTATAACTTATGCAACATTTAATTCCTAAAATTCCATTAATGATCAATAAAGAATTAAAATCATTAATTAAATTAGGCAGTTACTGGTAACTCACAACATGAATGGACTCCACAATGACCTTTGATTTGAATCTGGGTTAACACACGGTCAAACATGACATATATTGTACTCAATTTGAGTACAATCAAGTAATAATGTACATGTAATGGTTAACCATGCACATGTATCCACTCAACACACATGCCAAACGTACCCGCTCAATATATAATAGTTGAAGCATAGCATAATCACCCAATGGGCTACAACATCATATAAGATATAAATCAATGCATCCACATGTCATATAATCACTATATCATTTAATCACAACATGGATAATAAAACACATTTCCATGAACTAAATCATTATGATAAACCAAATATATAAAACATCACACATGCATCTCAATGCACACAAAATACCAACAACTGACATGTCGAGGAACCACATCTCGAAACATGCAAGTGGTCCAAAAACACCATGCAGAGCAAGAACAAAAGTCATAGCTAAGGCTACCAATGAAAATGGTGAAGTTGAAACACCAATAAACACCCAAAGCAACAAGCACAAGCACAACCTAAATGCATCCCTTGATACATAGTCAAAAAATGATGTCGAGATCTAGCCATCTCAAGGTTGCAAATGGGAGGGTATTAAAATTGTGAGAAAATATTACAATTTGTAGAAAAATAGAGAAATACCAATAAGCTTAAAAACATGTAGATTTACATGGAAAACCTGGTAAAATTATACCAAGAAAAACCATAGTCAAAGATCTTTAGGATTTTTATTACTTTTGGAGAAAATACGTAGATACAACAATCATCAAATTGTACAAAAAGAATGAATTCACATGGGATAAGAAATTCAAGTTGCAAAGTCCTTTTCAAAGAAAAAATTAACAAAAAAGGAAAGTGGAACTCATGCAACTACATGTCAAATATTTGTCAAAATTATCATAAATAGTAAGTCCAAAAAAAATCCTCCTTCGACATGTCATGACAACCCCCCTGTAACCCCCATCAGGTCTTCAATCATGCTAGGTGCATGCTTGAGTAGAATACCATGGTACTCAATGTCGACTATTTGTCATTGTTGGAATAATAGACATATTGACTCCACATTCCAACAAAAACCACCATAACTATTTGTACAAAGTGATTGATGCTAGTACAATAAAACCATCCAAAGCAACTCCAACCACAACCAAATATATCATGAATAGTTTGATGTAAATCATACACCATCCATATGCATAAATAAAAACTAGATTATGTTGTTTGATGTGTTGTGGATGAAAGCACAAATTCGTGTCACACTTTTATAAAAGAATCAACCAACACTGATCCAAATTTTTATCTTGAATCAGTAAAAAGTGATATATATGTTTTGAAAACTTTGAAATAATGTAAACTAATAAAATGTTTATTTTTAGTGTATTTTATTCATGTATTTAAAAATAATAATAATTATTTAAATATAGCTTTTTATGAAATTGACACTATAATTTAGTTGCTGATAATATGCTAAAAAATAAAGTTAAACGAAACGTCACTCTTTATATAGTAAATTTTATTTTTTTCTTTCAATTTTTTTGGTGTGTATTTATAAGTTAAAACTTTAGTGCATGGATTTATTTTTTCACAATTTTGATAAATACATTTTAATAAATAAATATTAAAATGAGTGTACTATTGAAAACACAACTGTTTCCATGGGATGCCAACTTTTGTCTTAATTATTTATTCAAAATAGAAAAAAATTATGCCATCTTGACATAATTTTTTATTTAGTGCACTATATTTTTTTTCAAAATTTAAATAAATCTTAGCATTTTTTCTTGACAAGATAATCAACCTTATGTGTTGGTACCGATAACCTACTTTTAGTAAAAATTAAAATATATATACACACACGAAAAGGGTATTTTTTATATTTTTTAAAATGTTATTCACATGACTAGTAATTGTTGAAACATCAAGTTATTTGAATAATTTTATTTTTTTGGTAAATTGACCTTAAAGTGGTGCTACATATGCATTTAGTGAACATTTTTATTTGGAAAAAGTTACGTTCATATCTAAATTAGCTACAATGAATTTAGCTAGATCATATATTTTACCAAAATTGAGTTTTAGTTAGAAATATTTAAACTCACTTGTACTATAAGTTGGTTGGAAGTATTGCACAACTTTATACTTTAACCTTTGTATATGATTAGGAAATATGGGTTATATATTTTCTAAATTAAGTGTTATTTGGGGTTTTTTCTATTTTCACCCATGTTTTAAAGAATTTATGTTTATCTTTTGCACAATTTCATGCAATATCAAAAAACTACTTTCAATGTGTCTATTTATATCTACACATTTGAAGGAAGAGAAATATTCATTATTGTATTCGAGAAAAAATATATTTTTGCAATAGTGATGAATTTTAATATGCTAGATTTTTTACACAAAAGGATTTTTCTAGGTTTATTTAGCTTATTTTTCTCTACATATGGTATTAAATATTAGTTTGAGCTTTTTTAAAGGGCTACTATTTATTTTTCCTATGATAAATTTGTTCTTGTTCATATTAGGATCTATGAGCGAATCAAAATGATGGGAAGCACAAGGATGGAGAGGAAAAATTAATGGAAATAATGTTGAGTTATGGAAGCTAAAGATGGAAGATTTGTTTGTTGATAGAGATCAATGAATTGTTGTATTATGTCAAAAAAACTATTTGGTATGAAGGATGAAAATTGAATAATTATTGATAGGAAGGAAAGTAGTTCAATTAGATTGTATTTGTTAAATTGTATTTTATTGTGTATTAACAAAAGCCACAACAAAGGAGTTATGGGATAAATTGGGTCCTTCGTAACAAAAAAATTCTTTACTAACTATTTAGATTTTCTTTACAAGAAGTTTTATTCACTAAGAATGAAGGATGGTTACTCTATGACTAAACACGTAACTTCCTTTAATACTATGGTAATCAGTTATTTTCTCTCGAAATTAAAATGAATGATAAATATATATGTATTAATTTGCTTTGTTCTTTACCTAAATATTATGATAATTTAGTAACAACGTCGCTATCAAAAGAAATGAGAAGAAAATATTTAGAATATTACCAATTGAAAGATAACTTAATTTTAAGAGGGTGTTCCCATGAAAGAAATAAAAATAATTTAAGAGATCAAAAGTTATGGAGCAAGAGATTGAAATCCAAAGTTAAATGTAATGCTTTAGATAGATATCTAAAGAAAGTTCTAGATCTATGATAACATAAGGCACTATAATAGGGTTTGTAAATCTAAAATGGTTGAGGAGGGAAAGCCATGTGAAGATGCTTTTTATACATAATCAAAGACCTTAGTTAAACATTTAAGCCCAAATATATATATTTTTAGTTGCAATATCAAATCAATGTCATGATGAATGGCTAATAGATTTAGGTACACTTTCATCCTTTTCTAAAGCTTTTTGGGTGCACATTCATCCTCTTTTTGCTCAATTAGAGGTATACTAGAGATCAAGGTATAAGGTTAATTTATTTACATTTTGATATTTGTTTTACATCTTCTTTTGTATCATATACATAGTTTACCTACACTAATTGCTTCATGCCTCCAATGTTGTAGAAATCAATCATCATTTTCGCATACATGCAAGTTCACAAACAATATAATCTAGGTATTAATGATCGTAGAGAAAAATATCCCAATAATGTATCCTCAATAAAGAATACAATTACATAGTATATTTTCATATTTACTATGATTTCAATCTTATAGGTGCAAAAACACACACACACACACAAACCTCAAAATATGTACAAGTGTAAACACACATATCCATAGATGTAAGAAAAAGTATAACTATGTAGAGAAGTTTGTGAATTTTACAAGTTACTATATGTGTGTGAGAACCTAGGTGGGTTTCCCTATATGGTGCTGAGCATGACTGCCAAACAAAGGTTATATCACAACACCTCACATATTATATTCTCACACCTTATTATTAGAGTTTTTTAGGGTTTGTCAAAGGTATTCATGCAACTCTAATGGAATTATGCTTATGTGTGAGAGATGGTACAAATAAAAAATAAAATAAAATAGAAACAAAAGAAAATGATTTAAATATTTTGAACTATCCAGGGAGTGAGTTGCATAAAATTGGCCTATCATTGGGATACAAAATCACATATCATGCATCTTATATCATAATGCTATATAACATAACTTGATGATCTACTCGGTGCTTGTCAACTTATGACAATTAGATCAATATGAGCCTACTATACAATCATACTTAAGAATCCATTTGAAAGAATAACACTCCTACTACCCTCATACAAGCATTTGCACCACCCCTTGAGTGGACAACAAATAGAAGAACAATTCAAACATCAAATGTGCTTGAAGAACCTATACAATCCTTGTTTACTTGATTCAAAAAGTATTAAATTATAGATTTGGAGACAATTACATACTAGTATATATTCATATATGTTGTAGATTAGATTACATGAGCATTGCAATGCAATGACTAATATATAATGAACTTCACCTATTACAAACTAAACTAATCTCCTCTTTACAAGATCCCTTTTTCCTAAAAGTAGAAACCTCCAAATGAAAATAAAATTTTCCTTTATAGATCAAGCATAACTGAGATGACATGTATCACCTAAGACCTATCCCTAAGTGCAACTGTAGATAAAAAAATGATTTTCTACATACAATAACATCTACAAACATGTGGGGGCATGTCCTTTGATAGGTCAATTGATGTCTAACATGAAGGAAAAGCGGTTAGATTGTAAAAGATCCCTTGAAATTTGTAGCAAAGGACAACTAAAAGCTTTTGAAGTGATAAAATACGTCTTGAGCAATAATAAATAAGCATGGACTTTGTGCCACCAAACCACAAGACATGGACAAGTGTTCATGATGTCGTCCTAGAGTATCAGCTTTGGAAATGGTAGTTGGAGCCATTGGAGGCATTAAAGGTGACTCCTATGTTGAAAACACGCCTTTTGAAAACTATCGTAAAGAGGATGGTGGTTTGGTGAACTCCCGTCGAAGCCAATGGTGGTTCGAAAAACTAGTGAAAATTCCAAAACCCCACCTTGCCTCACCTTTTCCTTTGTTTGTTGGCCATCACAACTCCTCTATTGGTGAGAAGACAGGTTATGAGAACCTTCATCGAAGCCGATGGTGGTTCTTAAAACCACCTAAAATTCCAATCTTTCAATCTTCTTTGCTTCCTTCTATTGAAGACTTATTTCCTAGTCATAAATAATCCTTGGATACATCAATAAAAGCTGCCAACAAATGGACCAATTTTGAGAACCATGTCGACACGTGATGAGGTTCTAAGAACCTCATTAGCAATCAAAAGAGGTTTCAAAACTTAAACTCTTTTTTAAATACTGGTCCATCCTCACTCTTTCATCTTTGTTTGTCGACCCTCACAAAGAACATTAGGACTTTGTTGAAGAAATAGGAGGTTTTGCAAACCTTCGTTAGAGCCAAAGGTGGTTCAATGAACCATAAGAAACTCTAACAATGCACTTAGCCCGTATTTTACCTTGCCCTATAGAACTTCCTTTGCTGCTTGTTGATGATTGGGCCTCCATGGCGAACTTGCAACTGTGTCGAAACTTTGAGAGGTTCTGGAACCTTTGTCGGAGCCAAAGGTGGTTCAACAAACCACAAGAAACTTTGACCGACCATAACTTAGCCAATTCTCATCCAATCCTTGTCAAATTTTCAAATCTAGATACCCATTTGGCCCATCCATCAAATGGAGGACATAAAACATCAACTACTTAATTAAATTTTGTAAATTTTTGTAGCTTGGTTTCTGGCTAAAGTAATGAGGATTTTTGTAGGTGCCAACATAGATAATGGTGTTTTTCATTGTCATGCTTGCACATGAGCATGTTTTTCCTTGTCAACACTCACTTAAGAGTGGCAATGATGGTATTTCATGTTGTGAACACCTGTGCATGAGCATGTTTTTACTTATCAACATCTATGCAAGTTTCAACAACAAATTTTGATCATGAAAAGTAGTGGGTTTCAGGGGAGAGGCTTCACATATATGCTCAACACTAGGTTTATGATTAACTTAGTAATATGCAGTAGTGTGATGGTGCAAAATAAGTGGACCTCAAATATATTTAAAACATGACATAAAATTATATATAATGACATTATAAACTTGTATTGTAATATTTAGTTCATTTGTCATATCATAAATGAGTGACATTTATTTTTGAACATATATATGCATATTTATAATAATTGATTATAGGATGAGATGAAGTTTTATTGGTACATGTAGCATAGTTAGTGGGATTGTCTATGCATTGGTTTTAGTCAGCGTTTTGAAATAACCACTTAAAGGAATTATATCCTTATAATGACTCATCTCAAAATCCCTGTTACTACAAAAAATCCCATACAATTACTTTTAACTCTCAAATCACATATGAAAATAAGCCGATTTAAAAAAAAATCAGATGTACTATTTAAAAACTTACATAGACAAAATTAAGATATATATATTTTTTTGTTCTCTCCCCTATACCAAAGAAAAATTTACTTCAATGAAAAATTGTAAGCATAGGTACAATTGCTAGTCGAAACATAGTAGAAACCTAAAAATCAATTACATACAATCCTTTAAAAAAAGGTAAAAAACTTACATGTATCTATTAAGTTGAAGCGAAAACTCCGAACAATCTTTCAAATTAAACTCGTTGTTCGTGGCTAAATTTGGTCACACGCTTGGCAATATTCCTTCCCGATCTTTGTTACTTAGAAATAGAAAAACAACGTATATATGTCATTCAGTGGCTCAAAAAACATCAAGAAAGAATGAATTGCAGATAGTTTAAGCAAAATTTATTGTCTTCACATTTTTTGAGGATCGACAATGGCAGAATATCTGATATCCCTCTCGAATTCCTTAGAACGAGCAGCCCAATTGACAAAATATCTGCCCTCTGCAGCAAATCAACAGGAAATCTCTGCAATATACGCTTCTCTTAGAGATACGCAGCAAAGCATTCAGAATTTTCTGCAACTACAAGAGCAGCAGGTGGCGCTCAGCGAAAACAGTAATATTAGTACGTATTCAAGAGGTGGTGAAGAGCAGGCAATGGCGGAAGATGAAGAAGGCGACCAGAAGATGCCTGCAACGGTCGATGACGAGGAAGTGGAGAGGCTGCAGGAGACGATGGAGGAGGTCTGTGCTCTTCAAAACAAGCGGAGAAAACGCACGCGCTCCCCAGACGCCTCAGTTGCTCTTTATTGTTTTAATAGGTCGTGGGCGCGAGAACAGGGGTTCAAACCTCAGGACCGGCAACGCAAGTTCGATCTCATTTTCCAGTTTCACGCTTGAGGAGTCTCTCTTTTCAGGTACACCATATTTTAGGGGTTGATATTGATAGAAAAACTGGGGATTTTCATGCTCATGAGAGATGGATTGTTCATGAAATATGGGTTAATAGAGATTTGACTCAACATTATGCAGTTGAATCCCAGTAAAACATCATATGATGGGGATTTTCATTTACTGGTGATTTTCATCCTGGCGGTTCTTCTGGGTCCTAGTGTACAGCGATTTTGTGTCGAATCGGTGGCTAGGATTGTGCCTATGAAATTTTAAATTGCAGACAATTTCAACCTTTGTTCTTGCTTAAGTTTACGATTTTTTTGATGAACTGAGTTCTTGCTGCCAGCTATTTCGAGTCTTAGAGATGGGGAGAAAAGGGGGGTTGTTTCAGGTGTAGGTAAGTTTCATATTAGTGAATTACATAAAAAATTCGGCTCATAATATGGCCATCGAGCTTGGCTTGGCATCGTTATGGCCTATTTCTTTATGTAAGTTCTGCAAAAGGAAACAGGTCTTGGTAAGTGGGGTCACACACTTGCAGCCAACCTTGGGGTTTTATGGTTAAAAACTAAGCTATTGCCCCTTTTTCAATTTTAAATTTAGGCTGTTTTGTTCTATTCTGTTGGGATAAACTGCCTAATTTGATTAGATTCCAACATTGTCTGTCTCTCAGCTGGACCCATCTTCAGGGAGAAGGATGTTTGTTTTAATGCAAATACAAAATCATAGAATATATGGGATTAATTGACAGATTTGATTTTGGCAGTGGTTTCAAATTGTGTTCAAAATTGATTTTGTACCAAATCGTTCTTTAGGGCAAAGCCTCTTAACTTCAAAATGCAGTCCATTCCCATTTCTTTGTGATCATTGTTTTTTTTAATAAAGTTTGTATTGATGGAATGAGTTGATAATCACATTGGGTTAGTGGGCCAAGCATGCATATTGTGCTCAGCTTTTGCATTGTCCTGGTATACTTCTGTTGTAACTTTTTAGAGTTATTCAGGTTGTGCCAGATTTGACAATTTTGGTCTTGGCAAGAAATTAGGATTTTATGGTTACTAAATAAATTTTGTTCCCGTTATCCTTTTTCAATTGTAGAATGTTTAATGCAATTTAAAAAAAAATGTTAGAAGAATTTGTCTAGACAAATAATTCATGCCAATCAGATAGGTGAAGATACCCATATATCATAATGCCTGATTTCAAAGTTTTACTGGTAGAGAAATTATTTGAGCGATGCTTCCAAATGAAAATTTGCCTGTAATTAGTTGAGGTTTAGTGGTGGATTTCATGTCTGCAGTTTGTTTGGATTGTAGGCAATGCTTATTTTATATCAAACTGCTTGTTAAACTTGAAAATGTATGATTATGTGGGGTATTTTTCCATGTTTACTTCGTTGCATATTTGGTATCTTTTCACTTAATCGAGTTGATATTATTTATTATGTGTGAAGCAAAGGTTTTTTTAAGTGTAGGGTTAATATCAGAAGACTGTATACTCAATAATGGCCCCAACGTGCATATTGAGCTTGGCATAGCATTTTACTGTTCTTCTCTATCTTAAATTTCAATTCCTGGCTGACTGAGTAGCATCACTTAGTTTTTAGTCAAGAATTGGTGTCGTTATGAAATAAGCTTATTATCCACTTACTTCAATTCGACTTTAATCATTGGTTACAGTGAAGAAGCAAAAATCCAAAACATATAATGTTTGGGATTTGGCAGCAGATCTCACGTTGCTGCCACCTTTGAACTCCATTGAAATTGGTTTGGTTTGGTTTGAATTTATTGTCTCAGAGATTTAGATTGCAGCAAGTATTAGGGTTATCTTTTAGGATCAGTTCTTTTCCTTTCGTTATTTTGAATTATAAGATATAAGGCAAAAACCAAAAGTATAAAATAATTCCTCTAGAGAAATTTCTACTAGGAGTCTCTTCAAACTGTAAACAATTAGGTAATGCTTAAATTTTGGTGCACTGAGCTTTTATTGGGATGCATTTCCAGTCTATAGAGTATGAAACAAATGCTTGTTTGTGCATGTGTTAATAGTACATACAACAATGGGCTGTGCACGCATAATTTTAATCTTGAAAGGTTAAAAGGAGGGAACCAACATGGCACTTAGATGGAATAGCTCTAGAAAAATCAGAACACCCTAAAATATTATTTATATTATAATTTCAAACTTTTGACTGAGAGATGTTGAAACTTGGTACAATGAAAAAGATAATTGTGAATTTCAGATGTTGAACTTGATCTAGCTATGCTTGTAGCAAATTATGCTTTTTGAATGAACTTGGTTCATTGAAATTTGTATTACATACAAATCACTGCCTAGATATGTATATTGAGGGAGGAGCTTCTATAATTGTAGGAAAGCATTGTGACTTTTTGGCTTATTGTGACTGCTTTTTGGGTGAATTTTCAGTCTGGTTTTTTAGGATTTTTCAGCATGGTTTTCTGCAAATTTTTGAGCATTCAGAAAATCTGTCAGCCTTTCTTCATAGTGTTGGATTCTCTCACCAATGGCTTCACATACCAGTGTGAAACAAATGTGATACCAAAACGGACTATGTAGACATGATGCAGGTGTCATGCTTTCTTGTATATTCCATGATGTTTACAGTTGTAAGCTTTCTGGCAAAGAGAAAATTTTGACACTTTGTCTTCCTCTGTTCTTGCTCTATCAAAGGCATTTATTAAGGCAATGAGATTGTCAAACCCGTGAGCAAAGGGAACTTTTGATAGATCCCTATGCTTAGGCATCCAAATTGATGCACAGCTTAATACCTTTTAAACGAGTTATTACACTAAGTTGTCTTTTTAATATTTTCAACATTAGACAACTTAAGTGAACAATAATTTTATAACTCAATAATTTACCCAAGTTGTGGAAAGTATCAAAATGATACAAAAATGCAATTCTGACCATACCAGAGTGTCCTCGAAGTTATAGGACAATGAACTGAAGCAACTGGGTGACTTTTAAAAAATAACGAACTTCTCCAAGAAGTTTGGAGAGCTCCCAAAAGGTTGAAAATCAATTCCAAAAGTACCAAGAAACTCACCACAACCATTTGAACTCACTGCCATGAACCACAACTTTGCAAAACAAATCTTGTGTTTTCCAAGAACTTTGGAGTTCTCCTTTACCAATTAGCCTATAGGAAAACTCGAAAAATAGGCTAATTGTCCACAATCAGTTCAAGTTTGAGAAGGGGACATTACAGACTGTTCAAATTCTATTAAAGAAATACATTTGTAATATTATTATTACATTTAGTTACCACTCCCTAGGGTTGGATTGCATACATAACAGTACACTTTTAGATTCTAACATGTTCGTGTATTCAAAGTTTGTACCATGTAAGTTGACATTTGTATTCTGTAGTTTGTAATTGATTTTGAGGTTTGCACTTCAAAGTTGAACTATGTAATAATGCACTATGCAATATGCACTATAACCAGTGATCTCAAAATTAATGAGAAAAATCCATATTTTAAAATCCATGGTATAAACTCTCTTTTACTTTCACTTTGTCACGGCTTTTATGCAATGAAGATGGTTTAAATATAAAAAACATAAGTTATTTCTCTTTTTTTTTGAAACATTCTATGCTTTCTAGGTTCTTGATTTAATTATGATAATTTTGGTTTGTCAAATTATTCTCAAGAAAGGATTTTGCTTCTATGGTAGGAAAAAACCAGATTTAAAACAAAATAAAAAAATATAGAAGTAGGGAGATAAACTTGTTTTTGATATTTGTATATCAATAGCATAGAGATATAGAGAGCAAATAAAATTGAGAGTTTAGCCCATCAATTTGGAATATAGAATTTTGTCCTTTATGTTTATATTGTAACATTGTTGATTACATTGAATTGCATAATGCATGCTTTATAGGCGCATGAATAATGACTAGATGCTAATAGTTCTCAAATATTCAATTACAATCTATTTTGTACAAAAAACAACCTACAAGCTAATTACAAAGTTCCAAAAAATCAGATGTAGCCAATGAATCTTGCTATTACAAAGAGAGCTACACTAGAAGGTTGCAAGTCCTGATGATGAAGCTCTTGGGTACGAGTCTCTCCTAAGTCATTCAACCACATTGCTATTATAGTTGCACTCCTTAAAAAGAGCATAATCTTCATCGTCAAAGACATCATCGTTTGCAATCCACTTAGGCTCTAGATCAATTTTGTTGAGGTGAATTGGTTGGTCATCTTGGATGGTACCTAATTTTGTCCATATAGAAATTAGCCTTAGGAATTGAAAGTGAAAAAGATAATGTTTGCAATTATAACTATGATTGCAAGTATATTAAAACTCCCTTGAACTTTCTTTAGATTTAGGTGAAGGTTGTGGTGAACAAACACCATGTTGCATTTCTTAGAATGTATGTGTTCAAAAACACTCCAAGTATGTTTGCATGTAGATGAATTGCATGGCTGGCTGAAAATGCATCTTGCCATCCAAGATTTTTGGTTTCTTGACCAAAAAAATCTCACCATTATGTTGAATAGCACAAATTATTTTGAGTCAATATCATGTAATATTTATTAAAAACTTAACACCTTTATTGTATATGTACACAAAGTGTCCAAAATTTATAGAGTCTACATGGTTGGAAGGTCTTCTTGCCTCATATGGTAGCCATATTTGAGAAAAAATCCCTTGCTTGCTTGCACTTCAGCAACTTTGCCATAATTGTTTCCTTCTTGAGGTAGGGAACATTTTCTCCATGCAAATGACTAAGCCTTGTGTGACTTCAAAATCTTCATCTTTGAATGAGGGGCTAAGAACAATGTTGGTTTCAGATGATATTTGGTAGCATGGAGAAGGGAATGCATTTGTCAATGCCATCTTCTATTTGATTATGTCCCATAATGTCATGTACTTGCCCTTGTAATTTTTCATCCTACCCCTCATCACCTCCTTGGCATTATCCATGGCCTTATACAAAAAGCTCACAAGGGATTTCTCCCCATCCATTCGCCTCAATTTTTTTTATTAGAGGCTTTGAAAATTCTACAACTTGTTTAGCCACATCCCAAAAACTTGTAGAATAAATGTAGTTTACCATTTTTATGCCATCTATTTGATTTGTGAACCTAGAAAGCATCCACTCATTTGAAATGAACATTCGCTTCATATTCATTTTTTGCTAGCATAGAGTTTGTAGTGCAAGGAATTGTGTAACAAATCTTGTCACCCTTGGTTGAACTAGCTCGTTGCCCATTGTGAAGAAGCACATCATACACAACATGCTCATGTGATTGTAGATGGACTTGGTAACTGTGCAAGCCTTTTGCAATACCTTTTTAACCCATTCAAGTATTCCAATGTCCTTTAGGGAATGTGCTATGCACGGTTTAAAAAACATAGAGGGATACTTGTTCATTAGGAGTCTACTAATAGCAACATTATTTGTAATAAATTGAATCACATTTGTGCCGTACATCCATGACAACCTCATCAAACAACTCGAACTATGCAATTGTAGATTTGACCCTATTTGATGCATCTATGGATTTCAAAAAGATTTTGCCAATATCACAAGATACAAGGAAGTTGATGGGGGTTTGATTCTTTCTATCTATCAACTCATCTGATATTATGGTGCATTCAATCTTTGCCCACTCTAATCAATATTCATACATCTTTAACATCTTCTACTACATCATTGAGCATGGCAATCCTAAATGTCTCATAAGATGGGGCTTAGAACCTAGGACTTGCAGTTGCAATAGTATCCACCATACCTTGCTAGTATGGAGACCTAACAACATGGAATGATAGACTAGAGTAGTACTAGGAATTTGCAATCACCTTTTTCGCCTATTCATGGATGTTCTTCCTCCATTTTGTACTCTCCAAAGTGGTCTATGATCTTGGTGTATTATGAGGTACAGAAAAATAATTGATGTTTCCTCCACTTGTGTTTGGGCTACATGTTGTAGAAGGTTTTGACTCAAATTCCTTGAAAGACTTTTGTGCACTAGTTGCCTCATCCAAATAATTGCTCATAGCATTTGCAAAATTGGAAGTCACGTTTGTCCTAGTTCTTTCCTTTTTTGCCTAACTATCGAAAATTGCCTAGAGAGCTTGTTTTGCTTGATATATGACATCTGGCAGGCTAGGCAAGCTATGGTGTCATGTTGTGCCTCCCTTGCCAAATGCCATTTGAAGCGATATATGCCACCATTAACATAATCAAACACCCATTGCATTTGACCTTGGTTGTACCTGAGACTAATGTGCAATGTGTCCATGCAAAGTCTCTTTGACGTGGCATTATGTTCAAATTTGCAAAAGCATTTGAATTCAATCTTTCATGATACCAAATCTGCAAATAATATATTTTATAATTGAATATATCAAACACCTTGCAAACATTAGTACTTTACAATAAAAGCAAGTCAAGTATATACAAGTTGGTTGCATGGTATCAAAGCCATTAGCTGTTAATTTGTAGGTGAGATGGTGCTAAATTTGATTGTTGCTGGGGGTAGATTAGATAGGCAAATTATCTCAAGGAAAATGATGCACTAACTCTAGGTTTCTCTTGTGCTCAAACTTTGTTAATGCTATGGTTTTTCTGCGTTACTTTTGCAAACTCAAAAATTTGTGGATGCTATGATTTTTCTCACTTTGGTTCTTCTGATGAGTTCAGCATAATGGAGATCATTATTAACACATGGCATCAAAACAAATATAGTAATTAGTAACACAAATTAAATGGAATAAGATCATGTTGACCCTTAACAAAGATAACCAATAACAAAGATCTGTTGTATTTTTGCATTGTTCACTAACAAGTAACCTCTATCAATAAACCAGAATTAAACAAATCAGTCCTCCTCAAATAGTACAGTTATGTAATAGCCATATTAAGACAACAGGGTGCACATATTTAACAGGTTTCAATATGAAATAGCCATGATGAGTTTTTATCTGATCGTGCAGCAACAGCAACAGCAACAATGCAATAAATTTATAAACACAAACTAAGTAAAGTCCTGTAGATAAGTTTTCTCCTTTTCAATATATTACTCAGTAATATTAATTAGTGACAACATTCACAGAGTTTTGAATGAAAGGAGACAATATAGGCGTTTTCAATGTTTTCTTTCCTTTTCCAATGCTTACCTGCTGCAAAGAGGGACTCTCAAAGTAAAGTCCTGTAGATAAGTTTTCTCCTTTTCAATTAATTACTCAGTAATATTAATTAGTGACAACATTCACAGAATTTTGAATGAAAGGAGACAATATAGGCGTTTTCAATGTTTTCTTTCCTTTTCCAATGCTTACCTGCTGCAAAGAGGGACTCTCAATGTTGACACCATGACTTTAGATTTGCAAACCTAAAAATGTCCAGGCTCTAGATTCTTTGCCAGTTGCCTTTTGTATATTTTCTAATTTTTTATTTTATTTTATTTTTTATGGGGATGCTCTGCACATTTTCTCTGATGAAAGACATGGTCCTTTTATGTGTTTTTTCTAATCAATGGATATTAACACATTCCTTCCTTCTACAGCTTTTGTGGTGACAGAACCCTTCATTTAGTGTAAATAATATTAAATGTTTGTCATAATTTTAAGCAAGATTTAATCTCCTAGGATTAAGGTAAAAGGAAATATTTCTTTAACATGACATCAAGATCTTTTCCCTCAATTGTATCCCCTTCTGATTCATGCCTGAGACATAATTGCCAACACATGCCTAAGACCCTAATAGGCTAAGAGTTTTGAAATGATTTGTGTAAAATCAAACTGAATACAACAAAGCTTATAAAACACAGTTATGTCACAGTCAAAATAGTACAGTTATGTAACAGTGAAAATTAAGATAACTGGATGCACACATTTAACAGATTTCAACATGAAATAGCCATGATGAGTTTTTATCCGATTGTGCATTAACAATACAATAAAGTTATAAACACAAACGAAGTAAAGTCTTGTAGAGAAGAAGTTTTCTGCTTTTCAAGAAATCCAAAAGTAAAGATTTTCCAAATTGGCTAAAGAAAATGTCTCCAAGAAGTGTGCAGATTCTGAGTAACAAGCAAAAGAGAAAATGATGCCAAAATGGTCAATGTTTACCATGTATAAAGGCTAGTAGGACTGCTTTTCTAGCTGATCAACTATGCTTCTTTCTAGGTTGGCTGGTATCGGAGAAAAATAAAAAATGTGAACATAGTACTACAATGATACGAATACAATATGATGAAATGGTGATGCTACAACGTCCAATCTTGTATTTCAGTTTGTGTTTGTTATTTTGTAATTTGGAGAGAGAAAGTTTGGATTCCTGTTCCAACAAACTTTGGTTCATAACTATGAAGATACAATAGATACAAAAGATAACTTCATGACTATTTTTTATCAACATCTGCTCCAATCTTGTATTTCAGTTTGTGTTTGTTATTTTGTAATTTGGAGAGAGAAAGTTTGGATTCCTGTTCCAACAAACTTTGGTTCATAACTATGAAGATACAACAGATACAAAAGATAACTTCATGACTATTTTTTATCAACATCTGCAAAGACGTAAAAAGGATGCGTTTCATTATGTATTTTGTTTACAAGCTTTATGTTAAACATGTAGGAGCTGACTCATTTTGCAGCTTTGGGTACATTATAAACTATCTGAGCAAAAATATTCCATATTGCATCTTCTAAGGCATACACACACACACAAGTAATATGCAACCACATGCTCACACTTCGTTTTTTTCTTTTTGTTTTTGTTTTATTTATCCAAATGTTAGCCTACTCCTGAGCCCCAACAGACCCACAGAGTCTTCTTGTTGTTTTCCTAAGTTTATGAATCATAAAAATTCAATACATTTTTTGGATGAGTACCAGTGTTCAATACATTAACAAAGACAATAAACTTACAAAATACTGTGTACCTTTTAGCTGGTCTGGAAGATGAATCATTACAATACAATACATTTTTTGGATGATATTAAACAGCATGGCATGGTCTGGAAATACTGCATACCTTTTAGCTGGTCTGAAAAGTATTGCTGCATATGCCTCGCATTTCTACTTAGTCAACACATCATGTGAAATACCTATAAAAAGAGAGAATTTGTTTGCAGTTAGGTGGAAATTTGTGTGGGTAGGTTAAAATCTGCGACAGGATTCTTTCACAGCTTTTTCATGATTTAAATGCTTTTAAGCTCCAAAAAATCGTTGACTGCGGTTTTTTAACAGATTGGTGATATTATCTGGGAAAAAATTGCCATCTGCTGCAATTCTCAATTAATTGAGACTAATTGTGGTTTTTACCCGATTAATGCTTGTATGGTAGGAACAATCGTGAGGAATTGATGTAGTTGTATCTTATTTTTTATGTTTTTCACAAACACAGCCACAAGGATGGGAGAAGGCCTCGCAGCCAACACATACATTTGACATGCATGTGGATGCCTGTTTCCCTTGACCTAAAGGTCCACTGCTTTCTCATTTGCCGAGTGCTAACTTTATTGTTTATACATGCAGATCCATAACTTGTTTTTCTATCTTCCACACACATACACATTCAGAACCAGAAAGTTAGGAGAAGCCTAAGTGACCAACACAGATGCATCTGACTTTTTAGTTCATACACAATCATAGCTTTTTTTCCAATCTTTTATACACATATGCACCACAGTTTGTTTTTTCACACAAGACACCCATAACTACAGGCTGTTTTAGCTTTTTATTCATGTATATAACCATAAGTTGTATTTCACACACACACGCAGCCACAAAGATGATTCTAGTTGATATTTATAGGGGTGTGACTGTGTACATCCGTTGTACATTACTGACCCTTTTAATGAAACTTTCATGGCTTGTAAGATCTTTACCCCACGCATGAGCATTGTAAAATGGTATAACTAATTAAAAAAACATAGGTCAGGTGAAATAAATGTTATATGTGGTATAAAATATATAACAATTTCAGTTATGCCTGAACTCTAAGCTGATTTCACCCCTTCATTCCACAGGATTACGATTAGTGCGGAATTGCTTCAAATATTGGATGCTATTGTCATGGGATTGCTAGTCAGAATGATCCAGGTGCTTGATTGTAGTCACCATGCGCTTGCACTGTCACAACTGATACTGAAAACTAGTTATATATTTTCCTAGCAAAGAACTATGTCTCTTTTTGTTACAAATGTGATGCCTTAAAGGTCATTTTCAGATGGCTATTTCATCATAGAGAGAGCTGGTTTATACATTGTGGGAAATATAGAATATCTTATTCAGAGCAGTGAAGGTAATTTTCTCTGTACATTTACTCCTAAACAATGCAAACATATATTGAATAAGTACCTCCACATTGCATACATCAGTCATGCCGCTTAGCATAGAGTTTATTGTTCCAACTCAGGTAATTATTTTATATTGTTGTTTCAGGCTATCAGCATTCTTCACATGCAATCATACAATTTAGGAAACACAATTTGAGGCACGGTTATGGCCTCTATAATTTGAAGGAAATTTTAGCAAGAAATATTTACCATTTTGAATTCAATTTTCTGCACGAAATTGAGATAGTACCAAGATGGAACAAATTGCTTTAGGGAGATTGAAGCAGCTGCAATCTCCTAGGTCAGTTGTTCAACAGTCATTTTGCCGTATGGTCTACTGACAATCATGGCTGTAACCATAAATCGTTTGGGTTATCTGTATTTGGAATGCTTACTCCAAAGTGGTCCTATTTATTAGGCAGTACAGTAAAACATATATCTGCCACAGTTATCTAGAGGCTCCGGTTGGCGTGAAGCCAACCAACACTGCCTGCCTAACTATTCACTAATAAAATCCTCAAACCAAGACACAATTTAACATTTTTGTGTCATTTTTGATCTTTGATTAATGTAAGCTAAATGTTTCTACCTTCGATTCTAGCTTCAGGGCACATTTTATAGTGTCAGGTCCCTCACAGTGGATTCTGGCATAGTATGCCCATGTCAATCATATGCAAAGGAGTTACCATCATTAGTATGATTCCTTGAGTTTTTTATTTATCAGATACGTGATTAAGTTCCTCATTAGTCGTATTTTTCATATATGATCAACTAACACAGATTTTAGGTAAGTTAAAATGAAATTAGCCACACCCAGGAATCTGAAATATCATAAAATACAGAAATGAGAAAATTTCTAAAATATGTTTCATTGTGCACACCACTGAAAATTTGCAGCTGAAAACGCTTGTGAACTAGTAAGATTTATTTATAAATTTGTCTTTCATGGTGGTAAATTAGTTCTGTTTGGCCAAACTCTTCACCTGCTCTGCTTTGACCAGTTGAAGAGAAACGAGGAGAAAAATCCACAATTTGGGTGTCTTTTTGTCCTTACGTAAATTTTCTTCCTTCAATAATAAATACTGAATGAGTCAAAGACAAATTTCAGCAGCATTGTTAGTCTCACTGTATGTGCCAAGTTTGGTGGAGTTGGTGTGTTTGTGCCTGTTTTGGGTTATTCAGTACCTATAACATGCAGTTTGGGCCAACTCTACTAAATTTCTAAAAAATGTATAAACCATATTAGCCTCAGTCAGGAATTTGAAAAATCACAAAACATGGAAATTAAAAAAATAGATGTTTCAGCTTGCCCACTCCTGAAAATCCAAAAGGAAGTGTTGAAAGGAAACGTGCAGCTGAAAATCATTGTGTACTAGTAAGATTTATTTATGATTTTCAAAATTTGTCTGCTTTGCTTTGACCAGTTGAGAGAGAGAAGGAAAAAAAGTTGCACATTTTGGGTGTCCTATTGTTCTTTGCCTTCTGTTCCTTTCGACACTGGATGAGTCTAAGCCATGTTTCAGCAGTATCGTTGAGTCTCATCGTGTGTGCCAAGTCTGGTGGAGTGATGTGTTTGTGCTCTTTTTGGGTTATTCAGCACCCATACCATGCAGAGTTTGGTCTGAGTCTGCTAACAGTGATTATGATGTTTTTATCAGGATTCAACTGCATATTTTTGAGTGAAACTCATTGCCTCATATTTCATGAGTAACATGAACCCATCTCTCACAAGTATGACTAGTTCACTTAGCTTCATTACATCTAGGTGATGTTTATAGGGGTGAAGTATTGGAACTTTCTAGGAGGTCATCCTAGTGCTACTCTGAATCTGCTAACATTGTTTAAAACTCTCTTACTATTTCTACAGAATTTTGTTAGGGAGTTATCTTGAGATCAAATTCAAGAAACTTAACGAGAAAATAGCTTGGTGCTTTTTAATGTAGCTCAACTCTAAAAAGGTATTTTAAAGTTATATAGATAGCTGCCTATTCATCAAAAAAGAAAAGAAAAGGTAATTTAAAGTTATTTTATTTTAATGCACAGCTCATTTATCAAGCAGCGTAGGGTTGGCCTTGGCCTTTTAGTGATACTTTAGTACAGTTGTTTCTAACTTCATTTTCTTTATGCGAGTTTATTGACAAAAAGTGATTATTTAATAACTGTGAGTTCAGATTGTGGATACGATACAACCTCATATACGACCAAATTCGTTCATTTAAATCTCAAGCCAGTCAATATTGTGCCATATTAACTTTTCCGACGTATAAGGCTCTCATGGATGTATTAAATACATATCTTGCCCATCTCTTTGATTTTATCGTTTCCATGTTAAGCACCCTATGATGTGCCAGCCATTACTATTGTTGAATACCAAAAGGAAGAAACCAAATGGATTTTTATCTTTTGAATCGCTGTGTCAGCGAGAGAAAGGCAAGGGCCATCTATTGAGATTTTCACCCACTACCATATTAGTAACAACTGAAGAAATCCAATTTGTTTGTTAAAAGAATTCTCCATCGAATCTTTGAGGTTTCTTGTAGTGTTGAAGCGCTTTGTTACAGGTACCCGTGTTCCTTATCATTTCAGTATCACCCAATAGTATTGTCTCTCGGTGGTCTATAATTATTTTAAAAATAAATTTTGACAGTGCTTTCCCGATGCATCAAACTCTACTCTATCTTGTTGCTCGAGATGGTTCCTACCTCTAATTTGCACAATATACATGATAATCTTTTATAACTTCAAAAAAAATGTGTGAGATATGCATTGCTTATATGTTCTATGTACATATTGAATAATAGCTTAAGAGTCACGGATTTTTGCCAAATGTTACATTGGACCTGATCATTTGATTTACTTCTTGTACCTGCCCTTATTTTTCGGCCTTCGTGCATTCAAGTCAATCTCAAACTATGTTTCTTCGCAAGTCTTAATTTTGTTGGCTAAATTATATGGTTCTACATTCCTTTCCACATTGGCTAAATTATATGGTTCTACATTCCTTTCCACATGAACAATCAATAGAGCAAGTGATGACAGACGAAACAATATTGTTGCAGTTCGTCTTGTATTCTTGTATACATGTGTAGTCCATGAAAAGTCATTCATGATAGCACAGTGAATAGAATTTTGTCCGAACAAATGAAGAGCACATGGTGAGGATACCAAGAAAAATAAGAGGAAATTGAGTAAACCTCATTGTGGCTACCAAAAATGAAAAGTAATTTCAGAGATTCTTAGGAGCACATAATGTCATAATGCATAGAACCATAGTTGAAAAACTTGACTCTTGGGGAAAACCTAATTAAAATTTCTGAACAGTAAAAAAACATAAATTTGTAAGATAATCTAAAAAAATGCATAAAACTGAATTTACAAAGATCATAAGTAGTTTTTCTTTTATTTACAGATAAAAAAATGAGTTAAATTCATATGATAGTGTCATATGATTACGAGTTACATATGTGTTACTATTTTATAAAATTTAATTTGTGGAAAACATGGGTTCAAAACATTTTTTTTTTTTTTGTCATTTAAAATTGAAATTGAGGTTTGGCGAGGTTGAGGGGCAATCCTTCTTGTGGAGGGTATGGGGCTAAGCCCAAGTTAGGGCTTCTAGACTAGATGGACCATCTTGGATGCTTGAACAAAAAAACCCTTGCGAGCTTTAAAACAATTAACTTGTGGGCCTCATTGACCCATTAGTACTTGCGAGTTTTCAACTATGCACAAAACAAAGGGAGGTTGAAGCTTGTAGCATTGAACAAATCTGAAAGTATCAAATTTATTCATAGAGAAAATAATAGAGCTAAGCCATTAAGCCACACAAGGCTTGTCTAGTTAACAAATAGGAAATGCAATACACTATATGTTGAAGCTTTGGGATAAATTCTTAAACTATATGTAGAGTTTAGTTAAATGCAAGATTTAGACACATGCTAAACTTCTTGTACCCAAACCAAGTTTTTTGCTTCATTAAGGCATTTTGCTTAAAATGGTCTAAACCTTGTTAAAATGATGTCAAAACGTAGTTTTTGGGCAATTCAAGTATGGGTTTTGAGTCAATGTCATGCCACAAGATACTGGCAACATTTGAAAAAAATGAAAATTAGGGTTTCTGGACTCCTATTTTTAGGTCAAAACCTTAAAAATTGAAACTTGTCAGAATTGACTAAAATTTGTTTTGATTGGTTTATTTTGTTTCACGATCACAGTGGTGAAGTCAATTTCAGTTTAAGCTTGGTGGGTAGTTTTCGTTTTTTCAAGTGAGAAGTTAGGTTTTCTAAACTCATCATTGGCAGATGGCCAAGTACCCGTTGTCGACAGCTAAGCCCAAAACGCTTCGGTGATGTTTCTATGGCAAGTTTCGTCCAAAAAGTTACTTCGTCTTGAGGGGATTTTCGATGGAGTGAAAATGCTAAAAAAATGGCTAACACTGGTGGAGAAAAACGTGCCTGGAGGCCAGGGGCTCCCAAGAATTCAAGGCATCAGATGTCAGTTTTTGCATTGACTATCTCCAAGATGATCTTCTCGGCTTCAACCCTACTTCACAATGAATCTATTAGCCAGTTCGTAGGACTTATCAAATGGCAGCAACGGTGGAGTGAATGAGCATGTAAAACGGAGGTTGAAGAGATGATCACCAAAGAAAAAGCGCACCTGTTAGCCAAGGGTTCCCTTGATTTTGGGGATCTAGATCAACTTTTTATGACTTGTCTTTTACAAGATGTCTTCTTCAGAATCTTGTTTGCTTCACGATGAGCTAGCCAGCCAGTCCAATGGAGAAGTCTATCGCCTGAAATTGGAGATTGAACGCAAATCAAAGGGAATTGAAAAGTGACTAACTTTGAAGTCAAAAGCGCCCCTATAGGCCAGGGGCGCCCATCTTTTTGAGGCTTCAGATGGAGTTTTTTGATCGAGTGACACCCAAGAAGTTTGTTTCCATTTTTGGTCCAGCTCCGCAACGCATTTGTCAGCAGGTGAATTTGAGTTGCCATGTTGCCATCATCAGTGGTCAAATTTGAGGTTTCAGACTTGATCAGAAGCTATTCAGAAAGGACAAAAGCGCCCTGGAGGCCAGGGGCGCCCAAGGTTTTTAAGCCTTTAATGGAATTTGTTTGATGATTTCAGATACTCGTCTCGTTCGTGTCAGCTCCAGCTCTCTGTTGCTTGTCTCAGTTGGGTAAGAAAATGTCTTGGCAGCCTGCAATCGAAAGATTAGTGGTTTTTAGCCAGTTGCGAAATTGGCTAACACTGGTTGGGAAAAGCGCCCCTGGCATGTTTTAGGATGCTCAAATGAGGTTTTTATGTAAAGGGCTTTCCAGGAGCCCTTGCTCAGAATTCAGCGTGCGCCGTAGTGAGCCAGTCAGCACGTTCTGAAATTTTGCCAAGTGTCGGGAAACGTCAAGTGAAGTATAGTCAAGTTATCAGTGAAAATAATGAAAATGCTTGAAAATATTTTGACACTGAGGTCAAAAGTGCCCCTGGAGGCCAGGGGCGCCCATCTTTTTGAGGCCTCAGATTTATGAATTTTGGATTATCACCTCAAGGAATCTTCTTGTCAGATTTGGTCCTGCTCTTCGACGGAGCTGTCAGCCAGTTGATCTGATGCGGCAGTCAATCAGAATCAGTGATCGAACGTGAGCTTCATTTGAGGTTTCTAGATTCAAATTTTTAGAAAAATGTCTAAGTATGGAAGGACACCTAAAGGTCAAAGGTTGACTTTTTAAATTCAAAAAATAGAAGTGTGCATGAGAAGAGTTTTCAGTTTACCAAATTTAGAGCTTCAGTTGAACTCTTTTCAAGTCGACTTCTGGTAAATCTATTTTTGGTCATAAATGGCTAAAATTAGTTTGCATGTATCAGTTAACTGAATTTTTCAAAGTGGCGCCCTAATTAGGGTTTATGGTACATCCAGTTAACTGAGTTTGAAGCCAAATATAGGCCATGCGTGAGTTTTGAAGCACCGGTTGTACTTCAAGCGCCATTTCCAATGCTTATCATACATTTCACACGCCTTTGATGATAAATTCTTGTTTATTATGCATATGGCATCCATTATTTCTTATTCTGAGTTGATAAAACATGCCTTTCTCAAGTAAATTTTAATCTGAAGGTGCTACAAGGGTCAAAATTCAACGTTCTTCGTAGCTACAGATTCAGAATGATCAAAGGAAGGATATTTCAGACTTCGTTTTTCATTTGCATTCAGGTTTCATCAATTCTACTTGAAGCATAGGCAAATTTCTATAGAAGAAGAGAAAAAACAAACAAATAAAAAACTTCTATTCTTCTGTCTTATTTTCCTCTATTCTTGTCTTAGATTTTCTTCGCATGTCAAAGAAAATGCCAGAATCTTCAGAAAAGTATCATCTGGGTTCAAGTATTTCAGCATCAACGACAATACCCATGTCTTAGATTATTTTGTGAAAACTGCTCCGCTGCCTCTTTTCTAGAGCACTGTGCTTTTTTCCAGAGTTTTCTTTGCATGTGGGCCTAAAACACATTTTTTTCCAAAATCTATTGATCTGGGTCATCTTAGAATTCAGTTCTACATAAAACCCATGTTCCAGATTTTCACGAAAAAATTGCCCCCAGTGCCCTTAAATGCCAGTTCAGATCTCAATTGAAAACCTTTTGCATGCGGGCCTAAATCACATTTTTCCGAATTTCTGACATTGTGGGTCATCTTAGAATTTGATAATGCACAAAACCCACGTCTCAGAATTTTTTCGTGAAAATTGCCCTTCGACGGGATATTTTTAGTCTTATCTGGAGTGATTTTTGGTTTTTTGGAGAAGTAGTCAGAACATAGCCGTGTTCACAATCAACAGGCGAGTTTTTCCGGATGCAGTTCATGTAGATCGAATTCAAGACAAAGTCAACCTTAATTCATGATTTCATCAGAAAAGCTGACATTGATTTGTATCAAGCGCATCAGAAAGGTTGACAAGCGTTGTCACTCAAGTTCACATGGTTTCATGCCTCGTATAGCTGATTGTCTTCCAAGGCCAGTTTAGAGGGTTGATACCATTGGGTTTTTGCGTGTGCAACAAGTTCATTTGCATTTCTCACAACCAGAGAGTTCACAGTCAAACTTCGCAGTTTCATCATGCAACACTCTTCCATAAAGAAAAGCATGAAAAACGTGAGAAGCGTCAAGCTGCAAAAGAAACAGTGGCCATCACTTCAGTTACAGAGCCGCCAGAGTTACCAGCCAGTGAAGGGCCAGTTAAAGTATGCAGGGATTTTCAGTTTTGCTTGAGTTGCTGAGAAACAGTGAATTGACAGTTGAGACATGTGACGACCTCTAGATGGTGCCGCAGTCACTAACCTCGTGGAGGGGTTATTTGCTCGAGATCAGGGTCAGTGAACTTCAGTTCAAGGCGTCCCACCTTTTCCAAGATAGACATTAGACACAGGAGTTAAACTCGAGGCTTCTTTTCGAGTTAACTAGTTGTTACACATTGCATGCCATGTCTTTCTTGGAAACATCTACAAACACTTGGAGCTTAGATTATATCTTTCAGTTAACTGATGATAGCATTTCAGTTAACTTGCTTTCAATAAGGACGTGCATGCTTGTACCTTGTCCATTTAGATTAGATGTTTCAGTTAACTGATGATAGTTTCCCAGTTAACTGTATAGTTTCATTCAATTAGGGTTTAGGAATAAGATCTTGCATGTCTTGCAGGACTGTAGTTGACTCAAGGTGATTTTAGGGTTGCCTACACCTTGAAGTCTATAAATAAGAGCTTTCAACTCATTTGTAATTAGCTTTTCCTGGTGATAAAGAATTGCTGTGTTGTTGGCAACATGCCTATTCTCAAGATTGGTTCACCCTTGTAAATTAGAACTTTTGCTTGGTAGCATACATGCTGCGCCTACCTTGCTTGTAGTATTGCTATTACTGTATCTGTTCAAAAGTGATTGCTGTTATAATAAATTGCTGCGCCTACCTTGCCTTCATGTTATTGTCATGGTGTTTATTCAATCTTAGTTAAATGGGGTTGTTGGTTTGATCGTTATTGCATGCGTGTTTCGTCTATACAATATACTGTCCCAGTTGCTTACCTTGTGTTTTGTTTATCATGAGCCTATTTAGAAGAGTAAATAGTTGTGCCCACCTTGCCTTTATGTTGCAAAACTATACTTAAAGCTTATTGTTTGATGTGTGTGATAGTAGACTCATTCAACCTAGCAGATAGTTGCGCCTACCTTGCCTTCATGTTGTGAAGCTGAACAAGGTTTACCGTTTATTCGTTTGTTTTAAATAAGCTTCTTCCTGGATAAGCAAATAGTTGCGCCTACCTTGCCTTCATGTTGCAAATCTATACCCAACTTATCGTATAAAAACCATTCCTGCTCCATTTCCTCACGCTCTATTTTCTTGAGGAAACTGGATAGAATTAAAGAAATTAGCTTTAGTTGTAGTTATATGATTTGCGAAACCAGAAAATACTTAGCTACAACGTTCTAGGTTTTCTTAACCTTGTGCCTCTATCAGCTGAGAACAAAAAGTTAGGATTTAGTTTACTTTCCTTTTTCATGCATTCCAACACAATGAGGGAGCTTCCCCTCCTAATTTGAAGAGCACTCATTACGTAGTGTGCATAGCTGTCCGTACAAACTTACACTTCAGAGGTGTTAGTTCTTACGCCAACAAAACTATAGACAATGATATCATTTTTAGAAAGAACATTTAATTGGTTATCACGTTTTCTTTTATTCATTGCCTTTCGTGTGGACAATGCAATTGAAAATGCATTGTCTTTGTGGATAAATTGCTCATTGCCTATTGTAAGTTTGGGTGTATATATTTGTAGAGGAGAAAAGTTCATACTTTACCTTCTTTTCCACTAGTTATACATTGACTTTGACATTCAATTCAACATGTTTTTCACATAAATTGGCAAAAGCTAGCAAATTCCTCAACTTATAGGCATTTTAGTCTCAATTGTCTAGACATAGCCTAATCCATATTGATTTTTCCATCGTGAATTAAATTTTAGGTGCAATTCTATTCTTTGGACATATCTAAACTCATAATTGTATCCCTTTTCCAAACTCACCTTTTACTCATTTTGAATTGACTCCTTCCCCAAATTGGAATGTTTTCTAATGTCTTGCATTCCAAAATATTTGAATTTAGTAGTTGCGATGCCATATTCAAAGATAAGTTGAGGACATTAGAGCATCAATCTTATAATATATTTTAGAGCAATCAACATTGTATTGACATATGGACAACAAATTCTACATTCTAGGCATTATGCATTTGTCTCTTTCTTGCCTTTAAATCTTGTGAAAACAACAAGAGGCTTGACTAAGGCTTAAAGAAGTTCCTCTCCAATCCTAGTATAGTGAAATCCCAAAAGTGTTCATTAACACCCCATTGGCCCATAATCAAATATCATCTCAAGAGTGCAAGATTTCGAGGTGTGCAACATTAGGATACAAAATTGCACCATGACATGGTAGAATTGCATGTAGTCATGTGTGACAATAGGGCAAATATTAGATAAATTAACTACAAAGTTCACAACCCAAGCCAAGCCTAATATCAATATTCTAGATTTGATTGTCAAATGCTTCTACACAATCAAATTAACATCAATATTCATCATCATCAAAGAGCTACATGCCTTATAACTTTCTATTTGCATAGTGCAAAGACTTCATAAATGCAATCAAATCCAAAAGTCTTTGCACTATACAATATGGATTTTGGAAATCTGATATCATTAATTTCTATTTGCATTTATTAGTTTTAGTTCACATGATTATTCAACTCTAATTATTTTATTGTTTGCTTTCATTTATTAGGCCCTAATTTAAGCTCTATTATTTGTAGGGTTAAACTTCTCACATTTTGGTGAACTTGACCTTTGCACCCTTCTAGGTTTTTTTTTTTTTGAGAAAGGATAAAGGTGGGTTTTTGAAAGTGTCCAAACACTTGTACAAAGACTAGCAAATATTTAACATCGAAGACCATCAAACTACATAGGATACAAACAAGGACAAACAAAAGAGTCCACTAATACCAAGGCTGAAAAACAAACAACTAAGACACTAAACTAAAATAAAAAGACAACATGAAGAAGTCATAAAAGCACATTGTTGGGACTAATATTTGTGGGAGCAAAACATACAATGCTCAAAAAATCATGAAACCTTCAATTGTAGTTCTTGATAGATTATTGAAGCTAGAAAGCTCTAGAGTACCCTCGTTTCCCATTGTGACAACATTCATTGACTCGTTAAAGTGGATTTCCTTCCTATTCATTCTCCCTTTTTTAACTTATGCCCTTGAACTTGTTGATTTTTGGGAGGATCTTATTTTTATGTAGGAATGAAATTTTGGAGGAACTAGTTTCACTTTGGGGTTTTTGAACTTTCTCATTTTTTATTTTTCCTTATTTTAGTTTAGATCTAGAACTTGGTTGTGCTTACATTGCTTCTTTTCTTTTGAGCCAACATTGATTGCATGCCAAAACATCAACCGAGTTACAATCTACCATTTAGGAGAAGTACCTCACTTAATCCTTCAATAGTCATGGATCAAAATATGGCTTTGATAATTGAAAATATGAATACATTAGTTTATTTAAATGAAGAATATTTAATTGGCCCATCTTAGTATTATGGATAAGAGGTATATTTCCAATACCATCCACATGTCGAGAGAGAATATTTCCTACAATGCTACAACTTTTACTTCATGACATTAGTGGACAAGATATGGATGAACACATTTTTCATGTTCTAGTTGCAACAAACATGTCAACTTCACGCTTAGACATTTGATGTTAAAACTAACCAACATTGTGACCCAAGCACACCACACAATGAATTGCATGACAACACAAGGTCAATGCACACCTACATGAAAAACACTAGTAGAAGACTTACATAAGCATCGTGGAATGACACCCCATGATGAGGAATGGAGGAAAATAAAACCTCCTCACAACCAAGCCAAAACAAAAAGAGGTCACAACTAACCAAAGACATGATTTAAAACTCAACAAATAAGAAAGAAGGGTAGAAGACCCAAGATAAGGGAAGGGCTAGGCTATGCAAGCCAACCCGAACATGACACAAATTCAATGTTTTATAGTTTGTTTTGAAATGGTCAAAGGCATTGATTTCCTAATACCTTAAGCTACACACTTTTATACACAAAAATCACAATATGCCAATATCCATTTTCACCAAAGATGCTATTTATCTACTCAAGATGCAACAAAAGCATGCAAATCACATACAATTTCTAAACACAAGGGATGTGAACCACAACACAATACCATTGCATTCCACATATATATACACATCTAACATGAGGCACAACATGTTTAGTCCATTTACATCGCTTGATCAATTTTAGAACTATTCATAATATTTCATTCTACATTGATATTCAATTTCAACATAAATCATAATATTTACATGGTTACAAAGAAGAGATCAAATAACAAACATTGATGAATCACATTTCAATACAAAGATGAGGTACACATACAAATGCCACTTTTCTATGTTTTAACAAAAGTTCACCAATAACCAAATATTACAACTTATAACAAGATGACAACTTATCCAAATACAAAACTTATCCAAATACAAGAAGATAATATGAGAAGAATCCACCAAAAGCTACAAGATCCTCACAAAAGATCCATGATACTCCACCATGATTCCAGCTAGCAGTCCCAATGGTGATCAACACCACCCAACCATGTAGGACCTTCCACCCCTCTAAACTAAGAGACACACTCCATGGTTATCATACACAAGCATGACGTACAAGATTGATCACATACAAAAACAATTTAATCAAGGTTTTCTCATACATGTGATGAACTATACAATTCCAAGCAACAAGTTAGATGAGGCAAGTTCAAGACAAGGAGTGGTGTCCCCACGGTTCTCCAAAACCAAGCCAGGACCATTTAGACCTATGGTCTTAAAAGTAAGTGCCCATCTTGGCAATGCTTGTCAATGCAATCCTTCTTTTAGGATGCCCTTTAGGCCCATTGCATAATTCACAATTAATCAATCCTTTTGGACATCCTTTTGGTTGTTTGCATAATTCCTAGTGTAATCCATCATTTAAAACGTCCTTTTACCATGTTGCATTCTCGATGTAATCCACCAATTCTAGCCTTAACCTCCTAATAATTCCTATCATACATTCTAAGACCGCTAATTTAAGTAATTGGCCCTTAGAAGGAAAATACATTTTAACACATTGCACACGTTTCAAGACAATGACACGTTAATTCTATGACAAAAGTCATATTTCAAAAAAATAATTTTAATTCAAAAGTTTAAATTAAAAAACAAAAGAAAAATAGTTCCACTATTAGAGAACCTTTAAACTTTTATTTTTATTTTTCAAATTTGAAAAGCAAGCAAGCCCATTTAAAAAAAAAATGCCACCTTGTCCCAAATTCACCAAAAACATACTGATGTAATCACATGAATTTGTAAGGAATAATGCAAGAGTTTGGGGTATGAAATTCATACATTCCAAATTTCCCACTCAATATTCTAAGATACCCTTGTCATAATTCTCCGAACATCATACTTTTACAATCATTTAAAACTTTTAGAAAAAAATGCAATGGTCTATGCACAAAATTTATATTTTTTATAATATGAAATTAAATCTAACAATTGCCAAGCATACACATTCTTTTTCTTTAACTAAAACACACATGAACAACAAGCTATATGCATCACCAATTAAAATGGGTGTATCGCCATACCCACACATATTGACAAATTCAAATTTTCTTATCATAAATATAAATAAAATCATACATTTATTTCTCAAATCTATAGTGAAATCACAAGGAATGTTTTAATTTGTATTGAATCCAAGGTTAGAAGGTTGTAAATCTTTCCCAATGCAAGAAGAATTAACAAGCAATTCCAAGTTTTCTCATAAAAACTCAAAGAATAAATAAAAAGAATGAATAACTTTTGCATATAAATCAATACCCAAAGTCCATTTTCCTTTTGATTATTTTCACATTCATTTCTCAAATACAAGATACTATATAATTTCCAACAAATATCCATTATCACTTAAATATCTAACTTAGAAGTCAATTTTTATTTTGAAAATTCGCAATTATTTGTAAGGCATATATAAAGAAACTACACTTCATTTTTACAATAGAAACATAAAAATAACATTTTCCAATATATATATATGAACTATTTTAGATGTTCCCAAGGGTTACGATGCAATTTTTTTTCGTAACTGTCATAAGCTAATGAGAATGATACTGAAAGAATGTGTAGGTTTGAAACAAAAGATCCAATAATTAATTGATAATAACACTATACATGTGAAGGAGAATGATAGGGACAACCATTTTGTTGCCCCCCGATCAAAATTTGTAAATATATATCAATCCTTTTTTATAGCATGCTTAATCAAGTAAGATACATAAGTAGAGGAAACAATTGATACGCCTTTACCATAATTTGAGGACTTTGTAGATAACATTGATGGACAATCTAAAGAAACATCTTCATCTTCTACATCAATTATATTTTTCTATAATGAAATCCAAAATAATGAATATTGTGGATCTTTGTACATTATAGGGGATATTGTGTACAAACCTATAGATGGAATCTTAATTGATCCTACATACCAATTGCATGGTTTTTTTTAATTGTCATATTCAACAATATTGATACTCATATTTGGTGTAGCATTGAAATTTTAAATGACATGTATAAAATACATGCATTAAATTGCTATATTATCATCCATTAGGTAGGTTTAGCTTCTTCACCAACTAAAAATAGAGCAATATCAATTAGTACAATCCATTTTACACCAATGTGTTAAGTTTGTCATAAAGTGGTAACTATTTCACATGATAATTTTCAACCTCTTTTTGGAGTTGGGGAACTTTTCTATTGAAACATTCCTACCCAAGCACAAAGAGCCACCATATGAGAAAAATGTTTTTTGATTTATACAAATGTTTCAAGGGGAAAAAGTAAGTTTCATTTAAGGCAAGCTCACATAAAATGAACAACCTATGGTGCCCACAATTGTACAAGGATGTGGTAAGAGAAAAATCTTATGGAATATTCACACTACCTCTTATGCCAAAGATGGTTTCATTTCGAATGAAAAATCAAGCAAAGTATGCAAATAAACAAGAGAAAGAAGAAAAGAAGGAAGAAAACCATAAAAGGCTACTATTGAAATCCAAGATCAAACACACAAGATTGTATTGAAAGAAGATATTTTTTTTAGTAAAAACAAAAAAACAAAAAAAATTCCTCTTATCCAAACATATGTAAAAGGGTCTACATTGCATAGTAATTTGGGCCACTACAAGATAAATCTCACATGATCACTTTTGGAGATGAGAGGGTGAATGATGACCTAGTAGGTGATGGTTATGACGACCTTATTGGTTGATTACCACCTCTTTAGTATTGATAATGCTTTTGTCACATTGCATGCCCTTATTTGGTCACACTTTATTCTCTTTCCAAATGTTTGTAGCTAGTATGGGGATGATGCAAAGTTATGGAGTGTCTGCAAAACCACTTTCATTGTGTTGACCCAAAGCATAGTTGATATTTATTTTTGGTGTAATGCTTGGCCTTTCTTATAGAGCCATGATTGTTGTGCTCCTTTATTATCACTTTTTTTTCTCTTTGCATTATTTTTGTGAGCTTTTGCTGGAGCTTTGTTTGTTATGCTTTTCCACCAAGTATGAATCCTCTATCTTGTAGCATGCTATCCTTTGGTCTCTTGATTATGCCCTATTTGGCATGCTTCTCCTATTGCCACTTTCACATTTATCTCTTTTAACATTCATGACACTTGCCATTGTTTACACACCATTTTCTTAGCTTCCCCATTGGGGGGCATTACTTAATGCAATCTTGTGATCCAAAGGCAATTTATTTTATTTCCCTTAGAGAAGATATCACATGCCATTCAATATACTACGCTCATTTACAATCACATCTAACATATATTTTTTTCCACGCTTGCTCATGATGATATCCTCCATGACATTTACATTGTGATATCTTAGACTTGTAGATATATGCCATGCTCACATATATAACTTATATAACTCAACTACATCCCCACAAATCCACCAATACACCCTTTTGTTGTTTACATAAAATAAAAGCAATATAAAATGATTACAATTTTTTATATTCATGTTTGATGCAGATGCTGCTAACATTTTGTTGTGTCTACATGCGTAGGTTTTGAGATGCAACTCTACCAAGAACACAAATAAAGTGAGGGGAAACATCTATTATATCTTTTAAAATCTATTTTCTATTTAAATTATTGTATTTATTACTTTAGTATGCATAATTCATGTTATTCACATGCATGCCAAGTGGGGGCTAAATGTAGAGAGAAAATAACATATTTTTCTCTTTTTCCCTCAGTTTAAACTCACTTTTTAATTTATCTTTATATGTTTTATTTTAGTGCTTAATCCAATATATTTTTGCACATAAGCTAATATAATCGAGAAAATTCCTCAACCTTTATCCATTTAAACCCTAGAAGTCTAGACCCAATCTAAATCATCTTAATTTCCTCATTTTGGATTAAATTGCAAGCGTGATTCTATTACCTAGACAAAAGAGTGCCCACAATTATGTCCCCCTTTATTTGAACTCACCTTTTACTCATTTTGAGCTAAATCCTCTTTAAATTGGATAGTTATCCATCAACTACACAACAAAATATTTGAATTGAGCACCTAGAATGGCCTAATAGTAAAGATTATAAAATGCATCAATTGTTTAATCTTTACACTTAGGATGACATATTTAAAGACAAGTCTTAGGAAACTAGAAGACAATCTATCTTATCAAATATACTAGATCATCTTAAGAGCATAGTTGAAAGCATATCAATGCATTAGAGTATTTTGTATTGTATCATCATCTTGACAACTAATACTACATGTTAGGGATTTTTTGTATTCATATCTTTCATGCATTTGAATCTTGTGTAAGCAAGAAAATGGGTTTGACTAAGGCTTAAGGAAGTTTCACACTTTGATCCTAGCATAGTTAACCCCAAAGGTGTTCATTAAACAGTTCATTGCTTTGAAACCACATGTCATCATAGGAGCTTAATATTCAAAGGAACCTGATAGGAGGAGACACAACCATGCCAGGGAATGGCGGGTTAGGTGTTGTAAACCTCACATAAAAACATTGTCATGTTATTCTAGGTTAGATGTTTATCTTGGGATTTGGATGCCACACTAGGTAGACAATTGTGGGACCGCTTTGTAATGTTGTATGCAATATTGAAGATTTATGAGTATACATTTAATGTGGGGGTTTACATTGAAAATTGGAATGAATTTTGGGTGTAGGGTCAAACTTGGCATCCACCTTGAGAAACACCACTTGGATTATTGGTTTAGAAAAATTAGTGTGTTTTATTGATGCTCCCTTGCCTATACATAGAAGCTTGAGGTGGTGGCTTAGTATAACAAAAACATTACTTTTGGAGTAAGAAAGTGTAGTTAGAATTATACTAGATTTGGAGCATAGGTTAGAGAAACTATAATTAACTTGCTCATTGTATTGTAATGTGTTGGTGCTAGGGAGTAGGTGAGTATGAATGGGAAAATAACCTTGTAGTGAAGATGTTATAGACATATTTCTTGATTTGAGTCACTCATTTGTTGTTGAGTTTTTATCAAAAGGGTTGTTCTAAAGTATATGAGATGCTATATGTACACTGCATGATTATTTCTATCTCCATATTTGTTGATTTGCACCTATGTTTTATATTTGTGGTGATAATAAGTCTGTTGTAAATTTGACATGAAACAACAAATTAACTCTCGAACTAGATTATCTATCTTTTTTCTTTCTTAACAAGTAGTATCAGAGATTAGTTGTAGGTTGATACTTGAGAAGTAGGATGCTCTTTCCTTAGGATATATGTGGTTTCACTGGAATTAGTTTGTTCTCATATCTTTTTTATTTGAATCATGGTAAGTGTTTTTAGAATGGAGGTTGAAAAATTTAATGGACAAATCTTTGACTTGTGGAAACTCAAGATGAAGGATCTCTTGCTTGAGATAGATCAATGGTATAAATGATGAAGGTTGGAAAAATATTGATAGGAAAGTAAGGAGAACTAATAGATTATGTTTATTGATTCATTGTTGTTAAATGTCTCTAATGAAGATACAACAAAAGTTGTGGTAAAAATTAGGGATTTTGTATCAAACAAAATTGCTTGTTAACGAAATTTTCTTGAAGAAGAAATCAAATTCCTAAAGAATGGGTGATGGATACTCAATTTTTAATTATTTGAATGCTTTTAGTGTCATTTTAATTCAATTAACATCGATACATGTGAAAATGAATGAAGAGAAAAAATGTATAACATTACTTTTTCCCTTCTAGATTCATTTGATAACCTTATTATGACAATTAATAGTACTTATGTAATGTTTAATCCTGAGGAAGTGATAATTTCTCTATTGCTAGAAGTGATGAGGTGAAAATCCATGGATGGTGGTAAAAAGTATGCTCATAGTGAGAGGAAGGTCTAGGAAAAGATGAAGAAAAAAGGAAACAATGGGAGATCTACATCTAAACATAGTCTCCTAACAAGTCAAAATTTAAAGGTTAGAAGTGAAAAAAAATAGGAATTTTTAAAAGGGAATGAATGTTTTAAAAGAGTAATAAAGGCGAGGCATCAAATGATGGTTCTTTAGATTCAAAGTCCTCTAGGGAAGAAGGCGAATATGTAGATTTTTTTATAGAATATTTATGTTAGGACTGGGTGTTGTCCACCTTACAAGTCCTTGTAGTATTTAATTAATGTATTATGTTTTAAAGTTGACCCGTCATTTAATGGGGTGTCACATAAAATAAATTTTAAGATTCCTTGGATGATAGTATGCCATCCAACATTTGTATTATGATGGGTGTAAGAGAGCATTGGTATGGGGGTTACATAACTAGGATGAGGAAAAACATCTTGGGTTTGTATTCTAGGTAATGTGAGCATATTATAAGAGGAGATGGTGGGATTCATAATTGAACAAATGAAAAGTGGTGCTTGGTTTTGAATGGCCATCTTGATCATGACTTGAGTAACCCTTTTAAAAGGCCATTGTTGGATTCTTGGATGACTCATATTATATAAAATACAAGCTTTGGGGTGGAAATTTAGCATTGCATTGGATGCTATTGTAGGTTTAGAGTGCAGGATTGATGTTTAATGTGCTATCAAAGTTTTGAAATTGGTGCTACATCATTTGTGGTGTCCTCTCATTATTGTAAGGTTTGTTCATAATTAATATATGTTAGAGCATTGTATTTATGTATATTTATTTTATTATCTTAAATTTTATGGACATATGATAAGTTTTCTTAGATGACACACATAGGTGTCATCTTGTTTAGAGAATATTCTATATTCAGTAAGTTATTTTCTTGGTATTATCACAAAGTAACTCACTTGGTCATCATTAGCTAATACTCTTCTTGAGAATTTCTTATATATGCTCATCTCTTGAGTTTATCTCTCAAGTCCTTGCAATGTTTTATATTTTATCCTCTTTGTTATTGGAATAACATCTCATACATTTTTATTAGAGGTAAATTAAGTTTTGAAGAGGCTTTGAAATCATTTACAACATGATGATTAATAGCAAATGATTAGCCAAAAATTATCAAAAAAATTGCAACAACAAACCCAAAAAAGACCCAACAAATAGAAAAATAGAACACAAAAGCATAATAAAGATAAAATAAAGCCACAATTACAATTCTTTTCAATATTTAGTTGCCTCCAACTCTTCCTAGTAGAAACTATCTTGTAATTTGATAAAACCTAGCAAGTATTTCTTCTCTTCTTCAAGGGATTTATTCTTGCCGACTCTAGTTTTGGTGCTAGGTTCATTGTGTCCATTTTTATCCCATAAAGTAGGTTTATCAACCTGCTTAAATAAATGAATTTCATGGAGTTCCTTAATATTATCAATGAGAATTTTAATTCTAGCCACACTGTTTTGAATCATGTATTTTTGATGATCTACACAACACACTCAATATTGTCTTCTATGACTTCCAATTCATTCTCCATAAAGGTGAATTTGTCCTTGGCATCTTTTTTCCACTTCTCTATCACAACTAGTTCAATAAATTTTCTATTAATATTAAACATGCCTTTTTCAATCCTATCGATCTTAGGGATAGTCTCCCAACCTTGTATAATATTCCTATCATCCTCCCTTGAAGACTAAGTTTGAACCCCCATTTTCTTCTACAATGCTTCCAACTTAATATTAATTCTATTAATTTCCATATAAAACCATGTGGTCATGGTGTATTGAGAAGAAACCACCTCCTTTACATTATTAAGAACTTTATAGAGATCCTCTCTAGAAGAGGCACTAATAATGAGGATAGGAAAATACCTAGGGATATTTCAAGTGGGATCCATAATCCTTGAAAAGGGGACCCCAACTGCATGCTTCACAAAAAAATGATTTCCCCTTTTTGGTGTCTCTTTTCTCTTTATCATTTTATTCTTCCAACTCTTTCTCTTGACCCTCATCATTAGACCTCTCATTCCCAGTCTCAAAGTCCTTTGAAAAAATAATGGTTTTCTTCCCCTCCCTTCTTTTTTATATGGGTAGGCTTAGGGGTATCATCCTTGAACTTTCTCTTCTTCTTCTTTGTGGTCACCATATCCTTATAAAATTTATACTTTAAGTTTGAGGATGATTCTAAAACCACATGATTAGATTCACCTAAAGCATCTCCAAACGTTCCTTCCTTACCAAAATATTGAGAATTATGCTATGGGATTAAAGACTCAAAATATGAGGTATCATAAACTCCACAACCTAGACTTACTCTCCTTAAAAGGGGCTTTACTACCTAGGAGTTTTCAACTAGGAGTATGCACCTTCATATGATTCACAATCAAAAGCATGGGACCCAGGTGGATAGGAGTCATGTTGGATGTCTTTCTACTTTCCTTTATTGAGTTTTCCAAAGACACCATAAGAAAGAAATGGAAGGAGACTATTAAATCTATGCATCTAAAATGGTTAAGCAAGATGAACCCATAACCATAACTTTATTTAAACCTTACTTCAAGTGAAACACACATCATAAGGCATTCCTCCACTACCACCTAGACAGGTTAGAGTGACATTCTCTCATAGCCAAAATGCAACTTCACCAATTTGTCCCTTTCACCGTTTATGATGTAGGAAAGTGGATCTAGGGCCTAAATCACACCTTTCGATATATCACTTTGGGAGGACACAAAAATGATCATCATAGACTACTTGGCTACTAGCCTGAAGGAAGAGCCAAAATGGTTGATCAAGGTTTTGGTCCTCTTTAGGGAGGAATGTGGGGATCAGGAATTGAATTGATTTGATTTTGAAAACTAGGTCAACTATGCAACTACAACAAACTGATGTAAATATGAAAAAAACATAATTGATAAGAAAAAAATGAGAACAGTGGGTTCACAAAAATATAGTGTAAAAAAGGGATCCTAGATCCAACAAGTAGATTAACTAGGACCAACTTCTTTTCTTGCCATACATTAGAAGACAAACCAACTAGGGTTTGATGATTGGCTAGTTGCCTCAAAGGAGAGCCAATTTTCTAGGGTTTTCTTTTTTGAGTTGCAAAGAAGAGAAATTTGATGTGTATTTTAATAAGCCTATTTGATATAAAACCCTAGATTTGAAATTGTAATATCGCATAGACGAAAATAAAAATTAACAGAACAAACACAAATCTAGAAAATAATGACAGAGAGGAAACTGAACACAAAAGTTGAGCCTAATTTTGAGGGTCTAGGGTGAGGGCACCCTTGACCAAAGATGATACTTTTTAGGATCTGCAAGCTTCAGATGATGTGTCACAGTCTGCTTCATGTTTTCTTGTAGCCTTTTGTTGATGAAACTTTTGGATCTAACATGCACACACAAAAAGAGGGGGAAAGGTTGTGATGTATAAGGGTTTGCCTAAGTCAAACCCCGTTTTGGTGTTTCCACCTCCATGAAAAAAAAAATGATGATGATAAAGAGGGCGTGCCCTAGGTTGGGAAGAGGCCAAATAAACAATAATTGATTGCAATAATAAATTAAAATGGATAATGTTACCTTAGGTATGAAATCTCTGTCGAAGTGATGTTCACATCATGAGTTGCCATCGAAGGTTGTATGATGGATGATTGGATTGCTTGAAGACCTGCAAGAGGTTAGTCCACATAACATAATAGATTTTTGTAGCTAGGATGTAGAGGATAACTCATATACATCTTCACAATAAGAGCATAAAAGTGAATAATTGATCATAATAAATTCTAATATTCACATGAGAAGAAAAATTGTTTATATATGTATCCCAATTGATCTTTTTGATTATAGGCCAACTTGGGATCCTTTTTAAATCTCCAAGGACCGACACCAAAAAATTAAAATTTGAAATAATTCACTCTTAGATTAGGGGCGCCCTCACCCATGACTAGGTTATTTTGACCCAAATTTGTCAAGATGTCGAGGATTTTAATATATTTTCCAAATTTGGCCCCAAAACATAAATTATTAATTGATAGCATGAAGTTTCCACAGTCCATGATCAAAATAATACCGAGGTTTTTGGATTGCAACTATGTGATCTTTTTGAATAAATTATTAATATAATTAAGTCCATAGGAAAAATAGGGTGTCCATGTAGTGTGCAATTATCAGGTGTGACAATTCACGACGCTATACCATCCTTGAAAAAATATTGGATAGCTTCTTCACCAACCTTCCTATCTTTAAAAACCTTGCTCACTTTGGTTGATAACCCCATAATGTGGGCCAATAAATCCTCATTGAGAGAGAGTTCCCAAGCGAAGGATTTTTTCTTCTATTTTTCCACCCTTTGGAAAAGGCCTTCATTAGAATAGGGTCATGACCATTTAACCTCTCTAGGTAAGGGGTTAGCCCTCCCTCTAATATATTATAGACTTGGGGTGTCTAGTAGTCCCTATCACAATTGAAGGGATCCACTATATTATGCTCTCCACCCATCTTGCTCCTCACACTAGTGTAAGAACTCTATTTAGTTTTTTTCTTATATACTAGGCAAATGTAGTGGTTGGTTACCCATACCGAGTGGTGAGACAAAATGCATACAATATATAGACTTGATAGATACTTTTTATAGAAGCTTTAGTCTTGATTTTCTATTTTTGGAAGCACCTTTTTTAGTTATAACTTTTGGATATCTATTTATGGAAGCAAACTTCTTTAATTGATCAATATTTATGAATTGTTGGAATTGTTGCATATATATCTTTAACATGTTTTAGATTATGTGTTGTTTGAGTAGTCTTGTTTTGTAGTTATTTTGACCTTGGTCTTCTTCTCGATTCCATTGGATTTAAATCTCTTTGATCTTCATCAAATTTGAAGGCTTCTTTGATATTCATCATATTATTAGAGTTTCTTTAATTATACAATGTATTTTTATGACAAATGTTTGTACAACTTTCCATATACGAGATGTCATTTCATCTTGCAAAAAAATTTAGTATCTTGTTTTTTCTCTCTTTTAAAGGGGAGTTTTTCTCTATGATTTTTTTATTTCCTACTTTTGAGAGAATATTTCTATTTACATGAGTACTTGATATAGTTGTCAAGACCCATTATCATCTCTATCCATACTTAAGTTGTTCTTGTGTAGGGTGTTAGAGTACATTATATTTATGCATATTTAATTTACCATCTTAACTTTAATATGTATATAAGATAAGTTTTCTTAGATGTCTACTTGTATAAGTGTCACACATAAGTGTCATCTTGTTAAAATTTTGTATTTAACAAGTTATTGTGTGCGTGGTCTCCTCACATAGTGACTCACTCGGTGGTCATTAGTTATGAATCTTTTTAAGGTATTTCTTGTATATTCGCATCTATTGCTTGAGTTTATCTCATAATCCCTTGTAATATTTGAACTTTATCTTGAATCATGATATTTCTACACTCCATGTGAATAAATTAAGATATTTTTGGTAAAATTGTGTATAATTTTTCAATCAAAATTTTGAATCATACTTTGTGATCACATTTGTTCCTATTCTTGATGATGGACCATAGATTGTGATCTAAAATGTTGATTCAAAAAATTCTACATAGTTTTATTAGAAGTAACTTAACCTATCTTATGCATTGTTCATTATTGTGCTTCTTGCTAATATTTGTGACTTGCTTCAATCATCTAGTTTTTTCTCTTGTGAATGCACATTTAGTCCACCTTTTTATGATTGTACACATTTTTACAATATAGGGTAAATGCATAGAAATGGGGATTAAAGCAAGTTAAAAGTGACTATTCTTTTCTTAAATAAAACAAAATTTGAACTTCAATGAGTAATTTGAGATGCATATGCTGAAAATTTGATGATGTGATAAAAATAAGAATACAAGTGTTTGGAAGCTACTGTCTAAATTATTTTTATTTATAAAAAATGGTGGATATTAAGAAGATTAAATGTTAAGAGCACACAAAATAGTGTTTTTTTTAAAATATAATATAATGTCACATGTTTCCCCCCTATTTTCTAAGTTCTATTAACTATTTTACAAATCCCTTTGATAGTTTAACAAAAAGCATGTAAAAGTTCAATATTTTATTCTTAATTTTTTAATAAGTATATTTTTTACTAATTTTCAAAGTAGATATTTCTTAAAAAAGAAACTAAATGTGCTCCCTATAATTTTTTAATAATTTTTTAAATGTGAAGAATGAAGCATAAAATATGTAAATGCATTTTTGAAATTTGAATGAGCATATAAAAAAATATGAAAAAAATAGAACACATTTTTAGTGAAAAATGAAGACATTATTAAAAATAATTAAAAATTCAAATTCATATAGATAGGTTTGATGCTACAATAGTATTTTTTTCATAATATTGTTTTAAAATGTGCAATCTTGATGGGAAGCATGTTCAAGATGTATACTTTTTCATATTTTTTTGAAAATAACATATTTAAGCAACCAACATGCATCCAATCCTACAAGTAGATAATTCTCAAGCAAAATAACATGTGTGCATGTTATAACATGTATGCATTTGTTTCATATGAAGAAAATATAACCAAAAATCATATTCTTATATTTTTAGTACCATAGATTTTGTTTTATATTGTTATATACACCATTTTAGTGCTATTAAATCATTGCTTTTGTTTTTTTTGAAATTATTTACCATTATTTGAGATTTAATTATTTTTAATGTTTCTTAAATTCCAAAAATATTAATAGAATATTTTTATTCTCTTGGTTTTATATTTAATATAGTGGATCATTATTTTTGTTCTTCTAAAAAATCTTTTATTATTGTTGGAAAATTGAGTATTTTTAATGTTTATTATATTCTTAATATTTTTAAAATGTTTTGATTCTATAATTTGTCTTATATTTTATATTTGATAAATCTGAGGATAAAACCATAAGAGACAAACTCTTAGGAGCTTAAAGTTGAGAGAATAAAAAAAGAAATACATGAGACAACTTCATGAAAATTAAAAATTGAACCCCAAGTGTAAACATATATAATCTTTTCCAAATGAATTAAATGTTTCAAGAAATTTTTATCATCCATCAAAGTAAAAACAAATAAAAAATGAAAAAAATGAAATGAATGCAAAAATTCATCGAAGTAAAAATTAAACTTTAGAGGTGAAGGTAAGCCATCTTTGTCAAATTAATTTGATATTAAAATAAATCCTCAAACATTAATTGGATCAATAAATAATGATATAATTTTAAATTTAAGTTTAGTTGTTACACCAAATAATCAACCCATTCAAAATACATAAAATTTACCAAATTATATAGATGAACAATAAATAAGAAATGAACAAAATTTATTGCTTGATATTGGTAGAACCAATAAATATTTTTAGGTTGACAATTGTTAGAGGTATAGGATGACTGGGAGTGGGGGTTGAATTAGTTGTACATGAAAACATTCAATCCCTTATTAGCTTTCAAACCCTTATCAAACTTTAAACCTTCATTAAGCATTAGCAGAACCTAGACATGTGAAATAGAAATGCAAACACAACCATATATAAGAGAACACAAGATTTACATGGAAAACCCTAAGTAGGGAAAAAAAACGATGAGGATTGACTCACATATATATGAATAAAAACATCAAATACAATTAGGCTCATTGCCAAGGGCTCACTACCCAGAAAAAGAATAAAGGATCACTTCCAAGAAGAAAGAAGAATAGAAGAAACTATTACAAAGAGATTCACTATCTTAGAGCAACAAGAAAATACACCATTGCAAATTTGCACCATCCGCAACCTTCGGATCATTGCCTCTAGCAACTTCAAGCACACTGAAAATGTAGACACCTTTTGCTCATTGCATCCAGAGTCATAGGTATTAAGGCTCACACTCAAATCACCACACTTGATCAAATTCACATCTCACACTTTCCACACAACATCTCTAATAAATCACCTTGCATTTATACCATCCATGATGTAAACAATCTCAATTAGGTCGGCCTTAATGAAACATATGCACCTCAAACGTGCATCACCGGGATAGGTTGGCACCACACACTTCCGTGTTGGAAAGAAGTGAAGAAAGAACACACTAAGGGTTAAATAGGACCCAAATCAACATCACCACATTACTCAACACATACACAATCTGGGAGGTACCTCCACAAATAGCACTAGCACACCAAGTCAACCAAACTTGAACTAACACTACAAGTGACCACACACACACTTCTTCAGATTCAACAACATGAAGACCACACAAAAACACTTCACAACATCCACACAACATCTTAGAATATTAAATAATCTTTAGAATATTCTATAACTTTTCCACAACCACCTGAAACTAAGAACACCATCATTTTGTGCAACCAGACACACTACCACTGAACTTCAACATAAGAGATAAACTTGCAAAGTAGCTAAAACTAGAAACTCCGAGGGAAGATAAATATAGAAAATATAATAATTTTCCTAAATCTACAAGACAAAAACCCTTACTACGAAGAAATATGAATCAATCTCATTTCTCTCAGGCAACCTTCTATATAGACAGACAAACTGTCAAACACAACTTTCATTGCAAAACGATCTAGAACATGAAACTCTGGATATAGAACCTCTTAACACCTCTGATCATCATATCCAAACCACATAAGAATATCTCTAACCATGAATAAATATGAAGCAACAAACTAAACACACTTCTGTCACACTGCACATCCTTTTATTCAAATTTTCTCAAAAGCACTTGAAAACCAAGTGAACTTATTGCTACTAAAAAACTTATTCATCACAACCATACAAGACATCAATGACAACACTGATTATATCACCAAACCACCTTCTTACCAAACCATAACACATCCATACTAGCATCGACACTAGACAACATCCTCAATCTCCATACTGTTGACATTAATGACCAACTATTTCCATCAAAGACAACACCAACAACATACTTGCAACAATCTCCCCCTTTATCATTGATGAAAACACCATCTCTAAAAAACCATCAACAACAAAAGAAACTCTTAATTAAGTAGCACTCCGCCTTGTTGGGGTACACTTCAGTCTCTCCTTTTACCTCTATTCTTTAGACACCATTCTCTCTACAATATCTCCCCCTATTTGAGGAGTTCTTCAACCATTACTCTCCCCCTTTATTTTTTAGACTTTACTCTTTCCCCCTTTGACATCAATGGAAAAGGGCGACATCTTTCCCTTTTGATGAAACTTGCATATAATTTTCCTTTTCTATTTCCCCCCTTTGAAATCTGCATACATCACTTTGACACCACTTGCATACTTCTCTTTAGGAAAGTCCAATAGGCAACTGCTCTCTCTCCACTGCTCTATTACAATACATTCTACACTACTCATTCTTCACTTAATTTTTAGTTTTCTCCCCCTTAGGGGCACAAGATGTTTCACTTGATTGTGCCAAAAAAAACACTACTACCTACTCCCCCCGAGAGGTAGCCTTCAACATCAGTCTAGGACTAAGAATGTATCTTGAATCCTCACTTGGAAATATGCACCATCTTATGCATCTAGTTAAAAGAGGGAGGGGCAAAAACCCCGAACTTCTTCTGGAGATACTCAAAAGTATCTTTAGGAAGAGTCTTTGTAAATATATCTGCAACTTGATCCTTTGTAGGCACATACTCCAACTTCACTTCATTCTCTACAAATTTCTCTCTTACAAAGTGATACTAGATAGATATATGTTTTGTTCGTGAATACATTACTAGGTTCTTTGAAATATTGATAGCACTTATGTTAGCACAAAAGATAAAAATAGGTTCATCATATGATATTCTGATATCCTTCAATGTTTACTTCATCCATAACACCTATTTATAACATGATGCTGCTACAATATATTCTTCCTCTATAGTAGATAATGACATTAAATCCTTCTTCTTACTTAATCATGAAACCAACCTACTTCCAAGAAAGAATGCACCTCCACTTGTACTTTTTCTATCATCTATAAAGCTTTCCCAATCTACATCTATATATGCACTCAAGGAGAAATCAACATCCCTAGGATACCACAAACCAAATTTAAGAGTGCCATTAAAATATCTAAATATCCTCTTTATTGATGCAACATTTGATTCTCTAGGATCTTCCTAAAATCTTGCCACAAGACAAACTGAATGCATGATATTCGATCTAGTAGTAGTTAGATATATAAATCCACCAATCATTGATCTATACATGCTTTGATCTATTTTATGAGAATCATCATTCTTGCTCAACTTTAAAATAGTAACCATAGGGGCACACACTGGTTTAGAATCCTCCATCCCAAACTTCTTCAACATTTCCTTGACATTCTTTGATTGTGAAATGAAAATACTTTTTTCCAATCAATTGATTTGTAATCCAAGGAAGAAATTCATCTCCCCACACATTGATATCTCAAATCATTTTTGCATCTCCTCTCAAAACTTCTTGCACATACCTTCATTTCCTCCAAAGATAATGTCATCCACATACACTACCACAATAAGGATTTGTTCTCCCTCAACCTTGAAGTAAAGGTTGCTATTTGCAATACCTTTTTGAATCCTTGCTGTAACAAGTACTTATCTAACCTTGCATAGCAAGCTCTAGGAGCTTGTTTGAGTTCATAAAATGCCTTCTTCAACTTGTAGACCATATCAACATCATCTGATAATAGAAAACCTTCTGGCTATTCAATGTACACCTCTTCTTCTAACTCACCATTCAAGAATGCAAACTTCACATCCCTCTAATATACCTTGAAGTCTTTATGTGCTGCAAAAGCCAAAAACATTCTAATGGCTTCCATCCTTTCCACTAGAGAAAAATTCTCTTCAAAATCCATTCCTTCCACTTGTGAGTAGCCCTTACACACAACTCTAGCCTTATTCCTAACAACTTTTCCATCCTCATTCAACTTATTCTTGAAAACCCATTTAGTTCCTATCACATTCTTATTTGTAGGTCTTGGGACCAATTCCCAAGTCTGATTCTTCTCAATCTATTCCAACTCTTCTTTTATAGCCTTGATCCAATTCTCATCCCTGCATGCCTCAGTCACTTTTTTAGGTTCCACCTCTAAAAGTAAAAAAATGTTTACCTATTCCTTTGTCATAGCAGCTTTATTTCTTGTCATCACAACTTTTCTCTTATCTCCAATGATATGATCTTCATAATGATTCTTTTGTACATACTTAGGAGTCTTAGGGATCTTTTCTGAAGCTTCTTCCTCTTCAACTACCATCTCTTTTCTTTCTCTTCTTTTCCTTCTTCCTTACAAGGGGATTCATCAGATTCATATCCTTCTATCAATACAAAACCTTGATGTGGTTCTTCATCTACTTTGACACTTGCACTTTCAACAATATTCTTCAATATTTTATTATAGCATTGATAAGCTTTGCTTCTTATAGAGTATCCAAGAAATATTCCTTCATCAGATCTTGCATCAAAATTTCCTAAGTTTTGTTTATCTCTTCTCATATAGCATTTACTTCCAAACAGTATGAATTATTTGACAATATGAGATTTTCCATACCATAACTCATAGGGAGTCTTTGAACTATTCACTCTTGCTTGAACTCTATAAAGAATGTAGAATATAATATGAATAGCTTCTCTCCAATAGACATATGGTAGATTTGCTTCCTTCATCATAGCCCTTTCTGCTTCTTGGATTGTTCTATTCTTCCTCTCCACAACTCCATTTTGCTAAGGAGTTCGAGGAGTTGACAAATGCCTCTTAATTCCACGATCTTCACAAAAAGTGTTAAAATCATTGGAGGTGAGCTCACCACCTGTCAGACCTCAAGCACTTGATTTTCACATCCATTTCATTCTCAACCATAGACTTAAATGCTTTGAAATTATCTAGGGCTTCTAATTTTTATTTAAGAAATGTTACCCAAGTCATTCTAGAATAATCATCAATCAATAACATAAAATACCTATTGCCTTTAGATCTTCTTATTCTGCTAGGTCTACATAAGTCTGTATGCACCAAATCCAAAGGTCCTATAGTAGAATATTCCTTAGTCTTGAACCTCTTCTTTGTTTTCTTTCCAAACTGACATTCCTTGTAGATTGCATTGATAGACTTTGTAATATTTGGTAGATCTCTCACAACATTAGTAGAACTGATCTTTGCTAGGATGAAAAAATTGATGTGACCCATTCTTCTATGCCATAACCAACTTTCATTAATTTGAGACATAAAGAATTTAGAACCACTACCTTTGAGCTGGTAAAAATTACCTTCTATCCTTGTCCTTGCAACAACCAAAGTTCCAAACCTTCCTTTTCTGATTTCACAACCATCATCTTGAAACACCAGTTTGTATCTTTTGCTACACATCTGTCCTACACTAAGAAGTTTATGTCAAAGAACCTTGACATAAAGAACATCATCTGTTTAATGCTTTCCATCAAAATTAATTGAACCGTTTCCACAGATCTTAGTAGATGCATCATCACCAAACTTACCAAGACCACCATCATACTTCTAAAGTTTGAAAAACTCACTCTTATCACCTTTCATATGATTTGAGCATCCACTATGAATTATCCAATAATTCCTCTCTTCTCTTGCATGAAAAGCAGTCACCATAGTTCCTTCAATGTCGTGACCTATTATCAAAGCACTTTCCTTCACACATCTTTCAAAATTTGTTTCAATATTTAGAGCCATGAGCAAGCATTCATCACTATTATCATTAGGATAGTCTGGCTCCTCATCATCAAATACACAATGATCCTTAGGTTTGTCATTTGAAACTTTGATTGGAAATTTAGAATCACAATGACCTATCTTACCACAATTGAAACACTTAAAGGGTAACTTACCTCCGTATTTTCCAGTGCTCTTTTTCAATCTCCTTACAAATATTTCTTCCACCTCATCAAGATCATCCATATTTGATTCATCAATCTTCTCTGCCTTGCAAACTTTAAAATCAGTTTCTTTCTTTGTAGCATCTTGACCAAACTCTCTTAATTCATAAGAAATTAAAGCACCAAACATCTGATCTCTAGAATAATTACCCAAATTATGAGCTTCCTCAATAGCAAAAACTTTAGAACTATAAGCTTTAGAAGTTATTAATACATTTTTCACAACTTCACTTTCTTCCAGCTTACCACCAAGACCATTAATGGCATTGAAAAAATTATCTACTCTGAGCATGTAGGTTGTAATATCTTCATCTTCAAACATCCTTAGGGTTTCAAATTTGGCTTTATATTTCTGCATCTTCACTTGTTTGACCTTATGATCTCCGTCATGAATACTCTCCAACTTTGTCCAGATCTCTTTTGAATTTTTCAAACTTATTAACTTTCCAAGTTTTGAATCAGAAAGTCCACTCAATATAGAATTTCTTGCTTTGCCATTATTCTCATATTCCTTGATCTCATCATCAGTTTTCAAACCATTAATAGGCATCGTATATCTTTTCTAACTGGTTTCCAGACACCAAATCTAAGAGAAACCAAAAATGACTCCATCCTAGATTTCCAATAAGCATAATTTGTTCCATCAAACATAGGAGCTTTGATACCCTTCCTATGCACCATACAAATCTACCTCAAGTGATTAAGCTTTCTCCAAGGAATCACAACTCTGATACCAATTGTTAGATGCTCATGATATCTAAGAGGGTGGGGGGAATTAGTTGTGCATTAAAACATTCAATCCCTCATTAACTTTCAAACCCTTATCAAACTTTAAATCCGCATTAAGCATTAAAAAAATGTAGACATGTAAAACAACAATACAAACACAACCATACATAAGAGAACACTAGATTTACATGGAAAACCCTAAGTAGGGAAAAACCACAATGAGGATCAACTCAAATATATATGAATAACAACATTGAATACAATTAGGCTCACTGCAAAGGTCTCACTGCCCAAAAAAAAGAAGAAAGGCTCACTTTCAGGTGGCTCATTACCAAGAAGAAAGAAGAATAGGAGAAAATGTTACAGAGAGATTCACTATCTCAGAAAAATAGGAAAATTGACCTCTACAACTTTGCACCATCCGCAGCCTTCAACTCACCTCCTCCAACAACTTCAAGCACATTGAAAATGTAGACACCTTCTACTCATTGAATTCGGAGTCATAGGCATCAAGGCTCACACTCAAATCACCACACTTGATCAAATTCACGTCTCACACTGGCCACACAACAACTCTAACAACTCACCTTGCATTTATACCATCCACAACCTAAACAAGCTCAATTAGGTCGAATTTAATGAAATGTATGCATCTCAAACATGCATCACCAAGATAAGTCAACTTTAATAAAATGTATGCATCTCAAATGTGCATCACCAAGATAGGTGGGCACCAAAAAATTTCATGATGGGAATAAGTGAAGGAAAACCACGCCAAGGGTTAACTAGGACCCAAATCTATATCACTAAATTACTGAACACATCCACAATCCACGAGGTACCTTCGTAAATAGTGTTATCATGCCAAGTCAGCCAAACCTGAACTAACACTACAAGTGACTACACACACGCTTCTCCAAGTCCAAAAACAACATGCAAACCACACAAAAACACTTCAAAGCATCCACACAACATATCAGAATATTCCAACATCATCAAAATATTTTGGAACTCTACCACAACCATCTAAAATTGAGAACACCATCATTATGTGCAACTAGACTGTAGCACCCCTCCGTTTTTCTCATATGTTCAAACAATGTGTTTTTCTATTTTTCTTATGTTTTCAGACATACCTTTACCGTGATATACCATGATAGTATGTTATTTTATCGCTGACTTTGGAGTGATGTTGATTTTTAATTATGATGTGATGGTACACTTTATGGTTGATTATTGTTTATGACATGCTTCCTGGTTAGCATAATTGTTTATTTGAGTTGATATTGATATATGCTCATCTGTATTTATTGAGGATTTAGTTTCGTTAGTTTGATGTGTCATTGTATTGTGAAGGGAACTGGATTGCATCATTCACTTGTGAGTGCCTTGCGATTTCACGATTCTCTCTTCACAGTGTGATTGCTTATGATATATATACATATTCAACATATGCTTTGATTGTAGGTTTGTAGGTACACGACATCGACTCCACATGGATTCACAGGTTTGAGCATGCCCATTGCCCAATAGTTATTTGATTGGGAGATAGTAACTAGGTTTCCCTTGTCAAGCCACAACCCTAGTCACAATGTGTCGTCAGTCTTGGTTTCGGTATGCTTGTTGTCATGTTTTCCCTTTTTTCCTTGTTATTTGTTTATGTTGCAAGGTATGTTTAAGAGAAATAAATGCCTTTAAGTTTTTATGTGATTACTTAGTTAATCTTGATTATTGTGTTAGAAGATTTTTAATTTAATTTAATTAATTAAATTTAATTTACTTTGTAAAATGATTTAATCTTGAGATTAAATTTGTTTTATAAAGTAATTAAATAATTAGATTAAAATTAAATTAGAAAAAACTATGTGATTTTGAATTATTAAAAGGCATAAATATCTAGAGGGATTATTTGTGAATTGGTTGAGAAGATATTTGATTTTTGACATGTATTGGGAAATTTTAAACACGGTTGTTGGGAAATTATTTCACGGAGAGAATATTTGCTTTAACTAAAAGAGGAAAGAGACTACTTCATGGAAGGAGAGAAGATATTTTTGGGAGGTTGTTAAAAATTAAAATGGGTTGTTGAAAATTTGGGGAAGGATAATCTTGGGAAAAAAAACTTTGGCTCTGGCTTTGTTTTGCTCTTTCTAAAAATGTGATTATTTGGGGAAGAAGTTTATTGTTTTGGTTGGAAGAAGCGTTGGTTAATTGGAAGAAGCTCTACTTCAATCTTCATTTCCTCAAGCGTCTGGAATCAGGTTCCTTAATTGTTTTCTTTAATTTCAATTTGAAAAAGTTATTAGAGTAAATTGTTGTTCTGGAAAAGATTGCCTATAAAGGAAAATTTGTTATTTGTGTAGAAGCTTTATTTTATTTTGTAAAATTCTGAAGATTGCCATGCTAAATTTACCGTAAAAGCTTCTGTGGAAATTGTTTGAAGTTTTTTATTTTTTTTGAAATTAGAAAATTTTTCGGGAAAGCTTTGAAATTTTGTGTAGGAATTTTTTTTAAACAGTAGAAATTTCTAGAAGAAAACAATAGAAGTTTTGGAAAATTTCTGTTGAAATGGAATTGAATCTTCCTGTGAAATTTTGTAGAAAACCTCTGGAAGATTTCGTAAATATTACCTATAGAAGATTATTGCTCTTCTTCCTATTAGATTTGTTAATTTGGGAAAATTTGAGAAAACCCCTAGTAAAAGTTGGAAAACATCCTTTTGTAGATTTTTTTTGTAAAAATTGACTTTTCTCAAAAAAATTTTAAATCCTTTTTTGTAGAATATTTCATGAAAAAATTTGCCCTTATGGGGCAATTGATTTTGATATTGGGACACACACACACACACACACACACACACACACACACACACATGTATGTATGTATGCATATATATATTTTATTTGCAAAGTTTCTTGTAGAAAAATTCATATTGGAAAAATAAACTAGAGAAGTTTTTTTTTTTCTTGCCGTACGCGATTTTTTTTCATCGCAAAGTTTTTATTTTGAAATAATTTTTATGTAAAGTGGTTTGGGGGAGGCTAGGGCTCTCCCCACAACCGCCCCCTATTGGGAGGTGACGTGGGGAGGCAACGCCCAATGCTGCCCCCTCCATGGTCGCCCCATGTTTATATGGGGGTTCAGCTGTGTGGAGGCACAACCCCCCCATATCTGTGTGTATATTGCCGTCGAATGCTGAGTAAACTCGTCTGTCGTTTCAATATTTTAATGTGGATTTTTGTAATATATATAATATATATTTACTTTATATATGCATACTATGTATATATTTAAATGTATATTAATATATATTTAATGTATATATAATTGTATATATATTTAAATATATATATATATATATATTTAAATAGAATAGTAATAGGTGCATGCATTAAATGCACAATTAGATGATTTTTATAATGGAAAGATTTTAATGAAGAAATTGATATTTTTATTTAAAAGTTATTGAGAAATTGAAATTAATAGATAGATTTGATTTCCTCTATGGTATGTAAATGAAAATTTATTAAGTTAGTCTATTTGGTTAATGCATTAATGTATTTTATTGAAGGGAAATTGGATTTAGGAAATCCTAATTGTAGATTTATTTCTTGCATGAATTGCCTTTTTAAATGTGATTTCTTCTGTTCACATTTTTGAGGAAAATTGGTGAGAAGTGTTAGTTGTTATTCTGTAAGTCTTCCAGATGTGGTAGTTTTATGAAGGGGTTGTTGTATTTTATTGTTCAACCCTTTGATTTCCCTTGGGTAGTGCACTTGGCTGTATTCAGTTAAAACACCTGGTTTGTATGAATGGGGATGTGTTGCCTCTTATATTTTGGATTGGGATTTCTTATCCGTTGTGTGCACTATGTTTACCCTTGGATTATGGATTAGATCCATATGTTGTCTATAGGGGAGTGGCTCTAAATGGGGGCCGACACATGAAGTGGTGCCAAGGTAACCCATGTGAGAGTTAGTTAACTCAGTGGAAACTTAATAAATGTATTAGAGGAAAGGGTAGCTTTTAACACTTGACAAGAATAATTGTGCCTCACTCATGTGCTCAATGGATTGTTTAGACTTCAGATGAGATGAGAAGGTCTAGAATGGCAAGATCATTATCTTGTCTATTTGAAAGATAATTGATTCCGCATCGGTTTGCATGTGGGGATGGGGGTCGTGAGAGGCTACCAAGGTAACCCAATAGGGGGATCGGGGCCTAAGAAGATTCACCAGGGTAACCCACATAGCTTTGTGATGACACTACTCCTATGACAACAATTTGTTTTCTTCAATGATATATTTGATTATTTTACTTTGGAATTAATGTAACCATTATGTTAGTGTTGTACTTGTATTTGTTTAGTTTAGTCATGTGATAGCATGTGTCTACAGGTTTTTGGTTTTGCCTAGGAAGCCTTTTTACTATCTCCTATCACAGGGGGTGGGCCTTCGGGTACCACTTGGTTGGGTGGAATGTGCACTATACATCATTGGGTTCCCACTTATGTTCGTGAAGGTAGGATCTTCTAGATTGGAGAGCTCGTGTGCACCAGTTGTTATGTTCCATTCTTTTGATTTATTGTATTAGTTGGATACTTTGTATATGTATCACTCCTCAATTGTATTAGAGGAGAATTATTGTAAATGTAACATTTATGTATGATCTTCCTCATTTTGGAAATGATCTTTGTAAATATTAGTTGGAATGAATGCAATCTATGGATATTTTATGTACTTTTTATCTTATGAGATGTATTTAATGCTTTGGATGTATGATCTTTAATTCATGAGTATTAATTTATATGCTATGAATGAGTTGCTTATATATTATGGGATTCAATTGTAGGCTTTGTCGCATACCTTAGAGGATGTATGTGTTAGTGTAGTGCACTTTACTTGTTATTAATTACACTTAAAAAAAAATTGTTATGCTTCCGTTGTAGTTGCATCTTCCTCTAGGGTTACGTGACGGGGCGTTACAAGACACACTACCATTGAACTTCAACATAAGAATTGAACTTGCAGAGCAACTAAAAACCAAAAAATCTAAAGGAAGATAAATATAGACAATATAAGCATGTTCCCAAATCTGCAAGACAAGAATCCTTACTGCAGAGAAATCCAGAGCAATCTCATTTCTCTCAGACAACCTTCTATACAGATAGACAAACTGTCAAACACAACTTTCACCATAGAATGATCCAAAACCTAAAACTCTGGATATAGAACCTCTAAACACCTTTAATTATCATATCCAAACCACACAAGCATATCTTCAACCATGAAGAAATGAGAAGCACAACACTAAACAAACCTCTGTCACACTACACATTCTTTTATTCAACTCTTCTCAAAAGCACTTGGAAACCAAGTGAACTTACTGCAACTGCAACACTTATTCATCACAACCATACAAGAAATCAATGACAACATTGATGACATCACCACAACACCTTCTTATCAAACCACAACACATCCATACTAGCATCAACACTAGACAACACCAAAAATATCCAACCATTGACATCAATGACCAACTATTGACATCAATGGCAACACTAGCAACATACTTGCAACATACCATATAGTAAAAAACTCAATACAATTGGCTTGCATCATATTGAAGGTGAAAAATCTCAACCCTACTCCAAACACTTGTTTGGTTGGCTAGGTATTATTAGTATGAGTGGATAAATGACATATGTTGTGCCTTAATTTCCATACATGATAATAATTTCACCTTGCATGAAAGATGGAAATCAGATGATTGAATATATTGGTTGAATACAATGATAAGATTATAATCTTTAATATCTTGTTGCCACACATTAATATAATATGGCCCCTTGTGTGACCCTACCTCTTCATTCCATAAGATAATTGTATGAGAAGATGACAAAGAATGGGAGTATAAAAATAGAAAAGGGAAGATAAGTGCAAGAGATGAGATATAATTGATAATTAAAAAGAAAACATGTAGGGGTAGAGAGGATGCTGGTAGAGTGGCAAAAAGATTTGTAAAGTATATGAAAAAAATATTATAATTCGACTTGCATGTTTGGTTACTTAGAATGTGAGGCATGAAAAATGATATAGATGGAATGCCATGTGTCAAGTTGAGATAAGCCAAGGGTTGTTATTCCTCAACCTAAGATAATCCATATTCCACAAGAATGTGTTCAATGTTACACACACTTAGTTGTGCAACAATGATATTTGTGGTAGTTGGTGCCTTCATGTTGCACACAAATGTTTTAGGTGTCAATAATTAGAATGAACATTTTCATGATTAAAATATAGATCATTTCCACCACCTCATAGAAAAAAATAGAAAATTTCACAAGGGATTGAATGAAATTGTAATCACTCTAAATATGAAATTGTCTATAGTATGTTGTGGGGAAAAGATAAATGTTGTGAATATTTAGTATCTTAGGAAGTAATGATTTTAGTGATTTATAAGCTTTGTGCATAGCTAGGGGCTTATGTAGTTTATTGTCAGTGGTCATGACTATATCCTGGTGACTCATTTTTGGTTTACATGCATGAACTGAGGATGTCAAAATATACTATATAATGATAAATATAGGAAGGTGTTTCATTTTTTTGATGGATCTATTGTACCATATGTAACTATAATCCATAATTAACACTCTTTTCAAGGTTCATGAGTGCCTAACAATTTATTTTTAAAAAATAATTAAATTTTCCTAATTAACTATTTTATTATTTAGAACACAACCTAGAATTTGATGTACATAAATATGTTTTAATTGAATTTGATAAAAATATTTTAAAGCCAATGAGTGATAAGATTCTTGAATGCATTGTAGAAGAAATGTTGATAAAATATAAATAAAACAAAAAATATCAATTATTTGTTGAAAATATGAATTTTTTAAACTTTGAATCCAATATAAAAACCCTTGGTAAAAAAATTTCTAATACGAATAGTGAAAAAATTAATTAATACATGTCAAATAGTAGATCTAATTTCATGTACCAAAAATTATAATGCTAACCGATATGATTACATTAGTTATAATATGTAATTAAATATAAAATTACTTTAGAAAATAAATAGAGCACTAAAAGTAAACTAAAAATATGAATGAAAGTTGCCAAAACATGTAAAAGGGTTGAGGATCTCAATAACAATGAATTATGAAAAATCTTTGGTATACTCTTATGGAAAGAGAAATTCATAGGTGAAAACTTAAATGTTATAATTAAAACAATTAAAAAAATAACACAAGATTTTTTTAATTTAAAAAGACGTAAAATAATTGATTATTGAAATTATGAACCATATCTTAAATATTTCTTGTATATGTCACACAATTTTACTCAAAGATTCTATAGAGTTATTTTCAAATAGTAATTATTTAAAAATATTTAAAAATAACAAAAATATTTTTATATTTAAATAAATTAATGACACATTATTTGTTGTAGGGTCTATATTGAGTTTGCTATATATTACAATGTTTTTAAACATAAACATGTTACTTTACATAGTAATAATATTTTTTGGAGCATATAAAAGTTTTTTTTTTTTTTGATAAAAGACATTAGAACCTATATATTATATATAATAAAGAGTATTACATATGCTAAGTTTTCCCTAAAATGACATCCATCTACAAAACTACCTACAAATTTGCAAATCTAATGATTATACATTAAGCCTAATTTATAGATATGCAATTTTGAACAAAGCTTATAGATGATGCGATCAAAATACCCATTACAAGCCTTCTAGAACTTATGCAGATATGTAATTTTGTATCAAAACTTATGCGGTTCGAGTAAAACACCCTGATACACCATATTGTAGATAACAATCATGGTTTAAAACATGTGAAGATGCACCCTTTAATTCACCACTGCTCGATAGCATGTGAGCTCATGCAAAGTAGCCTCCCAAAAATTACCTTTATAAGTTACATTTCAATTCATCATATCCTCATGTACTTACAAAACAAAAAAAAACATTAGAAAAAACCCACGTTCTTGTTGGCATATGTTCAATTTGGGTTGCCTAGCAATCGGTGGCATAAGAAAATATCCTTTATGACCCATATGATCAATCAACATCCCAAGGTCACAAATCATGCAATCCAACAACAACCTGAAGTACACTATATGACGTAGCAGATAATCATTTCTATACATCCTTTTCCATCAAAATGCCAACCCTTACCACCTCATAATTATTATTGATTGATCATTATATATTGATTTAGGATTGGGATCTCATCAAATTAGCAACATAAAACTTTATCTAGTTGAGAATTGAATTATACTTTTCATTCAATGGGAAATTGATTTGTTGTTACTCTGTTTTGTAGGCACAAATATTTTTAAAGGGCCGCTCCATCTTCTAAAATTTCCAATTCTTTCTGATCACAACCTAAATTGGCAAGATCATCTACCAATTTATTTCCCTCATGATATGTGTGAGAGATTTGAATATCTTCAGAGGATAATATTTCCCAAGCCTTCCTAAGAATATACCTTAGTTTCCAGTTACATATCCTCTTTTCCTTTAGGCATTAGCAATCAATAAAGAATCCCCTTCTACATGAATCTTATTAATGTTAAGAGCCTTTTCCATTTTTAGACCATGCAAGAGCGCTTGAGCCTCCACCATGTTGTTTGTGCCAATAGTCAAATGAATTGCTTTAGCTACAAGTAATGTACCTTTCTAGTCATGGATACAAAAGCCTGCACCTAATACACCAGGGTTTCCTCTTGAATCTCTATCAAAATTGAGCTTAAAAAAGTCTGAGTTGGAGGCAACCACATTATCTTGCTTCTATCCACCTTGGCAAAATTTGGCACAAATAAAGAGCTTGCAAAAGGTAATGAAATGTGCTTCCAATGGTGTAGAATAAAATCATCCCAATTGGTGAACACGAAGGAAACTATTTTGTAGCTACAAACATAAGAATTTAAACTTTTGAGATTATTTGCTCAATCTTCTCCTTGATTTGTTGAATTGGTGCATATTGACTCCTAAAAATGCCTCTATTTCTTTCCCACCAAAGCGACCAAATTACTATTGTTGGTTTCACTGTCCAAATACATGCAAATAGGGATGTTTTATACCAAATTGGCCAGCTTGTGAACAAGTCCCACAATGACTTAGGCAATAGAAAGGAATATTTAATTTCCCTATTATGAAGGCCCAAATTTCTTGTGCCACTGAACAAATAAAAAATAAATGGTCCACTAATTTGCATGCTTTACACAACACACATTTGAAGGCTTCAACTATACCCAATTTCACCAACTTGTCACTTGTCAAGATTCAATTCCTTAGTGCCAAACAAGTGAAACTTCCAGCTTTTGACAATACCATTGGACTCCAATAAAACACATATGCTCTCTAGGATTGGGCCTATGATACTTGACAAATAATTGATTTATACCCCTAACTAATAGTATAGTTTCCATTCTTAGAAGGTGCCCAAATTAACTTATCTGACTTGTTAGAAAGAAAAATAGTTCTATTATTCAACATGCTTGTCAAGATAAGTTTCTGATTAGCTGAAATTGGAGCTGCTGATAAATCTTTCCATTTAACCATACCTATTAGAGGATAAAAAGAAAGAACATAGGACCTTTAAAGATGACCCCCAACTTGCTGATAAACTATGCTCTGCCAACTACAAATCCTGATTGGAATTAAGAGGAGGTAAACCGTTCCATGAATCTTTCCAAAACATAACATGTTCACCATTGTTTACTTCCCATGACAAGTATGGGATAGTAACATCTCTACAAAAGAGGATGAAATTCCACATAACTGAACCACTTGTAGGATTAGATATTGTAAAGATTCTAGATGGGCTGCCATTATCCAAATATTTACTTTGCATCAACTTACACCATTTCAAATATGGCTTGGAATACATTTTCCATGCCAACTTTTCCCCTAATGCCATGTTCCTTGCTATCAAATTATGAATCCCCACTCCACCATTAGGCTTTTGTGAGCACATACTTTCCAGGGATACTAAAGGTATTTTCTTCTTGTCATCTAAATTACCTTTCCACAAAAAATCTTTTATGTTTTTCAATTTGAAGAATAACACACTTTGAGGCATGCAATACAACCAAGTAATAATTTGGAATGACTGCAAGGATAGATTTGACTAGAAAAATTCTACCAGACAACATCAACCATCTAGCTTTCCAAGCAAGTATTTTGGATTTTATTCTTTCTAACACCTTATTCCAAAACAATATTTGTTTGTACCTATAAAGAAAGGTATGCCCAAGTATGTACACGAAAGTTTTGATTTCTGAAAACCTAGCAACACTACCAATCTTCTTGCTATAGATTCTTTTGTATTGAAAATGTATACTTTGGACTTGGCTGCATTAATTTTTCGCCCTAATACAAAAGAGTACTTTTCAAGCATTGATTTGACTTGTGCAGCTTCAACCAATGAAGATTTTCCAAACAACAATGTATCATCTACAAATAGTGAGTGTGTTACTAAAATACATGTGTTTGGAATTGAAACCCCCTACCATATGCGTTGTGAACGAGCCTTTTGAATAGACCTACTTAATGCTTTTGCCATTAGAATAAATAGTAAAGGAGATAAAGGGTCACCTTGTATCACTCCTTGAGAATAATCAAAGAAGCATACTGAAGATTCATTTATAATAATTGAGAACCTTGCCCCTGAGAGGCATGAGAGGATCCACTTACACCACCTGTTACTAAAGTAAAATTTCTTGAGCACCTGAATCAAAAATTCCTAGCACACTCTGTCATATGCTTTCATCATATACAACTTAATGATGAAAGATGAAATACTACAGGTTTTAATAGTATGTAAAACTTCATGGGCTACTATAACACCTTTCGAAGTCTCTCTTCCAAGTATAAATCCACCTTTTTCTTGAGACACTATTTTGGAAATGAGTGGATGAATTCTTAGATAAATGGCTTTAGTAAGAAATTTTATAGACTGTGTTGCATAAAGATATTGGCCTGAACTCAACAATTTTTTTTGGATCCTTTACTTTTGGGATGATAGCAATGTGTGTTGTGTTAAACTGCTTTAGCATAGTCCCCATTCTCCTTGATTCCTCTAATGCTAAAAACACATCATAACATATAAAGTCCCAATATTTTTGAAAGAATAAAGCTATGAATCCATTAGGCCCAAGAGCTTTATCTGGTAGCATAGAAAAAATAACTCTTTTGACTTCCTCAAAGGAAAATGGTTTCAATAGGTGATCATTGTCCTCTTTTGTGACCAGTGTTGGAATAGAATCCAACAATTCTTCTACATCTTTATCTGATGTTGGAGACATATTTTCAGGGGCAAATAAGAGGGTAGAGAAATACCTTATACCTTCGTCCTATATTTCTTCTTCCTTTACTAACTCCTTGCTCGTTGAAGAGCTTTGAATTTTGAATAAGGTGTTACACAATTTTTCAATTTGTGCTGAGGCATGATTTTTTTTTGTATTTCTGTCATCCTCTTTTAGCCACAAATCCCTAGACTTCTGCCTCCAATACATTTCTTCCCTTATCACTAACTCTGCCCATTCTTCTTGTAGTTTTTTTTGGTGCTCGTAAGTATTGGAATCTAACCCCTAGGCTATTATTCTATCATTTATATCTGATAATTCCTTGAAAACTCTTTCTTTTTGCTCATTTAAAAAAAAAAAAATAGTAACATTCCAAATCTTGATCTACTTTTTAATGTGTTTCAACTTGTGAGCTAGTTGAAACATTCTTGAGCCTCTTATGAATGGTGCACTCACCCACCATTGTCTCAACAAAGACAAGAAATATGGATGATGAAACCACATTTTTTCAAATTTAAAAGTAGATGTAGATTTCTTTAGTGATTTGGCTACATCAATACTTAGAGATATAGCATAATGGTCAGAACATGTGAAAGGAAAGATTTAGATAACAACAATTTTTTTTCTACCTACACACCATTTTGCTAAGGCAAGAAATCTTTCCAATCTTTCTGTTATTTGCAAGAAACCTTTTCTTCGATTTGTTCAAGTAAATTTACCTTTTTCTGATTGAATATCCAACAAAGAATTATCTGAAATGAATGATACAAAATCATCTATTACTTTCTATGGTGGAAAAATGACTCTTTTCTTTTCTTGCTAACTAGAAATGGCATTAAAATACACAACTATAATAACTTTCTCATTCCTAATTCCATCCAAAACTTTTGTAAAAATATTCCACAACTGTTTCTTTTCAGATGTTGCCGTGGGAGCATAAACATTTAAAATCCAAAAATGTAAATCAAAATGAGAAAATATCAAAAGTTGCCAATTTCTTTCATTTATTGATAACTCTATAAGAACTATTTTAGCATCCCATAGGGCAATGATATTACTTGAAGCACCTTGTGCAGGAGAATGAAAATACTTCCATCTCTTCCATTTTTGTATCGACTTCTCAAAAAATTTATCTAAAGTTTTTGTCTCTTGTAGAATTATAACATCAACTCCACCAACCTCTAGTTTTTTCTTGATCTAAGCTCTCTTATCAGGGGCATTAATGCCCATGAAATTCCATGACAAGATCCTCATTGATATCAAGGAGAGAAACATGCTCTCCTTAGCCGTTTGTTCGTGGAGATTGCCATAGCACTATCGCACTATCTAGTGTTGATTGTACTCCTACTGCTATCTCCTCTTTGAGCTTTGTCATGTGTGATTTCCTTCCTCTCTTCACTGGAGATTTAGTGACAACTAACTGGTTACTTGGGGTCTGTGTAATCACCAAAGTTTGAGAGTAATAAAAAACCCCCTCTTCCCCATCCACCAATCCCAAAACCCTATTTACATTCTTGATTTCCTTCTTATGCAACTGCATATATTTTTTTTTGATTTTCCACACATGCCTTACTATTAGAAGCCCAATCACCCTCTTTACCTACAACCCCATCAAGAATCTTACCAACATCAGCCATTGAGGCATTTCCAAACAATTCATCCACATTGACTTCCTCCATATAAAAAAAAATAGTCAATACCCTTTATTGATGGTATGAACTTAACCTTGGGAGACAAAGACTCTAAACTAGTCTCTTCCCTTGACACTTCATCTACAATAATATTGACCAATTTAGAACCTTATGAAATTAAAATTCTATCTGCTAGCTCCTCTAGGCTATCTTCTTGGACTAAACTCTTAAAAGTCATCAAGTCAATTTCTTCATCGTCAAAGATCCTTAGATCCTTCATTTCCTTCTCATTATCCATTGTATTCCCAAGATACAATTTCTATAATTGGCCTTTCTAATTATGTGGAACCAAATTTATATCAAACATGAGCATCTTCACAATACTTTCCAACTGTTGAGAAGATATGGAAGAAAAAGGAGAGTACCGGAAAATTGTTTGATATTGTTGAAGAAACTTAGGCATAATTATGGACAACTTAATCTTTTTAGTATGCATCTTTGTTAACTACTTTGCAGTGATTACATTTCCATTCAATTCCCTAGTAGCTGTAAAGCTTATTTGGTGCACTATTTCACTTTCCATGTTTTGATAGGAATTGTCTTCCATAGACCCTATCTCCTTGGTCTTATCCAACTTATTTTGAATTTCTTCATGCTTTCTATAAATTTCATTTACCTCCTCTGTGCAATGACTCACTAAATGTCCTGAACTATGAAATTTAGTATAGACATTATCCAGACTTTCCAAGAAGATATCCTGATTCAATTGACCATATTTAGACTTAATCTAAATTTTCTCTAGAAGTTTCTTTGTTACGTCCAACAAAGTGCAAAATCTAACAGATTTTGATGGATTTCTATAGGAAGTTAAATCATGCTTTAGAAAAATACCTATATGATTTGTAATAATCTCAATCAAATTCAACTCCATGTACTCCAGAGGAAGGAATGGCATTTGGATCCAAAAATGAGTAAATCTTACTATAAATTGTCAGAGCTAAAATTTGGGAACCAGGGTTGCATAAACAAATTGGATCCTTGAAAGACCTAGGATTTAACTTTAAGCACTGCCTCTCTATGCGATTTGGATTCAAACAACACTAAGAAAATTCCCTTTTCCTGGTCTAGATAAAAAAACCTTAATGACCCCTTCCCATTCATCAAAAATCAAATCTTTTAATAGATCTATACTTAGGTCTAGGTTCCAGAACTTATAAATTAAGGCGCGCTGATAGAGATCATTGACCTGAGGATCAAGTAGATTCTCAGACAAAGTAACTGACACAATACATCCTTTCTAATAGTTTTCTCCTTAGCCTCCAATGTAGTTTCCCTTGTATGATGACATGCAATGTCAAGTTTCCCATAGTTTTCTAAATTACTTACTTGATTGGATCTACTACTCGCCTCAATTGCATATGGATTCCTTTTTCATTTTTCAATGAATTTTTCTTTGCAAATTTTTTCCCATTCTTCTTTTTGCTTCTCCATTGTTGTGGATTGGATATAGTCTTCCCATCTCCTGCTTTTGCATGTTGTTTCCCTTACATTTGCTTGGCACCCTTTTGTCCCCCTTTAAATGCTATTTCCTCTTTCAAAAGGACTGGTGCATCCTTATAGTAACTTGCATGCTCACATACCTTTGCATGTTGTTCCTTCCTTGAGAATATTCCTTTCTTCTCACATTTTGATGCCTTGACATGTTGTTCTTTCCTTGGGAGATTCTCCTTCTCCCGATCTCTCCCTTTATTGGCATCTTTTGTCCTTGCATGGTAATCTTGATCAAGCGTTTTCAAAATCGAGAACTTATTATCTGTGATCTGCTTCTTTGGGTTGAAGAGAGCACCATTTCAATAATTTTCCTGATCATTAGCTTTCCTAAGATCCTATGGTAAATTCCTTTCTTCGTCCTACCAATGAGTGCTTGCAACCCTAGATCCTTCAAAATTGTTTTGATTTGGAATTTCCTTATTTTTTGGTTGTTCATAAAAAGGCACTCTACAAAACAACAGTCTACCATTATTATCCAAGACCTTATTTTGCAGATATCTATCATATTTAGGGTTAGCTCTATTTTCTTTCTCTATGGGTCTATCATCTTCACAAATGTCAAAAGGCTCTTGCTTTTCATGCAATAGTTACCTAGGAGGCCTACTAGGGGCCCAATACCTTTGATTTTTCCTGGCCAAACCAAACCCTGGAGCCGACTTGCACCAATGAGGATGATCATGTGGGCTTAGATTCTACTACCTATTTGTAGGGAAATGATCATTGGTGAATCATCTACAATCAATATCCTTTTTTTTATTGAAACCCTCATGACTATTTGCTAAATCTTTCCTGACATTGTACGATCCTTGACCATCATGGTAGGTTAGAGGGCGTCTATGGTAGTATGCAATATGCCCATGTTGAAATTTTTCAAAAAAATTCCTGTTGGGCGGCCATTTTTGTACAGAGCATATAATAAAAGCTATAACTAGATCAACATGAGATTTTATTGAAAATATTTTTTGTTAGAAACTAGATGAAGTTTTTTTAATAAGAAATCACGTTAAGATAAAACTTGTGATAGTTGTGGTGGTTTGCAACTTTTGTATAATTTTATACACAAAAAATATCAAGAACAAGAGATGTCAATGAAAGAAAAAGAGATATCAAATATGAGAGAATAATATATTTTATCAAAATATGAAAATGATAGATTATTTATAATGATGATAATATTGATAATACAAAGGGAACCCCTTGGTTATATAGACCAAGGTGAGGCATATGATTATATAAGATCATGACATGTGTATTAATATTATGCCTTTAGAAATAACATGATAACTATCCTATATGTACCCTATGTAAAGTAATTAGTGTGAATAGCACCTAGGTGGTGAACCAAATAGGTAAAACACCCCACTCACACCAACATCCCTTCTTCAGTGAAACTTAAGAAGAATGCACAATATACAATGATGTAAAGATGTAAGGATGGGTCTCGACTACAAATCCATGTTAGAAACCCATGTATAAATGTAATCTATCACAAAAGTAGTAAAGAAGAAAAACTAGTGAGAAAAATCCTCCCTAAAAGAGATAAAATACAAAATTATCTTAAACAAGAATGAGAAGAACAAAACCCCATGTGAGGAAAAAGTCCCCCCATAAGAGAGAAGAAGAATATAGACCATGTGACCCCTCTCAAAGTAGAGTCTCCCACAATGATGGTAGATTCCTGACAATGAATGTTGAAGATGATTTAATAATCGGACAAGATTCCTTTCTTTAGAAAAAACAAAACCAATAATATATGTAAGGTGCATTCTCATTATTGAAAGGAATGTGAGGGAAGATAGATCAAGATGTGTGATGTCTCTAAATTTTTCCTAAGTGTCTCCATATGGATGCTGAGAGCTACCACAATCAAATTAGGTGTTCCATGCCACATTGACGAGGATGATAATTTAGAATCTAGTAGAGATGAATGCAAAATATAATCCAAAGAAAAACATGATTCCTCTAAATTTTAATCAAAGATCTTTACACTAATGCAAAACTGTGAAAAATGATGAGGTAGATAATGAACAAGAGGATCAAAATTATCCTCCACAACATTTAAAGAATATGATGCAAATCCATAAGAATTAACATCAAATAGGAGATGAATATTGTTACATCTTGTTTCCTAGTAGTCTTGGTTACTAAGTTACTTTTACCATCATGAGTGAAAATATTGATAAATGCAAAATCATGACTTTAATATGTTTAGTAGGATAATGGAATATTGAAATACACATTAAGATGTTTTTTCTTTGAAATGAATGAATATGTTTATGTTGATGAAATATCATGAAAAGATATGTATTGCAATGTGAACATTCTAATGCTTTGTTGATACAAATGTTTTATGAAGAAAATGGATTTATTATGAATATTTAACTACCTCGCTATTGTACTAAATTGGATGCAGGGACATATTCAATTCTCTAGAAGAGAGGGGAAGTATCACTCATGAGAAGAGAATTGGCCGGGTAACCCCTAAATGACTCTAACTAAGATTTCACACACTCACTTCTAGTTTGGACTAGTTGAGTCAGGATAGTCGTGAAGGAAGTAAGTAATATTTGGGTCTTAGGTTTCAGGGATGATTGAATTGATCTAGAAAATGTCTTTGATTTCTTTGATTGTTTGATCAAATAATTGTGATTGAATCTTTGAGTCTTTGAGCTTTTCGTATAGTTATCTTTACATGGATTCACATGTACATTAAATGTATACATGTATATGTATATATAGTGACTCGTGCATGTGAGCATAAGCATGTATGCAAATATATGATTAGAAATACTTACAAGCATACATACACGAGGAATCGATTATATATTGTGTATATATATACATTTAATGTATATACATGTCGACAAGGATATCATTGGATTTGTGTTAATAGGGGGATATGGTTATTGGTTATGATTCCCTTGTGATAGTTTTGACCATTAGGGTTATGATGTTTAAACACATTTTATTATATATATGAGTAAATACAAATATTGAATATACGTGTATATATGATTTATCAATGACACATACATAAGATATGATATACGAATAATTGATCATTATATATATATGCATATATTTAATATAAGCATATTTGAATATGTCGTTACACATATGTATCGACATAATGAAAGGTGATAATGCATGTATTAGTATGTATATATATGTATATATGCGATAATATATATATATATATATATATATATATATATATATATATATATATATATATATATATATATATATATATATATATGTATGTATGTATGTATGTATGTGCATCTATATAAGTATTTGAATGACAATATATTATGCATTTGTGTATTTGAATATCGAATAATGTATTTTATGAGATTTTAAATTGAATGTATATATATATATATACACATATACATATTGAGTTATACGAATATATATATAGCATATATATAATTATATATGTTAAAATATATTGTTAGCACTAGAATAACTATTTAAAACACCTAACATATAAAGTGCAACATACACATAATGCATATTGCTGAAAAAAATGATTGCACAACATTTAGAAGTGATGCTTGTGTTGATAACATAGCATAAAGAGTTTGAATGCTAGTCAATTCTAAACATAGGAAACACGTGAAAATGAAGGATTGTGTCAATCATTTCAAATGCTAAATAATGCAAACATTAGGCACAACAAATAAGGGACAACGTTGCCAAGAATAGTGGGAAACTCAGTCAAACATTATGAAGAAAAGAATGAGCAACAACACATAAAATAACTTTGACTGAGTCTAGAAGCTTAATGCAGACCAAAGGAATAGGAAACATGTTGTTTTAGTGGTGCTAAACTGAGGAAGAGAGAACCAAGTAGAAGTCTTAACCTACAATACAAATTATAGATTTGAAGCAGTGAAAATGCATGAATTGGTCAAATTATAAAGCTGGCCAAATAAGTCGATATGTAGGAGACCATCACCTTGCATTTTTACTGATCATTCTTGTTGTCCAATTGATTGGGGTGACTCATTCTTTGCTAGGTATGTGTTTCCTGTACACTTGTTTTTTCTGCCACCTTTTGTTAATTTTGTTGAGTTGAGTTGAGTGGTGTAAAATTTGTTATCCTATTTTCAGCCTTTAGTTGTTGATCTTTTTGTATAAATAGAAGTTCCTTTCACTTCATTTGGGACACATTCTTGCTATCTAAATTTTTGGTTTTTTGAGTGTCACTCTACTACAATATTCAGCTGTGAGTTTGAGAGGTTTTTAGTGTGAATATTAGTGAGGGTTTAGAGAGATTTCTTTGTGGGATTTGGTCAAGGGAAGGATTTGCAAACTTTTTGGTGGAGGTTGTGCTAGGAAACCTGTTATATCAATTGGAGCTATGTATGGTCTTAACGAATCGATCTAGGGAGGTGTGTGAGTTAGAATGACTCTCACTCAAAGTAATTGGGTGATGAATTCTATGGAAAAAGTAGTGTAAGTTGCCAATGTTTACATTGCCAATTCACTGTGATCTAGTTAAACATTCTAGTCCGGGATTTTCATACTTGTAGGTAGAAGCTATCTTATGATTAAGTGATGGTTTGTAGGACATGACACTAAGCTTGGGAATAGCTAGTATTATGGGGTTATCCAACCAATCTCTTCGTCGAAGGGTAGGGCCATCTTACCTAATAGGTAGATGTGGGAGGGACCACAATAAGTCTGTGGTTGGTGGAAAAGCGCTTAAGTGATGCTTCTCCTCATCAGTTGGCAACCAAAGATTTGAAGGTGGAGATCCTGGACCATATATATTTATAGTGATAGAAGCTCAGAGGAGCTATGTATGTACTTTGTATCCATTTATATGGAAGGATGTAAACATGAATGTTGTACTTGAGTTTATTCAGTATGAAATCAATATTATGGAAAGATTTGTGAAATTACAATGGAATGCAATGGAAGTTTAAAATAGTGTTTATTTCAAATGTGCGTGTAATTTAATTTTTAGAAAAGAATTTTATTGCTATGATGTGGTATCTTGGTTTATTCACTTGTGGGTTAAAAATTTGCAAAATTATTGAGTAGAACATTGGGCATGTTATAGATATCCTCAATAGTGTTCTCTAAGTCTACAAAATAGGGCTCACAAAATAAACCTAGAATTTTTTTCAAGTAATCATATCAAGTATATGTATCTAGAAGACTATGATTATCCCACTGAATTAGATCATTAAGAGTCATGGATGTAGAAACACTAATCTCATTAGAATAAATAGTCAATGTAGGAGATGAAATGTTAGCACATGTATCTAGAACTTTAGTAGATGAAAAACCACCAAGATTCAAATGACAACAATATTGAATCTCCTAAAAAGTGTCCATACTAGATTCATTTTTATGTACATAAGTTAAAGGAACAATAGGAGCAAAATGTGAGAAGCTTTATATTTGAGATTGATGATCAACCTCCCCAAATGTAAGTATATCTTTTCTATACAAATCCTTAATAATGATATAATATATTGTAAAATAAACACTCTTTCTTGCTCCACATGTGTGATTTGATATATAGAAAGGATATTGGTTGAAATGAAGACACACAAAGAAATGTCATTAAATGATCTATCATCCATGTCAATATATCCTTTCCCACAAACACACATATATGTGTTGTTAGCCATCAAGATGTGTGGTGATGAACAAGACTTAAATGAAGAGAACATGATTTGTGATGAATCCATATGATGAGAAGCTCTAGAATCAAGTATGCAACTCATTTAATTAGAAGGAAAATTGAATTGGTTCTTCTTAAGAAGATGCTTCAACTCATAAAATCATTTTGAATGATATTTATGTTCATTATGCCTTGATTTCTTGTAGTATGCACACTTATATTTCTCCTTCTTCGACGATTCACCTTGAGAGAGGGATGATTCAAAATCTTTGTGTAACTTGTTCTTTTTCTTCTTTTGTTTATTCTTAGGATTCCCTATTTCTCTATGTACCTTATATTCAGTAGCTATCAATGCTTGTAATTTAGAAGACTTGATGAGACCCATTTGAATTAACTTCGCTTCCTCTTGTATTTAGAATATTTAAAAAATCATCAAAAATAGAATAAAAATATGTCATTTCCATAGAAAGTTGATGGATATGAAAGTAAAAAAAAACACAGAATACTTAAGACAAGCTCAGATAACACATTTAGAATTGATTGTAAATCATCCTTAATGATATTTATATCCTTTATCTATGTTCATAGTTGCTTAATCTTGTATATCTAGTCTTGGATGTGGTAAAAAGTTTTAGGATCAAGATTCATCAAATTATTATCAATTTGATATCCCTAATCTTATCACTTTTATTGAACTCAATTTTAAAAAATATCCCAAGTCTCCTTAAATGTTTTGCATGATTTAAGTTGAAATTGTAGATCAAAGAGACTAATGAAAAAATGCATCCAAGTGTTTTCTCAAGATTGATCTCCCATATTACCTTTGTACTAACATCAATAGGTTTAGAAATGGTTTCTCTTATATAGTCTAGATAACATTTTCCCATTAAATAGTTTCATTCTAATTTTCTTTATGAATCATAATTATATGGAAGGAGTTCAATTTGAGTTTTTCCCATTGCAAGAACACAAAGCAAAGAAAATAAAACAATAAATAACCACGAGATTGCCACTCCAAATTACTTAATCAAGGATCTTGATAGCAATATATGATCTTGGCACTTTATGCTTAGTGTGATTACAAGTGCCACTAGCCAAAAATAGCAAAGTGGACTTGATCTTAGTGCTTGAATATGCCAAATTTGGCCACATAATCAAAGTATAATTTTCTAATAAATGAGATCAATCTATTTTTGTATTGATCATAGTTTACTATTAACAAAAAATATTACATCATAGATTACATCTTTTGCCAGTCACAACCTGGAAGATCACATATAGTAAAAAGTATTAAATTGTTTTTTGCAGGTTTTACAAAATTGTTTTCACATCAAACTTCTCTAAAGTTAATATTTTTAGTGTATTCATCCATGTAATTCCACCCAATTGGTGGTTCATGTTTTGACATGTCTTCATTGGATCTCATCACCTCCACTGTGAAGCATTCTCCCTGATTTACAAAGAAACTTGGTTCTCCTTGAAATCCAAAATCTTTTTTTATTGTTTCCTCTTTTTACTTCTTGTTGTGCTTCCTCTGAAATTCCAGATAGTTTGCTAGGAATGGAATGTTGTCTTCCTTGTTAAATGGCCAATGCCTTGCATATTTAATATCTTCTTTATTGACCTCCACTTTTCCAGTTTTCAATAAATTGACAAATTTTATTTTAGATATCTCCATTAACACTATAACCTACATTAAAATATTGAAGTATATGAGTCTTCTAGCAGACTCAGTAAGTGCCCTCTTTTTCCTTGGAACCTTTACTCATTTCTATCTTTTCATATAAACCAAAATATTTCAGTAGATAACAATAACCAAAAATGATTCAATGTTTTATCTAATCCTTCTATAAATCCCATCAAAATTTCTTACCATTTTATCATACCTAGATCCCCCAACCTCCCAGCTTTGCATAGAACATTTACCAGACCTCTTTAGCAAAGAGACATTCAAAGAAAATATGCCCGAAAATTCTAGACTTTCTACAAATTTCATAGACTTTCATGCTATGGGAAGATGAAGTAATTGGAAGTTTATGCGATATAAGCAATCATTTGGAACATGATTTCTTAGGTTCAATAATTTCATTCCACAAGCATTTAAATATACTAAGCCACTTTTTATCCTTTATTTCAATATTCTAGCATTTGTTTAGATGTCTGAAAATGTCTTGGGTGCTTACTAATGATTTATAAACAAGCTTTGGATTTATTTTATCCAGCTTAGAGTCATTCCATTTAAATTTATCAAAGTTATCACTGCTAGGCTCATAGACTACTGGGCAATGAACTATCTTAAATACTTCTCTAAGAAAAAAATAAGTTCTCCAATGGGATGGAGGCAAGTCAAATTTTGTATTAGGGAAGCCCAATTTTTTAAATGGAAGTTGCATACTATATCCTTAAAGAATTTGATACCTTTCTTGTACTAGGATTTTGTTGAGCACCCTTTTATTAAGGAGAGGGGTTTCTCTTTGTGATATAGATTCCACCAAATTTAATTGGAAGGAAATTTTATTTTTGTTACTATCTATCATTTCTCTATTTTTTATCAATTGCCTAACTTGTTCCCAATACTTCCATATGATTTTGAATACGTTGGATCCAACATGGATAAAATGGAAGTTAGCAAATTAGAGGTCACAAAGGGGGAGATGTTTCCATGATTTTTCTTTTGTTGGCATAGCTAGTTGAATGTTATTCCTTATTAGAACCTTTCAGGGTTCATTTTACCTTTTAGTTCTTTAAAAATCTACTTAACAACAAGGGAAATGCCTTATTTTTTAAATCTTTTAGTCCTAGTCCCCCATTCACTCTTATCAAGACGATACCATTCCCATCTTGCTGCTTTCTTTTTCTGTTTTTCTTCTCCCATCAGACCATAAGAATTATCTGATTTTATTTTGGATGTCATTTATTTAGTAATTGTTAAAAAACCACACAAAAGAGTAATAAAGATTATAAGAGGAGCAATTTTTTGACACACTTGTAGTCTCCTAGCCACAAATAGGTATTGTTTGTTCCATTTGTCTATCTTTTTTATCAATTTTTTCTTTTATCCAATTCCAAATTTTTTTCAAGGATGGATTAACAAAAATCATGATAGCCATCTATCTAACTTGTTTACGTGGACCTCTCCATTGAAATCCATATTTTGTGAACCATTTAGGGGAGTGTTTACCTAGCTTAACATGATGGATTTTTCGTTAGATATTTTTCTGAAAAGCTGCACATACTATACTCAATTTGTGCATTAGATTCTCAAAATTTATTTCTTCAAGATTGATAAATAAGGCAATATCATTTGCAAATTGGATGTTTAAGAGATCCTCCTCATTAGGTAGGGTTAGTCCTTTAACCTTGGACCTATCAATTGAATCTCTTAATAGATAATAAATAGCATATGAGGCAATCACAAATAGTGCTAGGGCAAGAGGACACCCTTGCCTTATTGACCTCTATAGTGAGAACCGGTTTGAGATAGAGCCATGTATATCCACCTATGCAATTACATCTTGCATTAAGGTGCTTACTATATAAAAACATTCAATTGGGAATCCAAATGTTTCTAGAGTCATCAATAGAAAAGGCCATTCAACCCTATCATATGCCTTTTCAAAATCAAGAAGGAGAATGCCTATATTTTGGTTGGAACCCTTTGCCCATTCCATAGACTTCCAACTTGTTAATAGGTTCTCAAGGATGTATCTACCTTTGATGAACCCAATTTTAGTGTAGCTGATGAAGGGAGGATATCTACTAGTCTCAATGCTAAAACCTTTACTAATATCTTGTATGAAACATTTAGTAAGGTGATTGGTCTTCAGTTTTTAACTAAAGATTCATCTCCTTCTTTAGGTAGTAGTTTGATTATGAATTTATTTTTTTCTCCAAGAGATCCTCTCTTAATGGATTCAATTAAACCTGTAGTAGGTCTTCACTTACCCAGTTTATGTTTTTCTTGAAGAATTCTATAGGTAGACCATTTGTTCCTGGATATTTATCATTGTTGAGAACTCAAATTTATTTTATTATCTTTTCCTTAGTTATCTCTTCTCTTAATATTTCTGCATTCTCTTTGGAGATATTTTTAGGGGTTACCTTTTTGCATTGATTTCTAGCTATAAGATTTTGCTCATTGTCTCCCTCAAAAGTAAATAGTTTTTGTAGAAGTAATAAAATTGATTTTTACTGATTTTGGGTCATTTAAAAACTTGTTTCCCACCCATATTGATCCTACTTTTTTGTTGCATTTTTTCTTTGAGAACTTTGAAGAAGAATTTAGAACCTTTGTCTCCATTATTTAACCAATTTATTTTTTCTCTTATCTTTTGTCCTTGAATCTTATTAGTTTGAGATTTTCTCAACGAGTTTTTATTGAATATTAATTCCTCATTCAATTTTTCATTCTTAGGGCCACTTTGCAATTTAGCTTCTGGTTTGAATAGATTTTCTTGTAGAGTATTTTCATATCTCTTGTTAATCATAACTTTTTTCTTTCCTATAGTCTAAAATATAGTTTTCTAACCTTTAACATTTTTTTCCATCTCTCAATTGTTTATTTGTCAAGTTTAGCATCCATTTGTTAATTTGTCTAAAGGTAAAGATAGCTTCATTATAGTCCTCATCATTTAGAAAGTTTGTATCTAGTATGAATTTTCCATCCTTCCTACCTTCTCTAGGCTTTTGTTTTTCTACTATGATCTTAACATTGATAGGGTGATGGTTTGATAATGTGTAAGCATACGACCTTACTCTGTCCCCCTCCTTCAGTTGTATCAAAGCTGAAGAAATCCCTATTAGTATAGAACCTGCCAACTTAGAGTAAATCCTTTTCTTATCTTTCTGAAAGTTACACCATGTGAACTATATATTTTTTCTTTCCTTTTTCATTCCTTCCATATGATCAAATAGATTAAGTTTGTTTTTCATTCTATACCAAAAGTATTTCTCTCCCCCTTTCCAACCCATGTCTATACCACCTTATTTGTCCTTATACGTGTTTTCAATCATGTTGAAATATTCTCCTACTATCAATGGAATATCATGTATATTATACATGTCCACTTCCATAGCTCCATCCTCTCCATGTATTCACTTGAAGCATATATTGAGCATAAGTCAAATTTTCTATTCTCTTTTTCTATAATTATCCAAACTATCCTATTGCATGGTGAGATCCCATATTTAGTTACGTATTGAGTCCATCTCTTAGATAACAAAATGGTAGAGCCACACTTTCCCTTTTCATGTTAAGTAGAGTACTGAGATGATTCTTTCCAAATGAACTTAAGATTAATTTCAAGAGCAAATTTTATTGCCTTTACCTCCTTTAGCAATACACCATCCTTTGCTATGTCTAGATTTAGATATCTCCTGAATATATATTTCCTATATGGGGATTCTAGTCCCTTACATTCCAACTTGAGCAATTAAAGATCATTAGAATCTATTTTTTGTGGTTCTTCCTCACTTTTCCTAAATTTTCCAAAGCAATTAGGAATCTTATCTTCTTTCTCTCTCCTCTTTGGGTAAGGTTCCCCTATTTCTTTCCTACTCCATCTTTTTTTCCTTATTTTTGTTTTAACCCATTCATTACCTCGAGAGAATTCCCTCTCATCTTTAGGTTCATTGTTTTCCCTACTTGGTGGAGAACTACTTTCCTCAGGTAGCATCTTCCACTTTGTGATATCCTTGTTTGTCAATTTACTTGTGGCCCCTTTCTAGATCATCCTTTCTAAACCATGCACACTTTTCTTCTTGTTTAGATTTTCTTTCAATTATTTTGTCTAACTCTAATCCAATGTCAATTTCTTCTTGTTTGGGATTAGAGTTGGAAAATAATTTTTTTTTGGGATTATTCTCCTCTTCTAATTGGATTTTTCCAAACTATTCCTTTTTTTTTTTTGGCATTATCTTTTATTCTCCACAGTTCATTCTTGTCTAGGCTAAGTCTTGAGTAAGTTTATTTTGCTCAATGTTAGTCTTAGGAAACAACTTGGGGCTTCTTTTTCTCTCCATTGAAACCTTGTTAAGGATCTAATTTTTTGGTTTGAGTAATTGTTTACCATATTTAAAATATTTTCCTCCTCTTTTGGCGTTTCATTTCCCACTTATTCTTTTTTACCACTATATTGATATTTCCAATTGAAATTAGATTATTTGGCTTTTGAGAGATTCTCTATGTTATTCAAATTGGAGTTTTTGATACTATTATTTTGAGCAATCCTCTACTTAATTTTTGTTGGGATTAAGGTGTATCAACCTTTGCAATTCTTAGCATTTAATTTGGTGATTAATTATATATTTTATTTTAATATTATTTTCCCTACTAATATTGTGGCACTTTATTGGACCCGTTAGTGACATGTCATCTTGCATGGAAGGTGACATGCGCAATTTGGAAGCTAAAATTGTGGAAGTAGGAGTCCCACTTTGTAGGTCCTAAATTTGTGGCTAACTTGGTGGATTTTGTCATAAGTTGCTATGTCATGCTATATGACAAACTATGATAACTTGCTATGATGATTTATGACAGCTATAAGAGTCATGTATATAAATTATAAGCTAAATTGGTGGAGGTGGGAATCCCATTTAGGAGGTCCTTAATTTATGCTAATTTATCATATGTCATAAGTTAATTATGGCTAATTATGACAATGTAAGAGATGATTATGAAAATTTTCATAAGTAGGTGAAGATAGGTGCCTTGCATGCTATACTTTCTATTTTCATGCATGCAGTGAAGAGGATGTTGACACATGGTAGTTCTAGGCATCCATCTTGGTGCTCTATAAATATGAGATTGCTTGAGGAGTTGTGTGTGAGGAGAATTTTTTATTGTGGGGTTACATTGTTAGATTTTCTCCTGAAGAGAAAGATGTAATCCCCATGTTAAGACTATGATCTTGCAAGTGTATTGTAACCTTTTTATTGCAAAATAATACATTGGTTCGATGCTTTGGATTGTGGGGTTTTTTACCCGAAAGGGTTTTCCCCACGTATATCATTGTTCTTTCTCTTTTGTTTATCTTTCTTCTATTCTTCTTCTTTCTCATTCTTGAAATATTAATTTACATGTCGTTATGTTACCAAAATTTTCCTAGATCTGCAAATTACATTATCTTTCCTCAAAGGGCTATTATGATGGAAATTAAATTATTTCTGTTTCCGCTTTAAGGCATAGTAGTATGTGCTTGTATCAGGTTGTTGAAATCTGATTTGTTTAAGGAAACATAAGATACTAAAGGTGCATACTGGTTCTTAGAAGGATTTTTGAGTTCATCATTTCCTTTTAGTTTTATCCATTAATAGTTATTGGGAATTTTTCTTGTGCCCTAATATATTAATATTTTCATCAATTCAACTCGATTTATGTAATATTTGGAGAGTTTCCTCCACGGGGAGAGGATATTTATTCCCCATCTTAGAATAACCTTTATCTTCTATCTTGTCTACAGTCCTAGAGTTATCAATTTTGGTTTCACTTCTCAATTTGTTATGTCTGGCTACTATTACAGTTTTGAAGGTGTCACCTCTTGCAATTGGTTCTATGTTGTTTCCTTTGGGGTTCACTACTTCCTCCTTTGAATTATTTTTGGATTTTTTCACCTTTCTTGGTACTAATTTATCTTTGTTGATCCCTTCTACATTATCCTTCCCTTTTGTTCTATCCCCATGATTAGGGTTTGTCCCACTTTGTTTGTTTTTAGGGTCACCGATTTTTCCTTTAGTTTTGGGAAATTTCTCCTTACATTCCCTTCCAATTTGCACATAAAACAAGCGTTAAGGCCTCCCAAGATCTCAATCCTATAGGATAATTTCTTTCTAGGGGTTTCAACTTCTATTACTATAGGATATCCACCCTTGTATTTAAAGAGACTAGGAGTCTTGTATCAATGTGCAAGAGAGTTACTCTAGATTCTTCCACCCTCAAGAAATTTCCTAGGGGAGAAAGCATTTGAGGTATAAAACTCCAAATTTGGGGGGGAAATTTTTTAATTGTGACCTATCTAGGGTATGAGAGTGCCATTATTTCCTCATTTAACACCTCCAAAGACCATTTTATTGCACGAAAAATGGAGTTTCCTATATTCCAAAATTCTTTTGAAGAAAATTTCTCTTGCATTTCATGGTTTTTAAAGAAAATAAAAAACAATCCCCTTTGAACCATCCTATATAATGAAATGTGGATTCCTAGTTTTTTATACCACACTTTGTTAATTCATTCATCTAGATATTTCCTAGCTAGAAATTTATTACAATCAAAGGTGAAAAAAAAGATATCTACTTATCTTAATCTCTTTTCCTCCCTATCTAAAGTAGTTACCATTGTAGGGTTTGAAGTTACAACCAACCTCCAAGGCTCTACCAGAGAGCACTTACCATCTCCCTCGCATTGCAGTCGCTCCCCTTGACACTCATCATCATCCATTGCCACAAACTTTGTAGTTTTCAAAACCCTATCATCGCTTACTCTCGCTATAATATCCTTGGATGACCTTTCTCTCTCTTCAGTAATGCAAATAACACCACTTACCCCTTCCATGCCATTGAGGGGATCACGAGAGGCCAAGTCACACCTCCATTAATGATTGTGAACCCCAATGTTCCCACTCCTTTGAACCATTAAATGCAAGGAATTAGGGCACAAACCAAAGTTAAAGAATTTGATACTTTAGTGTGGGAAATTGTTTAAAATAAAATCATATAACAAAAATAATGAATTTAAGGAAAGAAGGAACCAAGGAAAAACAAAGAGCACACGAGGTTAGAAATTCAAACCGTTAATGGCCTACGATCATTGTTCCCAACTTGCAGTATTCTTCATGCTCCTCAATCTGAAAGACCCTATCTCTTTGATTGATTTCTTATACCGCTTTCAAATTTTTGATTGTAAAGTCATCTACTATAATTTCCCCTTCCCTGGTTTCTTTGAAGACAAATCCAACGCCTGTAGAAGCACCCCTCTCTCACACCTTTTTCCCTTCTCCGACCCTCTAAATCTTGAGTGAAATGACTTCAAAATGATAATACGAATAATACTTCTAGAAATCCTTTCTTCTATTTCCACACGAGAGGTTAAACTTGTGAATTCCTCTGCATATAGTGTGAATTACCATATATTATGGTTCATGCATGAAAGAAAATAAAGCGTCAGCCTCTTGGCACTGGTTCATGTGGTACACAGGGTCACTTTAGATTGCAACCTCCTTGCTGAAATGAACAAATTTTAAGTGCTTAGGGTTTGATGATTCATTTGAATATGTATGAGCGTTCTTCATGCAGGCCTAATTTCAGCCTGAAGAATCTATAAATAAACAACATGCACAATCAATCTTTTTATTTTCTCACTGGAACCCACAATTTGAATCCCTTTGAATATGCAAAGATCAAGCTTGTCCTTCCTTATACATGCATTTGAAAAAATAAATTTAGTAAATAAATATTAAATCCAATTGTAAATTCATAGAAGATATCTGTCATTTTATCGTCACTCCTCCTCCACATCTCCCACCCTCAATTTTTTTGTTTTCTCCTACATTGACAATCAAATCAATCTATTCAAACCACTACAAATTATAACAAAAATTATGCACTTTAAAAAAAAGATACACCAAAAATGTTACCTTATGAGTCTAGATGGAGTCCTAGATGTTCCCAAAATGAGAACTAATTAGCAACATCTATGAAAATCTACAATTTCTAGAAAAACAAGCACCAAAATAAGAAATTATTTGCACCACTATGAATCTTACAAATTTTTACCCCAAATCAAAAAAAATTCTCCAAAAAAAGGGGCCTAAATGATTGAGAAAAGCAACTTTGAAGTTGGACTGCCAAAATAAAATTACTAATGGAGAGGGGGGTAAGTTGGAGGGAGAAGACTGCTCGCATCAACCTAATAAATAAAGATAAAGAACTACACTTAATTAAAAAAATTCTTAATGATATGGATATAAAAGAAAAATGTTGAAAGCTTGTTCGCAACAACTAAACAAAGAATTTTATTTCCAAGTTAGTTTTTTCTCCAATACTATACAATAGTTAAATTTACAAAAGTGAATGAAGAAATATTAATGTTAACAAAGAATATGCTTATGATACAACAAAATACAAATGTCACTAAAGAATTCATTATCCTGAAGATACATATAATGCAAACTGAATACATTAATTTACAATCCACCGTTGTCACATAAAATTGAATACATTAATTTACAATCCACCGTTGTCACATAAAATTAATGCAATACCTATGCAATCATTTCACAAATTAATACATGAAATATAATACACAATGTTCATTAGTATCTAGAATTTAATAAGATTCAACAAAGACTCTTTTCATTCCACAATTATGAATGTATCAACAATACAATAAGGATTTTATATATCAAATCTTCTTCAACAAATCTAGATGGCGCTTTATAAACTTGCAAACGCTAAATAGAGCAGCCCAGTCCTACTCTCCTCCCAGCTATAGGAATGATAAGTCCACCCTCGAGCGGGAGACAAAATCCAAATGCCCAACACAGATTAAAATCATAAAAACATTAACACTGACTTACACACAAAGAATCCATTCACATAATTCTTGTAAAGGGGGAGAAGGGGGATTCTCTTCCCTCTTGGGGAAAACAAACATTTCTCATCTTCAACATACAACTCCATTCTTCAACACACATCCACCACCGTCCATCCGAAAACCAACCCCTTCATTCACAACTTTCCAACATCCAACACACTCCACACCACTATATCAAAACCATCCTTCCATTCTCCATACACTATCCAAATCACAACTCCATTTTTAACAATTTTCTTTAATCACAGATCCCCAAGAGAGGCTCCACGCCTTCCTCATCCCCAAACGAAGGAGGCTCTTAGCCCCAGGTGAGATCAACTCCTTATTTGCACCCATCACCCTTATTACCCAAACAAGACTCCACACAAAATAGATATAACAACAATCTTTTCAACACAATAACACTAACTATCAAAAATTTAATAACAACACAAAGATTTCTAATAAAATTCAAAACATATCTTGGTTGTCCAAGTTAGGATCAACCCATAAAACCTGACCAAATTAACTATTTCTTTTCCCAGCCAACAAACATCCTACCACCAATTCATTCCAACCATCTCCATCTTCCTTCCCCCCTTTCCCACCAAGAAAGTAATAAAAAGATTCAAGGAAGACAAATAACAACAACACTCTCATTCCTTCTCCAACCATTCCAATTCCCTCTTTAAAATAAAATAACTGTCAACTCTTCAATTTCCCTCAATATAATATCCAAATAAAAAGATAATTCAATAAAAACATATTTCCCTCCATTTATAAATGGACATGAAAATCAAAATATGCTCAAACATTAAACCCCCCTTACAAAATTAAAACTAATAATAAACATTTAGCATTTGGATTTTGTCTCCAATTCTTAAGGAACCTAGACTGCCCACCCCAAACATCTCATTGGAAACATTAGTACATTTGAAAATTATAGCCAAAACAATAAATTTAAACATCAAAATTTCTAGCATCAAATAATTATAAAATCTATCATAATAATTAAAAATAATTATTTTTTGCGGAAATTAAACATATAAACTTTGTAATCGAGTTATTTTATTAAAAGGCTAAATTGTCTTTCCTGGACACCTTGAACTCAATGGTTAGCTTAGATCTACACCAACTTGCTAGAAAATAAACATGCAATACAAATCCACAAGAAGAACCTCACAAATTTTATATTTTTATCAAGTTTTTTGATTCTCCAAGTCATCATTTGATGCAAGAGAAAAACATACTCAAAATTTGAAGATCCTCAAAGTTTTGTAACCTAAATCTCTCAATAAAGACTAACAAGAAGTAATCCCTCAAGATTTGATACTGTGCAAGACTTGGTATAGAATACCCTATACCATATAAGATTTTGTTGAATATGTAGCTACCCAAGATTTATGAGCTTCAATGAAAACACAAGAGAAATTAAATATGAGAGAATAATTTTATTCTATCAAAGGATGCAAAAGATAGATTATTTATAATGATAATCAAATTGAGAATACAAAAGGAATCCCTTGGTTATATAGACAAAGGTGACACATAGGATTATCACACGTGTCTTAATTTTATGACTTGAGACATAAAGTGATAACTATCCTCTATGTAGTGTAAGTAAACTTACGTAACTAGTGTGAATAAGACCTAAGTAATAAACTAGTTAGGTAAAACACCCCATTCACACCAACAAAACTTACCTTAGTGAAAATTGAAATATGATTATTGCCATGATTGTGCCTAGATGTCGTAACCCATTTTAATTAGCTCTATTATTCTAAGTAACTAATAAATTTTAAAGGTGATTAAGTTGGTTTATTTTATTTTATTTTCTTAAGGGTAATTTAATAAGTTAGGATGCTATTCATAGACATTCAAAAGTATCTCAAAGTTTCATCGTAGTTGGCGTGAAATATTTATTATTATCCCTAATAGTATATTATGTCACAATTAATATTAAATCTAAAATTGTATGAAGTAGATTATATTATTACTTAATTAGATAATTATAACTAAACTAATTAGAGTTATAAGTATTTCATTTATATACATTCTTTTAAATTTAATAATATTTAATATATCTGTTTATATTATCTCAATTTATTAAATAAGGTCTTTGCATTATTGCACCAATTTATTACCATTCTAAATAAAGCCTAAGGGCTCATGGATATGATGATGGAAAAGTAGTTACAAAGAAGCCTTTATGGCACAATTCTTGGTGGAGGCTAAAGATAGTTAATAGTACTGGGGTCAAACTTTACGCTTGTAATTGCATTTTCTTGTGAGAAGGATATAAGTCAAAGTACAACTTCAACAAAAATGGAGTAAGAGGGGGAAAATAGTGCATGTGATAGTCAACACTATTTCCTTCAATTTTCTTGTCTAAATGGTCATTTCTATACAATGTAAAGAAATTTGGTCAATAAGAGGTATATTAATCCATTCATCCAATTTAGATCATGACACATATCTTTTTTGGCTTAAACAACACACTCTAAGATTTGACTTGTTTAGGCGACTCATCTGAAATCACACTAATAGGTGAGCCACCCAAACAAGTGTGTTGTTCAAGCTTGCCTCACATATCTCTCTATAAAAAATCACCATTTCAACACATCTGCAAAAAAATATTTAAAATTAAAAAAAGAAGATTAATTATCTTACACAATTAAATGCACCACAACTTCTCATGGGGATGGACTTAGAAGCCTCAATTCTGAACAAAGGTAAGTTTCTTCTACGCTTTTAATTATTTTATAATCTAAATAACTTAATGCTTGATCTAACATATCAAAGTTTATAGAAAACTTACAATTTATTTATTTATTTTTAACTGATTAAAATACCTAAAATACCATCAGATAGAATTAAGATAGACTCATCAATGGCTGTTTGAAAATTCCCATTCTTTTTATCATTCCTTGTAGTGATCATGAGGTTTTCACAGTTCTTGTTTAGGTTATAGATTTTTTTCTTAAGTTTAACCTGTAAATCATTACTCTCCTTGAAATTACCTTATTGTCCAACAGTTCATGTGCTTTGTCCATGCTTCTTCACCCTGCATCCAATGATTTCTAAGGTAGCTACAAATATATATCCTTTGTCAATGTGAACAAGATTTTCAGATAGATATTTTCTATCCCTATCTTGACTAGATCTTGGCATAATTCTTTTTATATCCACTTCTTGTTTTAGATCATCTTATCTTCATTTTATGGGAAGATCTTCTCATAGATATTTTCTATCTCTATTACGTTTTCCTTTGACCAATGCCCATTCGTTGTTTCTGGATGTTGACAGAGATTTAACATTTGGTTTTACAGCTGCCCAATCGCTTTTTTAAAAAGTTTCTCAGGCATTTTCAACAAATCTATTTTGAACATCTCCTGCAATGACGTCATAAATGATGAGATCAGATTTCTTAGAGGCATTATGTCAAACAGATTGCTTGTGGTATTTGGTCTTTCACAATCAGAGACATACACAAAACCTTTCATCGTTGTTTTCTACATACCTTTTGATTGTTAATCATATATGAAGTCTATCATGTTAATAATTTGTCTATCCAAAATGTCTTATGACAACAAAATGATCATATATGCTTTCAAATCAATAAAAAGTGGGTAGAATGTTTTCAAGAAATTGTAAGCATGATATGATTTTCTTTGTATTATGTTTATATTAGTAAATCAAAATAAAAAAATATTAGCATTTGCATTTTAAAGAGGTTCAAAGATTATACGGATAGAATTTTTCACTAAAATAAATCTAGATTTTTCTTTTATAAAAAATGGGTATTTATTTGATTCTGATTTTTTGAAGATTTCACATGATAGTTTGGAGGATTTTTAGCTGATTTACCAGCAGCTGAAGCTCATCAATGGTTTAACGGTGAGTAAATCTTGTTTTCAGGTGTGAGATAGGTTTACCGATCAATTTTAGACTTGCAAGTCCATAGGGAAAGCCTATCAACTTATTAAGGATGTATATTTTTTGATCTAAGACTAATATTAATTTTTATTTTTTTAGGTTGTAGTAAGATTGTATATGAATAGAGTTTTGATGTTAAAATTTATGAAAATTAAAGATTTAGAATTTAATCTAAAACATATAAGAAAGTTTAAAGAAGCAAATTAAACTTTTGATTTTATTTTCATACTCTATCTTGTCAATAATGTAAAATCATTTATTTAAACTTCGAAACCATCTTTACTATGGTTGGTAAGATGATTCAATTGATATTCCTTGGGGTGGAAAAAATTCGTTGTGAATTGCTTGAACAAAATTTCAATGTGCAACTTCTTTATTATATCTTGCATTACGAAGAAATAATATAATAGTATGTTCTTATACAAAGAATTTATAAATGTCCCGTAAAATACTTGTGTGGCATTTATGTTGATGATTTTTTTAAAATATGGAATCTTACTTTGTTATCATTCTTGGTTAGGATATTTTAGTTGACAATATATATTACTATTTTATGGCGATCAAGTTGTTATCATTCTAGATAATCTTGGATTAGCTGATATCAATAACGACGTCTTTAAATATTTCTTAGTCATCTTGTTGGATAGTCTTTGCTTCTTGAGTTATTATTATTTTCATAGAATTCATAGTTATTGATTGGTAATACATGCAAAAGTTAACAAGTTGCTAAATTCTTTAGTATTGATGTTATTTGATAGTAATTAGTATTACATGCTTTAGTTACCCTTTGATAGTCATTAACATTTTTTAGTTAATGATTGAATATTCATTATTATTGCATAGCTATCAAGTTATTAACCATTAGCATTACATGCTATTGTTAATGCTATCATAGAATTGCTTATCGTTTTGGCATACTATCAAGTGTTTTCATTTTAGTAGTTTTGGTTACTATTTTAATCATCTTGACTATCGTTTGTCTAGATGTTTTTCATTTCAATTATTGTTATGCATAGTTGTTATCCATTAGCATTACATGCTTTATACATTGATTTGATATAAATTAGTATTGCATAGTTAACGATTTGGTATTCATAATTTAAGGATATGATATTTTAAGTATTACATGACAAAAGTTATTGGTGTGATATTCATCCATAGTTTTGCTTGTTTAATTTGAGTATTCATTAGTATTACTATAACCCCTTGATATTGTATTTAGATATATTTCTAACTAGATTATTCAATTAGAATCAAACTATCTATCCATCATATCCTCTCACCTCACCCAATAGGGATCTTAGTGATAAGAAAATGGTAAAAATCTCTTGTTTAATTGAACACCATATTTATATTTCAAATAAGTTTTATATATCTAAATAGATAAGTTTTATTTTATGAAAGATTTTGTAAATATAGACTTGGATTTGTTCATGTTCTATAATAATTTTTACTCACATGATGTAAAATATCCTATGTCTACTTAATCTATGGAGTTAAACACTTTAAATGTATCCTAGGGTTATAAGATTTGATTAGTTTGTATTGGTTTTATTAATTTAATTAGACAAAAAGTAAACAATATCTGTATAGATGAAATTAACTTTGATTCTTTCTATGAGATTAAAGTACAAAATATTAACTCTATTGCTGAAGTTGTTATAACTTTTAGTTTATAATGACATAACATAAACCACCTTAGTAAAAAATAAATATAAGTTAATAGAATAGTTTAGGAAGTGGTCATTGATCCAAGAAAATGATGTGGATTACTAATGAGTATGGATTATTGCAAATCACTTTCAGACAATGGTATTTTTTCTTAATTTTTCTGCAACATATTACTTTTAGTGGAATAGTTATGGTTATGAGTAATTATTTTGTTGATTATATATGCGTATTTATCATGGTTAATTTATTTAGATTCTAGTTAGTTGTGGTAGGGATTATATAGGTGGATGTTGGATTTCCACATCTCTATAATTTAATTGATTGAATTTAAGATGCATTGATTTAAATTAAGTTTCTTAGGTATTGGATATTTCCACCCAATATGTAAAATCAATAACCTTTTTGGAATAAGAAAAAATGAAAACTAATTTATCCAAGTAAATGGAAAACCTTTCTTGAATTGAACATGCATTCTTGGTAAACAAAAAATATTTTCAATTGAAACTTAACATCAAACACATTATTCTAAGGTGCTTACAAGGATATAATCAAACATAACTACATATTTTTTTACATTTCTTTTCTATCTTGGTCCCATGGATATAGGGTATCTAGGTAGTCTAAAAAATGAAGGATGGCTAATACTTAGATACAAAGAACATCAGGAGGTTTAGTGATTTGATTCTTAAAGTTAAAATCTAAATTTAATTGGTAATGAGAATAAAATATGATAGTAATTGATACTTAGAAGAATCCTCAAGTACCTAGTTGTATGACCAAAATTCAAGGGAAGATACACGATATTCATATTCATATATATATATATATATATATATCCTCAACATAACATACTATGGACATATTGTGGTCATTCTATTAGTGACTCATGTCTCAATTGGTTCTTATGCGTTGGATTTAAGTCTCTATCTAGAGATTAGTTATTATTTATTTTCCTTATAAGCTTGTATGGTTGAAAGTTGCCTATCCCATACTGGATAGAAGATTGGTCCAAAATGGCCATGATTTACTAATCATACAATATGGATGAGTAATCCCAATCGGTAGAAGAGCCCAAATTGGATATTTAGTTATTTGTCCCATATTAGACAAGATAGCTTGAATTGGATATTGTTTAGTCTTGATTTATTACTCAAAACTATTGGAATATTAAATAAGCTACTTAAAATGATTAATAGAACAAGTTATTACTTATTCTTACTTGTGAAAAATCATTATGATTTTTTTAAATCAAGTGGGTTTTTTCTTGTGTCTATTCCATTTGGATAGATGCTCATCCTATTCAAATGGATTCTTGTCTCATATGGATAGAAGATAAATTTGGGTTAAGCAAAAAATATGAAAGAAAAAATTGTGAAAATTTTGGGGTACAACTTTATGACTACTATACTAGATGTGGAAATCCAAAACCCACCTATTCAAATTTAAATTGTGACTTTAAGATCAAATTTGATATATGAAAAATAAATTGACACTTAATATATATTTTTTACTTTATTAAACTTATACTTGAGGATTTTTAAGCCTTGTATAGCTATGTGATGAAGTAGCATGGGTTGTAGGATTTATTGTTTGAACCCATTTTCATATAATAATAAATACAAAAAACATCAATTTTCATTTAAAATGGATTAATAGTTAATTTTAAAATTCCAAAGGAATCTAGTAAATCTATGTGGTGCCAAAAGTGCACTTGCTAAGGTTGAATAGTAAGTTGTGCTGGCATAAAGTTTCTAGTACATGGGAGACATCCTCCCAAGTCTTACTAAATATGAGGAACCCATCGAAGAAGATGATGATGAAAAATGATTTGATGATTGTGTGTGGGACACCATTCATTAGGCACATAAATTTCATTATAAATTTGGTTAGGTTGAAAGGCATAATAATCCACTTGAAGAGTTCTTCCCACCTTTTGAATATAGTCTTATATATATCTTTTGGTTGAAATAAAACTAATGATATCCTAATTCTTTATTAATTTTGGTGAAGTAACATGCCCTATAGATTTGGTATAGGAGGTTGTTGATGCGAAGTAGGGGATACTTGTTCTTCATTGAGATCTTATTAAACACTTGGTAGTCAATTTAGAGTTTCCATATGTTATCATTATTGGGTACTAGAAGAATTAGATTACCATAAGGGAAAGATATTGGTATGATATTATCTTGATTGACCAAATCTTGCATCTGGCACCAAATTTCATTAATCTCTTAAACTAACATGTACGAGATGAATTATATAGAGGATAATGAGGAACCAATTCAATTATGTGATGTAATTTACATTATGTGGGAATAATACCATGATTGATGAATTTATCATCATAGTGGAATTATAACACACATCAATTTGATGCTACTATAATGAATTAGATATGAACTTGCACATTCTGAAAGTATTTTTTCTTATTTGCATATGTGTTTTGTGTAAACATCAAAATTAAAATCTTCCTTTTGTAATTAAAGATCTATTGGAAACATTTTATTCAAACTAGAGTGAGTCTAGATTGTGGTGAAATTTCATGCATCTTGAAGTATCTATTTCCAATGTAGTTTTATACTATATACATCTTCACATTCATAAATGAGGGTTCTACCAAGTAAAATAATAACATGCTTCTAGGGGTGTGATGTAACAAGTGATTGTATTACGCATAGGTTTAACAACATAATTGAATGTGCATTGATGACTTAAATGTATATCCTTGCCTTGTTGTAGCCATCTCAAGGATTATGTGATTGGATGTGCATTAATGGAGATTCCAAGGTATTCCATTTAATTTTGCATGATGTCATTCTTCTAAATATCACAATCAATGACGATGTAGGCTTATTGTTGATCCAACTCTTCATTCGAAAATATGTTTCAATTATCCTAAAATGTTTGTTAGACTTTTTGAATTGAGTTATTACACCTTTTGATTAATTTTCTCATTGTCCTCAAAATTTATGTTATCTGTGTGATAAGTTTTTTGAGTGTAGAGAAATTAAAATCACTATGTAAATTAGAATTGTTAATGTTAATACATTGTAAACCTTCGAGCTACTTCCCTTTGTCCTCATTTGGCATAAATATCTTAGGATACTTAGGGTTTGGTAATGATCAAATTTTCTATAACTCTTACATTGGTTCATTTTAACATAATGCATAAGACAAGTGCTTCTTCTACATAGGTCTACTTTTGTGTAGTGAGATGTGTTATTGCTTCATCTTCACCTTAGCCTTGATTTTAGATGTGTGGTATTTTTTTAATTCAAAGTATCTAAAATAAGGAAATCCATCACAGTGTAGATGAGCTCAGTGAAATTCTACTAATTTCCTTTAGGCCTCAAAGGATCTTTGGCATTTCCTTATATAGTCAAGTAGAGTATTTATTGAACCCATTAGTGTAAGGTTCCAAAGCTTGGTCTCTACATGGAATAGTTGTTGAAACTTAATTTACTCATGCTCATAGCATTTCAGGGGGCAATAATTTTCCTCTATAGAATTAAAAAATCTAGTCCAAGTCTTAATAAATTTTTCTTCCATATCACACAATTCACTAGTTTATTTTCACCAATGATATATTATCATAGAAATTTTAGTGTTACAAATTAAATATTCTTTGTGTTGATTTTTTTTATGAAGAAGTATGATTCAAGTCATCAAATCAAGTGGTATATCATTGTGGCATCAGCTTTTCCTTCAAAAATTAGGTTGTCAAGGGTGACCTACACCTTAAAACAATTGTGATGACAAATTGTAGAAGGTTGTTTGGGATGTGCTAACACTAATCCAAGTTTTCACAAAGTTAGGAAATTATATAAATATTTTATTTCATTGTATTTCTAAGGTAACAATGAACAATTTTGATGCTTATACTCAAACCTTTGGTGTGTATTTATTTCTCATTGCTCTTTATTTTTGGTGTTTATAAAAAATGCTTAGATGTTGAATTATGTGTGGGATCCATCCTTTTCTTTCACCATTATATCAAAATACTTATCCTACACCCTATAGGTCCTCCCATTACCCAAATACTCTTCACCAAATCCTCCATTATTATCAAATATCATCTATAAAACCCTTGTTACATACTTCAATCATGTTTAATGCTTTTCTCAAGCACACAACACCTAAATAATATAGATCCTCCTAGGGTTTATTGGTAGTTACAACACCTTGCACATTCCAAAAAAAATTACTATGATGATGCACATCCACTCTTTCCAATTGTTTGCTTAAATTTGAAAATACTAACTCTAAGGTAATTAATTTTTCATTATCTTAGATGTTGAATATATACATATTCAAAATTAGTCATAGATGAATTACATGTAGATTTTAAATTAGCAATTTAAAATATCACTCACACATTGTTTTAGGAGACAAATATTTTTTATTGTATTTAATCTAGATAAAATATATATTACAAAATAGTTTGACTATAGTGTCCTCTCCAATAGTAGAGTCTTGCAAGGTATTTTTTGAAGGTAATTAGCACCCAAATTTGGTGCTAATATCGACTCTAGTTCCCTATTCTAGTTCTAGAGTCTTGGTAAACATTTTAGGAGGGTCACTAATGCCACCTATAAATTCTAGTATCTAATCTAGTGCCTAGCTTAACTGCTAGAGTCTAACTCTACCTCATTCCAATTATATTTACTCTAGTGCCTAGGTCTTTATAATTTATCTTGTTGGAGTCTATGTTGGAAACAAGCTACACTGAGATGGGGGAGTGAATCAGTGTTGCGCAAAAATTAACTTTATCAATCTTTATCTTCAACACACTTAAAACATTCAATCAAAATGCATAAACATGAAGAAAACAATAACAACACCACAACACAAGAATATTTACGTGGAAACCTTGTTAGGGGAAAAATGATGGTGGATGGAAAATCCACAATATGATCTGAGTATACTCAAAATGAAGTTTACAATATGGGGAATGCACTTGCATTCAAGCACACTACCTAGAGCTCATTGCTCAAAATAGGAAGGCTCTTTTCCTTACAAAATGTTTAGATAAGACCATCTAAAGAATTGAACTGAAGTAATAGAATCTACATATGCTTGATTACAGTTTTGGTTAGGCTCAAAAATCAATTTTTTGTCCTTTTGCCTGATTATGCACTTCTTCTCTGCTTTTCTCAAACTCGCATCACACAATCCTTGATGCACAAGTTACACTATGCATAATCACTCTTTTGATATTCAGAATTTGCATCAACACACCTTCTTCGTATATCAAAAAATGATATGATCAATCACTTATATATATCCGCGATCAAGAATTTAATTGCAATATGTCGACATCAATAGAACAAAAAAATATTTACATCTGTTGGCCCAAAACATGAGTAATATATAATGCACATCCACAATGGTCGGCCACAACTTAGCTAGGACCCAAACAAAGATGCTCAAACACAAAAAAACTTGAATACTTACTCTTTGAATATCTGCAATATGTTATGATAATCAAGTTGGCCTCTATGCATTGATAAGTAGGAAATTAGTCAACATGATCTTCAAACTCACACATGGATCAATACGAGCCATTGAGATTCAATAGCATCAGAGATCATCACCAAAAAAAATTCCCTGAGATACACAACACAAAATAATAACATACAATTATTCATATGGATCAATGAACAAAAAATTGTCAGATGCACTTTTCTTCCTTGACTATCTTCATTTTTTCTGCCAATATGATCAAAAGATGATGTGCGTATCCAATCATCAACTAGGGTTTCCATCAATGACACAACCAAATGATATTAGCAGTGTCTCTTTCCAACAATCTAGATTTTTAGGCCTACAAATTTATACATTTGATCCATGCCACTTTCTTTTTATGCCCTTGCCCTATTTTTTCCTATCAATTATACCCAATCCAAGATATCTTTAATGGGACTATTGGAGTGTTCTAGTTTTTCAAGGGTGATCCTTAGGGTTTTAGTATTTCTAATTTGTAATATTTCTCCTTTATATTTTATGACTAAAATCATAGTCCTCTCATTCTTTTGACATTTGTATATGTCATTGTTGTATTCTTCTATTCTAATGTTGACTAATCTTTTGATTTATTTCACTTATATTTATGGCTTGGTCCCCATATATCATCATATTATCGGCCCCTTTTTATCACTAGCTTACTATTTTCCATGCTTTTTTGTCACCTTGGTCATGATCATGCTTTGATTTTAATTCATTGTTGGAGCTCCATCTATTATCTTCTTATTTCATCACAAGGGTCCTTCATATCACACTTTTTACTTGAAGTATTTTATTTAAACGAGTTGGCAATATCCTAACATGTGTCATTTGTCAAATTAATGTACATGCCTATGTTGGCAACACAAGGGTAGGCAACTAAGAGGGGGGTGAATCAATTGTCACATAAATTATACTTATTAAACTTATTCTCAGATCTGATAATTAAACATGAAAAAAAAACACACATAACACCAAGATCTTTGCATGGAGACCCTGTTGGGGGAAAAACCATGGTGGAGGTTAATCCACAAGTTTATAATCTATTAAAAGTATGTAAATGGGAAATTCACATGCATTCAAGCACACTACCTAGAGCTCATTGCTCAAATACAAAAAGGCTTACTGCTCAAAAGGAAGACATGTTGTCTTACAGTCACATTTGAATTACATCCATCTGAGAGATCTTGAACTGAGAAAATAGCATCGACTAATGCTTGATTAAAGTTCCAATTAAGCACATGAACACACTTTCTTTTGCTCACTCTTCTTAACACTTTACTTCTTCCTTCAAAAGATCTGAAATTTATTCGCACACAAAACTTCACACATCTCGCTTCTTGCATGTCCCAAATGATCTAAACAATCGGTTATATATATCTGCATCTAAGGATAACATCAACTACATGTCGACTCAACAAAATATAGAATGTGTACAAACTGTTAGCCCAAACTAATAAACAATTATTAATGTGAATCAACCAATATCGGCCAAAACATAGTAGGGACCCAAAAAAACACGTCTCAAACATGAAACACCTTAAAAAATTAGCCTTGAAGATCCACAACATGCTTCTATCATCCTATCAGCCATGAACATGAAAAAAATGAACTCATAGCAAAAAATCACCAATCACGAGCACAATAATTGATACAAACCAACAACACAGATAGAGCATGATCTAGAAACATCCACAAGCATCATGAAACACCACATAAGCATTCACAACAACTCAGATTACCCGAATCACATTATCTTCTTTTAGAAACACCAACTAAAACAATAGAACAAATGTTAGAACACAAATACTCATAACTTGATTAAATCTTCATGTGAACCTCTAAAAATTTCAATGGATAAACTAGATATACCTAAAATCATCAATATACTGAACTAACCAACATACTGAACTTCACTGCATCACTGCCAACCTATAACGTATTTTATTACAATTTTCTCAATATCCTCGACATATACAATCTTAAAGACATCAATGCTAATAGTGTTGAAATCAATGACAACCACATATCAGCAATATCCAAAAATCTCCAACAATCTCTCCCTTTGGCATTGATGGCAACACATAATGTGAAAAACACCATCAATGAAACTTTCTCTTAGCACTTTCTCCCCCTTTTATTTTGACTCTTTTCTTTCATAATTTTTCACATGAATCTTCTCCCCCTTTGACATCAATGACAAAGGTACACGTTATCTCTCTCTACACAAGCTTTGAACCATATTTTCTAAGCATTTGACTACTCCCCTTGAGTAGTAGCCACCACAACATCAATTTTAATCTCGAGATATGAATATGAAATGCATAGACTGATGCAATTCATTGCATCTTAATTCTAATTAGGAAGGGTAATCACCCCTAGCTTCCCTCTGAGATACTCAAAATTATCCTTAGGCAAGGGCTTGGTAAATATATCTGCAATCTATTCCTTAGTAGGCACATACTCCAATTTGACTTCCTTTTCAATCACCTTGTCTCTCAAAAAGTGAAAATCAATAGATATATGCTTGGTTTTTCAATGCAGCACCAGATAATTAGAAATGTTAATAACACTTGAATTATCACAGAATATAGCAATAGGTTCATCATACACAACTCTGATATCTTTCAACATTTTCTTCATCCACAACACTTGAGTACAATTGTTAGTAGCAACAATGTATTTTGCCTCTGCAGTAGATAAAGAAATGGCATTCTGCTTCTTACTTAACCATGGAATCAACTTCTTTCCTAACAAAAGTGCACCACCACTTGTACTCTTTCTGTCATCCACATCTCTAGCCCAATCAACATCAATAAATGCACTCAAATTAAGGTCATCCTTGTTAGGTTTTGAAGGCAGATATCTAAAAGCTAAATGCAAATTTTATCAAATAAACTAGGAAATAAAAACACACAGAAAAATAACACAGAGAATTTAACGTGGTTCACCCAATGTGGGCTACATCCACAAAACCGTAGCGATCCAATGATTTCATTAACCAGTGTAAAACCCTATTACAATATCACGAATAATCACATTTTCTTGTTCTACTGTAACTCTATTACAAACCCCTTATAACCAGCTTTTTAGAAGCTTCTGGATTAGGGTTATACAAAGTTGGGGTTTTCCCCTTTTCAGTGATTTTTCCCTTTTTCGGTAATTCTGTGAAAAAGCAAGGACCTCAACAAGGATACATGAAGAGTGTACAGTATACTATGATCAGTTGCCATATACCAACAATCTCCCACTTGGAGACTGATCAGGCTCCACACCAAACAATATCTCCCACTTGGACTGAACCTGGACGACACCGCTGCACTTACAGCTCCCACTGGAAATAAACACCTTGGACCCTGTTGCTTTGTTATACTTTAATTCAACCTTGAAGGCCAATTGAATTTGAAGAGGAGTCCAGCTTCTCCCTTATCACCACCTTAGTAAACATATCCGCTGGATTTACATCTGTATATATCTTTTCCAGCTTTACCTGTCCATCCTCCAACACTGACCGAATGAAATGATACCTCAACTATATGTGTTTGGTTTTAGAGTGCAAGGCAGAATTATTTGCAAGATGTATAACACTCAGGCTGTCTGTGAACAAGTAATTTTCAACTTGTTGTTTTCCCAACTCTTCCATGAAAAATTGCATCCATATCATCTCCTTTGCTGCCTCTGTGGCAGCCACATACTTTGCCTCTGTGGTGGATAAAGCAACCACCTTTTGCAACCGCCTTTTGCAACCGAGATATCCAACTTACTGCTATCCCACCAACGGTAAATACATAACCTATGGTAATCTGCCTGGTATTGATATCCCCTACCAAATCTGAGTCAACATAGCCTTTTAAATCTGTATTAGAGCCCAAAAAATATAAATGTTTATCTGATGTACCTCTCAAATACCTGAGAATCCATTTCACTGCATTCCAATGCTCAATTCTTGGATTAATCATATACCTACTAACAACTCCTACAACATGTGCAATATCTGGTCTCGTGCATACCATGGCATACATTAAACTACCTATTGCTGAAGCATGTGGTACCTTGGACATTTTTTCTTCCTCCTCTTGTGTCTTTGGACACATATCCTTAGTCAATTTGACATGACTGGGCAAAGGTGTGCTGACAGCTTTTGCATTCTCCATATGAAATCTCTGCAACACCTTTTTAACATAATCAGCCTAAGATAAAAACAATTTTCTATTTTTCCTATCTCTTGTAATCTTAATACCAAGGATTTTTTTTGCTGCCCCCAAATCCTTCATAGCAAATGAATTTGCTAACTGTTGTTTTAACTCCTTTATGTGATCCATGTTAGACCCCACTACAAGCAGATCATCAACATATAAACATAAAATAATGTAGCTATCTTCACCTAGCATCTTATATTAAACACAATGGTTTGAATTACACCTATTGTAGCCTTGCTCAACCATAAAACTATCAAATTTAAGATACCATTGTCGAGGTGCTTGCTTCAAGCCATATAAGCTTTTCTTCAATCTGCACACTAGTTTCTCCTTACCTTTGACCTCAAATCTTTGTGGTTGTTCCATATAAATTTCCTCTTCCAAATCACCATGGAGAAAGGCAATTTTAACATCAAGCTGTTCTAAATACAAATCTTCAACAACCACAATACTTAACACAATACGAATAGAGGTCATTTTAACAACTGGAGAAAATATTTCATCAAAATCAATACCCTATTTTTGTGCAAATCCCTTTACAACTAATATGGATTTAAATATTTTCTTACCTCCATCCTCCTCTTTCATCCTATAAACCCATTTGTTTGCTAAAGCCTTTTTACTTGCAGGAAACTTGCATAATTCCCAAGTTTGATTTTTCAGCAAAGAGTCCATTTCTTCTTCCATTCCATGCTCCCACTGAACCTTGGTATCCACCTGCATATCTTCAGGATAACATTCTGGTTCACCAACATCAGTTAATAAAATAGAGTACAAAGAGGGAGAAAATCTATCTGGAGGTCTACTTAACCTTAAAGATCGTCTAACATTTACTGGAGTTTGTGGTATTTATTGTTGTTGTTGTTGCGGAGCATGAGGATCCACTGAAACTTCATTGTTTGGAATATCATCCAACACTGCATAATCATTTTCTTTCTTCTCATGCTGCTGCAACTGATCTTTGTACAACACTTTCTCATTGAATATGACATCCCTGCTTCTCACAATTTTCTTATTTTCAAAATCCCAAAGCCCATAAGCAAATTCATCAATGCCATATCCAACAAATATATATTTCCTTGATTTTGCATCAAGCTTGGTTCTATTTTTAGAATCTACATGTGCAAATGCTTCACAACCGAAGGTTTTTAGAAAAGAATAACTCACCTTCTTACCTGTCCATGCTTCCTCTGGAATACCACAACCCAAAGGATTAGATGGACCTCTATTAATTAAATAAACAAGTGTTTATAGCCTCTGCCCACATGTTTAAAGGCAACCCAACATGCAATCTCATAGTTCGTGCACACTCCATTATTGTTCTATTCATAAGCTCAGCCACTCCATTTTCTTGTGGAGTCCTTGGAACCATTTTCTGCCTATGAATACCATTAAAAGAACAATAATCTTCAAACTCTTTACTACAATACTCACCACCATTATCAGATCTGAGACATTTTAACCTTTTACTTGTCTCATTCTCAACCAAGCTTCTCCATTTTTTAAAAGTTTCAAATACATTAGATTTCTGCCTAATGAAATAAATCCATACCTTCCTAGTTGCATCATCAATGAATGTGACATAATAATGAGATCCACCAAGAGAAGATATCTGAGTTGGTCCCCATACATTCGTATGCACAAGCTCCAATTTCTCATCTTTCTTTTGTTTCCCATCCTTGAGTAAACTAACTCTCTTTTGTTTTCCATAAACACAACTTTCACATAAATCCATATTAACACATTTTAGACCTGGTAAAACATTCTTTGAATGAAGTGCTTTCATACCTTTTGCACTCATATGCCCAAGTCTGTTATGCCATAGTGCTGATTCAAAATTCACAACAACTATCTGATTTTCTTCCTACTGAACTGCAGCAACTGTTCCTGAACATTGATTTTTATCTGTAATAGCTAAAGTAGAAGGAACAGTATGACTTGTACAAAGATATAAGGTGCCTACTTTCACACCTTTTGCTACTACTAAGGAACCTTTTGTAACGTTCCAATTTTTATCACTAAATGAAACAACACAACCTTCATCATCTAGTTGCCCTGCTGAAATTAAATTTCTTTTTAGCTTTGGAACGTGCCTTACCTCATGTAGTACCCAATGATTCCCATTCTGCAACTTAATCTTGATTCTTCCCTTTCCAACAATCTAACAGGGTTCATTATCTCCCAAATAAACCAGCCCAAAATCCCCTTGGACATAATCAAGAAAATAATTTCTATGGGGCGTAGCATGAAATGAAGCCCCTGAATCTAACACCCAAGAATCATCAACATTGTCAAGAGAAAGAATCAAAGCATCCTCATCAGATTTATTACTTACCACATTTGCCTCTTTATTTCCTTCCTGTTTGTCTCCTTTATTTTTCCGAGACCAACAATCTTTCTTTACATGACCTGCCTTACCATGGTACCAACAATCCCTCTTGTCTCTAGATTGGGACCTTTTGTCCCTTGATTTTCCTCATGACTTCCCACGACTCCCAAAATTGTTTTGTCTCTCATTTGTTCTGCCCCTACTTTATGAATTCAAAACACTGCCTGATGTGGATGTTCCAAATGAGCTTTTCCTATGAATTTCCTTGCTCAAAATAACACCAACAACATCATCAAATTTCAATGTATTTGAACCATAAATAGAATTGCTAATAGCCATTACCAAGCTATTCCAACTTTCAGGCAAAGAACACAAAATCAAAAGAGCCCTAACTTCTTCATCAAAGTTAAATTTTACAGAAGTTAATAAAATGGTAACCGTATTAAACTCATTCAAATGATCAGTAACTGATCCACCTTCTACCATTTTCATATTAAATAAAATCTTCATAAGAAATACCTTAATCGAAGCGGAAGGATTTTCATATAACTTTGCTAGGGTTTCCATCAACTCTAGAGTTGTCTTTGTTGTTGTAATATTGAATGCCACTAATTGTGCCAAGCATAAGTAAATACTGCCAAGTGCCTTTCTGTCCAAAATATCCCAGTCCTCATCCGACATTGTTGTAGGTTTCTTGGTTTTCCCTTCCAATGGCCGCCATAAATCCTTCTGATAGAGATAGTCCTCCATTTGCATCTTCCATAACTGATAGTTCTGCCCATTGAACTTATCAACCTTCAACTTACCCTCATCTGCCATTGCTCCCACTTAACCATGAGACTCCCACTCAACCGTGAGACTCCCACTCAACCATCAGACTTTCCTACAGACGATAATAAAAAAAAAAACTCGCTTTGATACCACTTGTTAGGTTTTGAAGGCAGATATCTAAAAGCTAAATGCAAATTTTATCAAATAAACCAGGAAAGAAAAACACACAGAGAATTTAATGTGGTTCACCCAATGTGGGCTACATCCACCAAACCGCAACCATCCAATGATTTCATTAACCAATGTAAAAATTTATTACAATATCATGAATAATCACATTTTCTTGTTCTACTGTAACTCTATTACAAACCCCTTATAACCAACTTTTTAGAAGCTTCCAGATTAGGGTTATACAAAGTTGGGGTTTTCCCCTTTTCGGTGATTTTTCCCTTTTTCGGTAATTCCGCGAAAAAGAAAGGACCTCGGCGAGGATACATGAAGAGTGTACAGTATACTATGATCAGTCACCACATACCAACAATCCTCTTTAGGATACCATAGGCCAAAATCAATTGTTCCCTTCAAATACCTGAAAATCCTCTTCACAGTTGTCACATGAGATTCTTTAGGATCAGCTTGAAATCTTGCAAAAATCCATATGACATTCATGATATTAGGTCTAGTCTGAGTCAAATACAAAAATCCACCAATCATGGATCTGTACCTAGTTTGATTTGTCTTAGGAGAATCATCATTTTGAGTCAACTTACATCTAGTCACCATAGGTGTACCAATTGGCTTTGAATCTTCCATACCAAAGTTCTTGGACTGAGATATAAAGATCCCTTTATCTAGTTGAGTAATTATCCCAAAAAGAATTTCATTTCTCCAATCATAGACATCTCAAACTCACTCTGCATCTCATTAGCAAACTTCATGCACAAGCTATTATCTCCTCTGAAAATGATATCATCAACAAAGAATTCAACAATCAAATCTTTATCATGATCAATCTTGAAATAAAAATTACTATCGACAGTACCTTTGTTAAATATAAGCTTCAACAAATACTTGTCCAATCTATCATACCATGCTCTTGGGGCTTGCTTAAGTCCATACAATCTCTCTTTACTCAATAAACAATATCTCCCTAATCAGTCAATTGAAATCCATCAGGTTGCTCAATGTATACTTCTTCATCCAGTTGACCATTTAGAAATGCTGACTTGACATCCATCTGATAAACCTTGAAGTTTTTGTAAGTAGCATATGCAAGAAATTGTCTCATAGCTTCAATCCTAGCAACATGAGCAAATATTTTTTCAAAGCCAATTCCTTCCATTTGAGAATATCCTTTACACACCAGTATTGCTTTGTTTCTGACAACTTTACCTTGCTCATTCAGTTTATTCCGAATAACCCATTTAGTTCCAATTACATTTTTGTCCTTAGGTCTAGCAACAAGAATCCATGTATTTCTTCTCAATTTTTAGTAGCTCTTCTTTCATTGCTTTCATCCAATGTTCATCTTTGCATGCTTCATTGACATTATTAGGCTTAGTATTTGAAATCAAACAATACTCTTTTGCAATTCTTCTCCTGGTTTGAACACCTTTGTTCTTACCACCTATAATCTCACCTTCTGAATGATTTAGTCTTACATACCTTGGAGTCTTAGGTTCTTGAGCTTCAGGATCTTGTATCTTGGATCTTAGTTGTGTTCATGGTTTGTCCTTGATGTCAAATTGACTTATTTGTGTCTTCATATTCAGTTGTCCTGACATGATATACACTTGATGGTTCTTGGTGATGTCAGTTACTTCACATGGTCTTCTCATGTCATCTAGTTTCAATTTTCAGCTTGTTTTGATACATGATGATTCAAATGGTTCATTTACAGGATCTTGATTCTACTTCATTCATGTTTAAATATTCATTTCAGATATCTCCTTTGCAGATGTTTATGTTTCTTAAGTGGACTTACAGTGTTGATCATGATCATGCTACATTTTTTTCATAATCTAGAAGAATATCTTATCATATCATTCTTGGCATATATGTCATTGCTATCTTGATAAGTCCCAGGATATTTATGCTTTAGGTTGTTTATGTTCTTGGTGATTCAGGTTCAGGTATATTCAACAGGTATATTATTTCAGCTGATCTTGGTTTAGCACTCGGTACATAGTCATTTGGTTCTATTTTGTGATGTAATTTTTTTATTTCCATGGTATCAATGGTTTCGACACATTGATTGGTATATTTGGCATATGCAATCTGGTTCATTGTTTATTTATGTATATATATATATATATCTTTAACAATAAATTATCATGTCTAAGGCTTCAGGCATTATGGTATTATCACTATGACCTAATTTCATAAAAATCTTTATCAAAGGTCATTTTCCTATAAAGGTATAGAGGGGTTGACATCTAAAAGGAATCAAACCCTATCGGGTTTCCTTAAGCATTCATTAAAGGTGATAACTCTCCTATCGATCGCTTGATTTTATGACTTTGTGTAAAGTCTTTTGAATATAATTCTTGGCTGATTAATATACAATTGAAAACCATCATTGGTCACTAACATTGTCGACATTTGTGAAAATCATTGGACATTGAATAAAGTTTATTTTGTGATGAATTTGAATCGACATATTAGGAGCAATCATCAAGGTGATTATTGTGTCGGCCTCCATGGTAATTAAATCATTATTGTGTTGGCCTCCAAGGTGATTATTAACAATAGACTTAAATTCATTATAATGTTTTACTAAATCATGTGCATTATCATTTCAAACTTCAAATTTTTATCTTTCTTGGCATAGTAATTGAATATCTTTGGAAAGAAGGAAAGGTTAGGGAAAAGTCAGTTTTTGCTTTTCTCTTTGCTAGGGTTGGTAACCATAACCTCCACCATGAGTGTGATCTCCTCTCTACTACGAATCTTCTCTGAGCTCTCTCTATCATCATTCTTTGTTACCTAAAAACAACTCATCATGAGAGCTTTCAACATATGGGATTTCTCTATGAATGGAAAGTTGCTGTCGGTTGTGACCTTTCAAGGGAAGTTGATGGAGTTACAAATATGGATAGATATGGTGGTTGGCATCAAATCTCTCTGGTATTTATTTGATTATCTTTATGCTTGATCAGGTATCTCTTCCATCATTTGATGTTTGTTTTAAAAAGGGCAGCTACTAGTTTTTTGCTCGAATTTGAAAAAGGATAAGTTGGTTACTTGAGTATCTCTGATAGGATAGATGCTTTGAATTCGGTTACATTTATTTTTCTCCTTTATGGGTATTCTAAAAGAGTTTTTTGTTTTGGTTATTGGGTTTATGATGTTATGGAAATGGTTTCAATTCATGTCAGGCCTTTGCAGTGATAGTTATTTTTATTTTTGATCATAATGAGAAAATGGGTTGTGAAGGAAAAAGATGCCTTGGTAAAATATTGTTTCCACCTGTCACTAATTATGGGTTTTTGAAAACAGATCTGTAAGAGTATTGTTTTTGAAAAAAAAGCACTTAGAAAAAGATAGATGAGAATGATGGGTGCATATTGTTATTGAATTTTTGTATTTCTTGGAACATAACTATCATGGTATTTGGCATTATCTAAAACTTTCGGTGAAGGTTCTAAAAGAATAGTGTGCATTTTGTAAAAGTGGAATATACAGTGATTGATCACTGGTTTTTTGGTGTTGATTACTCTTGAAAAACATAAATGAAAACTTATGTAATTGTAAATCTGCAAACATAATGCAAAGTGGTAGTCTTTACAGTTGAATATGTCTAGTATTTTGAAGGCTTGATTGAGAACCTTTAGGATATTAGGGGTATTTGATTGAGAGGCTCTTGTGAGTTGATAAGTAAATAGAGAAATCCTTTGATATTTGATTGTACTAAAACTAAAGAGGGGTTGGTGCTCCTTGAAATTGGTGTTTCTAAATAAGGGGTTATTGCTCCTTGAGTGGGTGCTTTTAAATTTTCCTATAAGGCACTATAAGTAGTGATTTGAAAAATATAAGCCAATATGGCAGTAGTTTAGGAGTGGTTTTTCTACCCCAGGAGGGTTTTCCACTCGACAAATCATTTGTGTCTTGGTCTATTTTATGATCTCTTTGCTTCATTATGATAGTTCTATAATTTCCATTGTATTATTGTGATACTTCTCTTTTCAGTTCTTAATGGTTGCATTCAACTAATGAATGTACTTATCATTGAAATATTGAGAGAATAATATTTCTATGTTTTATTTTTTGGCATATTGCAAAAATGGTTTAAGACACTGATTCACTCCCCGCTCTGAGTGTCATTTTCACTCCAACAATTGGTATCAAAGTGTGGGGTCCTCCTATAGGTTTAATCCACCTAGGATTGACTCTGGTCTTGGAGTCTGTTAAAAATGTCTCAAGCTCATGAAGGCACTTTTGTGACTAGAGCTCCTTTGTTTGATGGAACATATTATGTATTTTGGAAAATTAGAATGGAAACATATTTGATTTCTATAGATATTGATGTTTGGAGCATTGTTTTTAATGGGTATACTATTCCACCCACAATAACCATAGATGCTACTGAGAAAAAGAAGTATGAAACTAATGCTAGAGCTAAGTGTGCCGTCTTGTGTGGATTAACCAAAGATTTTGTTTTTCAAAGTCATGCATTGCAAATTTGCTCAAGAAATATAGGAAAAAATTGAAACCATCTATGAAGGAAATGACAAAGTCAAATTGTCAAAAATCCTTACACTCAAACATCAGTTTGAGGAAATGAGAATGAAGGATGATGAAAAAGTGGCCGAATATTTCCTAAGAATAGATGAAGTTGTTAATGCTATGATAGGTCTAGGAGAAGATGTAAGAGATTTTTATGTGGTTACAAAGGTCATTAGAACCTTATAGCCTAAATTTAAATATAAGGTTTCAACCCTTGAAGAAAAGAAACACTTTGATCAACTTACCTTAGATAGTTTGTAAGGAACTCTTACTGCCTATGAAATGAGGACAAGCAAAACCATTTCAATAGGAAAAGAAACTGCTTTTACAATTGAAAAGAAATAAAAAGTTGATGTCAGTGAATCAGAATATTCTGATTCAAAAGACACCCATTTTGTTAGAAAACTTAAAAAGGGTTTTGGAAAATACAAGGGAAAACTTCCCTTTAAGTGTTTTAATTGTGTAAAGATTGGACACTTTGCTGCTAAGTGCCCCTATGATGATCAAATCGGTAACAATGAGAAATCTGATAAATTGCCTAAGAAGAAGGCCTATCAACCTAAAAGAAAGTTCAATTTCAAAAAGAAGAAGAGTCTATTTAGTAAAGATGAAATTGATATTGAAAGAAAGGACTCTTTAGCTGAGGAAGATTGAACTTTATTTATGGTTGAAGTCAAACTGCAAGAAGAGACTAACAAAAATGATCTAGAAGATGGTGAAATTGATCTTGAAGGTGAAATAAAATGTGCCTTAAAGGAAATTAAGAGACTCAAAAAAAAAATTATTGCTCAAGAACAGAACTCAGATCAAGTTCTTGCTCAAGAACATAAACCTGATCAAGAAATAATCTATCTGAAAACTCAGCTTCAAGAAGCTAAGAGAGTTGAGGACTGTCTTCGAGTAACTATAAGTTTCAAAGATCAAGAAATTCAGAAATCAAAACAAGAAGTTGTTTGTCTTAGAAAGGAAATTGAAAGGTATGAAAGTACCTTAAAACTTAATGAGATTCTCATCAAGCATAAATTGAATAAAGATAAAATTGGTGTTGGGTTTGAAAAGGGGGAATGCTCAATTGATAACACAAAGCAAAAAAATTCTTCTGAAAACAAGAGTTCTGGTCCAAATCATCTTGAATATGGTAAGAATCATGTTTATTCTTTTAAGGACAATATAATATCTTACAAATTCAATCCCTTCTTTTATGGTTACTATTTTTACTACAACAAATTTGGCCATAAAGTAAGTACTGGCAGGCTTATGACTACTAGAATACCAAAATCTGGATGCAAGTAGTACTTTGGCTTTGTTAATCAGGTCATATGCTTTAAATGTAACACTTTAGGACATACTGCCAAACAATGGAAAACTGATCTGCATAATAAATAATAGAAAACTAAATCAATTTGGAGACCTAAAAATGTTAAAATCCTAGAGCAAACAATGTTGGTCTAAACTAATTTTCACTCTAAAAAGGGCTTATGGGTCCTAGATAGTGGTTTTTCGAACCACATGATAGGTGACAATGATAAATTCATCAAACTTGAAGATTATGCTGGTAGATATGTAAAGTTTGGTGATAAAACTGATATACAGATCATAGGTAAAGGCTCACTTCTATTAAATGAGGATACACCTATCTACAATGTGTATTATGTGGAAAACCTAAAATACAACTTGGTTAGTGTTAGCCAAATCTGTGATAGTGGTTAGCATGCTATGTTTACTTCATAGGGATGTGAGATCAAGAACATGTTTGGAAAAGTTGTTGCAGCTGGGAGAAGAACCAAAGATAATTTTTATAATCTTCTTGACACTTTTGGTAATGATAACAATGAAGATATGTGTCTAATGGGTAAAGTTAAAGAAAGTTGGTTATGGCATAAAATATTAGGACAAAAACTTTGAAAATCTGGTTAGAATCAGTAATAATTAGAAAGTTAGAGGTTTAACAATCCTTACCAAACCAAAAAAAATTGTGTGCAAATAATGTTTAAGTGGTAAAAAAACTAGTGTCAATTTTAAGACAAAAGAACATTTTTCAACAAAGCCTTTACAACTAGTACATACATATTTGTGTGGCCCAACTAGAACAAGGGAAATTAATGGTGAAAATTACTTTATGTGGTTTGTAGATGATTACACCAGAATAGTTTGGGTTACATTTCTTAAGCATAAATCAGAGGCATTTGAAAGGTTCAAAATATTTCGTAAAAGGGTTGAAAAAGCATTTGATTTAAAACTTAAATTCCTAAGATCTAATAAAGGAGGTGAGTTCACCTCTCAGGAATTTGTTGATTAATGTGAACAACATGGGATTAAAAGGAAATATGCTACAACTAGAACACCTCAACAAAATGGGCTAGTTGAACGTAAAAATAGAACAGTAAAGGAAATGACAAGAACAATGTTAGATGAGGCTAAGTTGCTTGACATGTATTGGAAAAAAGTTGTTCATGTAGCTGTGTACATTCTAAACATAGTGCAACTTAGGGTGAAAACAAAATACACTCATTATGAACCATGGCATGGAAAAACTACCTCTGTAAAACATTTAAGAATATTTGGGAGTAAGTGCTATATGAGAAAAGATGATGATCATCCAAGCAACTTTCAATCAAAATGTGATGAGGGTATCTTTTTGGGATACTCAACTCACAAGAAAGCCTATAAATGTTATAACAAAAGGCTTAATAAAATTGTTGAGTCAGTCAATGTGAAAGTTGATGAAATACCACATTTAGGAACTTATATTGTGCAAATTGATGAGGAAGAAACAAAAATAGAACTTGAGATAAAATCTGAAAATGTTGAGACAACAAGTCCTAAACATGATGAAACAATGAGTTCTGAAAATTGTGTGCCCAAAAATCCTTCAAAATCTCTTGCTAGATATCATCCTAAAGATTAGATTATTGGGGATACATATGCAGGAGTTCAAATTCGTAGAAAGGATGCTAAAACTAAAGAACAAGCTCAAATAGCAGAGCAAACAAATTTATGTATAGTCACTAAATTTGAACTTAAAAATTATGCAGCTCACAGATGAATGTTGGTTTAATGCTATGCAGGAAGAAATAAATCATATTGAGAAAAATAAAACTTGGGAATTAGTCCCAAGACCTGATGACAAGAATGTCATTGGTGGCAAATGGATTTACAAAAATAATCTTGATGAAAATGGCAATGGTGTTCGCAACAAGGCAAGGTTTGTCTACAAAGGCTATGCTCAACAAGAAGGTATTGATTTTGGTAAAACATTTGCACTTGTTGCTAGACTAGAATCTATTAGAATATTCTTGGCTTATTCTATTTATAAAAACTTCACTTTTTATCAAATGGATGTCAAAACCGCCTTTTTGAATGGCTATTTAGATGAAGAGGTCTATATGGAACAACCTAAAGGACTTGTTTGCAAAAGTAAGCCTAATCATGTTTACAGGTTGAAAAAGGCCCTATATGGCTTAAAACAAGCACCTAGAGCATGGTACTCTAGGCTGGATAATCATTTGACATCAAATGGATTTGTTAGAGGAGGTGTTGAAAACAATCTTTATGTTTTTGAAAATTTGAGCAGCATTTACAGGGTGTTGAACCCTTCACAAAGGGCCCAAATGGGAAAAGGACAACATAGTTCAAAACATAATTTGAACTAGGGAACAAACAAAAACAACAAACAGACAACTGAGGAAAAAAAAAAGAAAATGAACAAAAACAACCTAGGATCCAGAGGGGACAAGGCTAACTCAATGAACCCAAGGATGCAAAGAAGCCATAGGTTTGGGGAGTCCCTTTTTCTTTCTCAACACAACCGAACAAGGAGGCTCAGAAACAACCCCCGAGTAGGGAGAGGGGAGAGGATCACTAACAACCACCACAAGTGAGGAGCTTGGCACCATAAGTGAAGAGGAGGAGACTAGAGAGAACAACGTACTAGCAGAGCTATTAAGCGAGGGACGATCAAGAACCAACTACACAGCATCAGCAGACCAGGGCAACAAAGGATCAACAGTAGAGGTAACCAAAGAAGGAGCCTGGGGAGGCTCAGACACTAGAGGAGGAATAGGAAGATCACCCTCCTCAGAGGAAACGTCAAAATACGAAGAGTCCGAAGAGGGAGAATTGATAGTGAGATGATCTGACAAAGCATTCTTCCACCAAGTAGCAGCACCCTTGCGGTGAGTAAGAGAACAACCCGAGGCCAAATGACCAGTAGGAAAACATTGCCTGCAACGAAAAGGGAGGCCCTCATAATCCAACAGCTGTGACCAAGGTCTATCCAAGACAACAATATTTATGTTAAGATTGAAGGTACTGATATTTTAGTTGTTGAGATTTATGTTGATGATACCATCTTTGGCTGCAATAATGTTGCTTTAAGGAAAAAATTCTTCACATTATGGAGTCTGAATTTGAAATGTCAATATTGGGAGAATTGAATTTCTTTCTAGGTCTTCAAGTTTCTCAACTTGAAAATGGTATATTTCTCTCTCAAACCAAGTATTCTAGAGAGATTCTTTAGAAATATCAAATGGATGAATGTCATCCAGTTAATACTCCAATGGTTACAGGCTACAAATTCACTAAAGTTGATGATTATCCTAATGTAAATCAATCTGAATATAGATCAATGGTTGACAATCTATTATATTTAACTGCTTCTAGACCCGACATAATGCAGGAAGTTTGCATGGTTGCAAGGTTTTAGGCATCACCTAAGGAATCTCATGTTACTGTTGTTAAAATATTCTTTAAATATGTTTAGGGCACTCTTGATTATGAACTTTGGTATCCTAGAAGCAATTATTTTTCTTTAATTGCTTATATTGATGCTAACTGGGCTGGTTGTTTGGATGATAGGAAGAGCACCAACGGTTATGCATTCTTTCTTGGTGATCTTTTAGTGGCATGGAACAAGAAGAAACACAAATCTGTTTCTCTTTCCATTGCCGAGGTAGATTACATAGCTACCACTTCTTGCTGCACTCAAGTTTTGTGGATGACATAGACATTATCTGATATGGGTATTACTATATCTAATCCTATTTCTATTCTCTATGATAACACTAGTGCGACTAAAATTTCTAAAAATCTTGTTATGCACTCTCACACTAAACATATTGCTATCAAATTTCACTTTCTTCATAAAAAAGTGCTGCTAATGAAGTGTGTTTACAGTTTTTTGCTTCACAAGAGCAAGTTGCTGATATTTTCACTAAGCCTTTATCTAAAGAAGTATTTGAAAGGCTAAGAATTTTATTGGGAGTTATCTCTCAATCTTTACTTCACTGATTTACCCATTTTTGGCTTAGGGGGAGCTTGTTACAATCTTTATTCATTTACAACTCTCTTGCAAATTGTGTTTGCTGCACTATTGCTCTACTTGCAACTGGTTCTTATGGTATTTGGTTGGATTTTTAGTTGTGTTTATTGGAATTGTATATTCTCCTCTTCTATATTTTTTCTTTGAGGAAAACAAGGGGGATACTTTGTGTTTTGCCATCAAGGACAAAGGGTGAGTTTTTTGGATCTCAGTTGTGTTCATGGTTTGTCCCTGATGTCAAATCCACTTATTTGTGTCTTCATATTCAGTTTTCCTGACATGATATATAGTTGATGGCTCTTGGTGATGTTAGTTACTTCACATGGTCTTCTCATGTCATTCAATTTCAATTTTCAGCTTGTTTTGATACACAATGATTCCATTGGTTCATTTATGGGTCCTTGATGCTACTTCGTTCATGTTTAACTATTCATTTTAGATATCTCCTTTGTAGATGTTTATGTTTCTTAAGTGGAATGACAATGTTGATTATGATCATGCTATAGATTTTTCATCATCTAGAAGAATATTTGATCATATCATTCTTGGCATATATGTCATTGCTATCTTGACAAGTCCCAGGATCTTTATGCTTCAAGTTGTTTATGTTCTTGGTGATTTAGGTTCAAGTATATTCAACAGGTATATTGTTTCAGCTGATCATTTTTTAGGTTGATCTTGGTTTGGCACTTGGTACATAGTCATTTGGTTCTATATCATCATGGAATTTTTTATATCCATGGTATCAATGGTTTTGACACATTGATTGGTATATTTGGCATTTGAAATTCGGTTCATTGTTTGTATATATATATATATATTGCTTTAACAAGCAATTATCTTGTCTAAGGCTTCAGACATTATGGTATTATCATTATGACCTAATTTCATAAAATTCTTTATCAAAGGTCATTTTCCTATAAAGGTATAGAGGGTTCGGCATCTAAAAGGAATCAAACCCTATCGGGTTTCCTTAAGCATTCATCAAAGGTGATAACTCTCCTATTGATCACTTGATTTTATGACTTTGTGTAAAGTGTTTTGAATATAATTCTTGGTTGATTGATATGCAATCAATAGCCATCATTGGTCACTAACATTTTCAACATTTATGAAAATCATTGGACATTGAATAAAGTTTATTTTCTGATGAAGTTGAATCAACATATTAGGAGCAATAATCAAGGTGATTATTGTGTCGTCCTCCATGGTAATTAAATCATTATTGTGTCGGCCTCCAAGGTGATTATTGACAATGGACTTAAATTAATTATAATGTTTTACTAAATCATGTGTATTATCATTTTAGACTTCAAATTTTTATCTTTCTTGGCATAGTAATCAAAAATCTTGAGAAAGAAGGAAAGGTTAGGGAAAAATTAGTTTGTGCTTTTCTCTTTGCTAGGTTCGGTAACCCTAATCGCCGCCATGAGTGTGATCTCCTCTCTACTATGAATCTAATCTCAGCTCTCTCTATCATCATTATTTGTTATCAAAAACAACTCATCATGAGAGCTCGATCAACATATGGGATTTCTCTGTTCATGGAAATTTGATGTCAGTTGTGACCTTTCAAGGGAAGTCGATGGAGTTACAAATCTAGGCAGCTATAGTGGTTGGCATTGAATCTCTCTGGAATTTATTTGATTATCTTGTTGCTTGATCAGGTATCTCTTTCATCATTTGATGTTCATTTTAAAAAGGGTAGTTACTGGTTTTTTGCTCGAATCTGGAAAAGGATAAGTGGGTTACTTGAGTATCTATGATAGGATAGCTGCTTTGAATTCGGTTACATTTATTTTTCTCCTTTATGGGTATTCTGAAAGAGTTGTTTGTTTTGGTTACTGGGTTCATGATGTTATTGAAACTATTTCAATTCATGTTAGGCCTTAGCAGTGATAGTTATTTTTATTTTTTATCAGAATGAGAAAATGGGTATTGAAGGAAAAAGATGTGTTGGTACCCGTCACTAATTATGGGTTTTTGAAAATAGATCTATAAGGGTATTGTTTTTGAAAAAAAAAGCACTTCGAAAAAGACAGATGAGAATGATGGGTGCATACTATTATTGTATTTTTGTATTTATTGGAACATAACTGTCATGGGATTTGGCATTATCTAAAACCTTCAGTGAAGGTTCTAAAAGAACAATGTGCATTTTGTAAAAGTAGAATATACAGTGATTGATCACTAGTTTTTTGGTGTTGATTACTCTTGAAAAACACAAGTGAAAACTTATGTAATTGTAAATTTGCAAACATAATGTAGAGTGATAGTCTTTACAATCGAATGTCTAGTATTTTGAAGGCTCGATTGAGAACCCTTAGGATATTAGGGGTATTTGAATGAGAGGCTCTTTTGAGTTGATAGGTAAATAGAGAAATCCTCTGATATTTGATTGTACTAAAACTAAAGAGGGTTTGGTGCTCCTTGAAATTGGTGTTTCTAAATAAGGGGTTGTTTCTCCTTGAGTGGGTGCTCTGAAATTTTCCTGTAAGGAACTATAAGCTATTATTTGAAAAATATAAGCCAATATGGCAATATTTTAGGAGTGGTTTTTCTACCCCAGGAGGGTTTCCCACTCGCTGAATCATTTGCCTCTTGGTCTCTTTTATGATCTCTTTTCTTCATTATGATAATATTGTAATGTTCATTGTATTGTTGTGATACTTCTCTTTTCGGTTCTTAATGGTTGCATTCAACTAATGAATGTACTTATCATTGAAATATTGAGAGCATAATTTGTCTATGTTTTAGTTTTTGGAATATTGCAAAAATGGTTTAAGAAACCGATTCACCTCTCCCCCTCTCAGTGTCATTTTCACTCCAACATTGTGATCTTGCTTCTCCACTTTCACTAGTTTCTTCCTCTTGATTTTCTAGATTCACCGGATTGATTTGAACTTTCTTTCCTTTATTTGAACTATCATTCTGATTGTCTGAATCATATCCACAGGCTCTGGATGGTCTAAATGTGTCTTCATCAACCTTTACATTAACAATTTAAATTACTTTCCTTAGTCTCTTATTGTAGCACCGGTAGGCTTTACTTTTAGTAGAATAACCAAGAAAGATTCCTTCATCGCTTCTAGCATCAAACTTTCCTATATCTTTATCTCTTTTGATAAAGCATTTAATTCCAAATATTTTGAAGTATGTAACAGTAGGGTTATGACCAAACCATAACTCATAAGGAGTCTTACCAATATCACCTTTGATATATTCCTAGTTGAGAGTGTAAAAGACAGTACTCACAACTTCTCTCCAATAGATATGAGGTACATTTCCTTCCAGCATCATAGTCCTAGCATCTTCTTTAATTATCTTGTTCTTCCTTTCCACAACTCCATTTTGTTGAGTGGTCGACGAGGCAAATAATTATCTCTTTATCGCATGCTCTTCACATAAAGAATTAAACTCACCGGAAGTGATTTCACCACCTCTATCTGATCTCATATACTTAATCTTTATTCCTGTCTTTGTCTCAACCATAGGCTTGAAAATCTTGAATTTCTCTAGAGATTCAAAATTTTCCCTTAAGAAAGTAACCCACATCAATCTAGAATATTCATCAGTAAGTAACATGAAATACTTGTCACCTTGTAAAATTATGATTTAGAAGGACCACACAAGTCAGATGCACAAGCTCCAATACTTCATTTGAGCAATACTATTTTCTTTTGAATGAGACTCTAGTTTGCTTCCCTAATTGAAATTCCTTGCATATAGTATTAGTAGGTTTTATCAACTTAGGAATATCTCTCACTGTCTAGGTAGAACTTATCTTTGATAATACTATCAAATTTTACGTGACACAATCTTCTATTCCACAACCAACTTTCATCAACTTGAGCAATCAGACAAATTTTACTAGTAGTAATTAGATGCAAGATATTACCTTTTGTTTTTGTACCAGATGTAATCACATATCCAGAAATCTCCAATATTTTACACTTTCCATCCTTGAATTGAAGATTATATCCCTTGTCAACCATCTGTCCAACACTTAAAATATTATGCTTCAAACCTTCCACATATAAAACATCATCAATATTATGCTTACCATCAAAAGAAATGGATCCTCTGCCATGGATTACACTAGCTTTTCCATCACCAAATATTACAACACCACCATCATACTTTTCCAAAATCACAAATTTACTTTTATCACTTGTCATGTGATGAGATCATCCACTGTCAATCACCCATTCATCTTTTTCTTCAATTCGGGCAGCTAGAGCTTTCTCCAAGTTCATGCAACTAGTAGATTTAGTAGGTACAAGATTAATTTCCTTGATAGAAATAAATACAAACTCATCCTCACTTAAATTCCCTTTACTAGGCTCATCATTTTTCACACCTTCATCAACAGCAAAAAAACACTTTCTCTGAAATATAGGCTTGTTAGATCTTGGCTTAAGAACTCTTTCAAGACACCTTGAGGAAAAATGACGTATCTTATTGCAAGAAAATAATTTAAGAGGAAATTTCCCTTTATACTTACCTTCTTCTTTGGCTAATCTCTTGAAAAGAAGTGCTTCAAGATCATCTAGCTTTCTCTCTTCTTCTTCAATCTCTCTCATTTCCTACTCATATTTGGAAATTTTTCTAGAAGAAATTTCTCCCAGATCATATCTCTGCTTGTCTTTCTCGGATACCGTAGCTTTGAATGCATATTCTATCTTTGGAAGAGATTCACCAAACTCACTTAACTCAAAAGTAGAAAGATTACCAATCAACATGTCTTTGGTTACATTTGCCACAGTTCAGATCTCCTCAATAGTAGCAACTTTGTGTTTGTATGTAGCAAGCAGGGATCTGAGCACCTTAGAAACAATATCTGATTCTTCCAATGTTCCACCAACACATCTGATACTACACACAAGTTCATTCACTCTCTGCATAAAAGAAGTAATTATCTCATCTTCACCCATTCTCAATGTTTCATATTTCGCTTTCAGGCTTTGCAACTTAGCAATCTTTACATGAGTATCACCTTTATACAAGGTTTCCAAATTTTTCTAGATCTCATAAGTAGTCTTCAGCTCCATTACATTTGTCATTTTAGAATCATTCAGAGCATTCAACATGCTTCCTTAACCCCGATATTGTACTTGGCTTCCTTAATCTCACCTACAATAGAGGGACCATTTCAGGGAATGGTATATCTATTCTTCGTAATTGTCTAGTAGGCTTCACCAATGCATCTTAGATGACACTCCATTCAAGTCTTCCACATAGAGTAATTTGTTCCATCAAATCTCATACTATCCTTCTTATATGTTGCCATACCAGATCACCTCAAGCAATCAAGCTTCTCCAGAGGAACTTGCTCTGATACCAATTATTGGAAACATAAGGGCAGACAACTGAAGGGGGGGGGTGAATCAGTTGTCATAAAAATTATACTTATTAAACTTATTCTCAAATCTGATAATTAAACATGAAAGAAAAACACACATAACACCAAGATTTTTTGCGTGGAAACCCTGTTAGGGGAAAAACCATGGTGGAGGTTAATCCATAAGTTTATACTCTATTAAAAGTATTTAAATGGGGAATACACATGCATCCAGGCACACTGCCTAGAGCTCAATGCTCAAATACAAAAAATATTACTGCCCAAAAGGAAAACACATTGTCTTACAGTCACATTCTGATTACATCCATTCGAGAGATATTGAACTGAGAAAATAACATCTATTAATGCCTTATTATAGTTTGAGTTAAGAACACAAACACACTTTCTTCTGCTCACTCTTCTTCACACTTCTTCCTTCAAAAGATCTGAACTTTATTCACACACAAAATTTTGCACATCTTTCTTCTTGCATGTCCTAAATGATATAAAAATTGGTTATATATATCTGCATCGGTTATATATATCGGTTATAGGATAACATCAACTATATGTTGGCCCAACAAAATATAGAATGTGTACAAACTATCAGCCCAAATTAATAAACAATTATTAATGTGAATCAACCAATGTCAGCCAAAACATATTAGGGACCCAAAACAACATGTCTCGAACATGAAACACCTTAAACAATTAGCCTTGAAGATCCACAACATGCTACAATCACCCTATTGGCCACAAACATGAAAAACATGAACTCACAACAAAAAATCACCAATCACTAGCACAAAAATTGATGCAAACCAAAAAAAAAAATAGAGAACAATCTAGAAACATCCAAAAGCATCATGAAACACCACATAAGAATTCACAACTCATATTACTAGAATCACATCATCTTCTTTTAGGAACACCAGCTAAAACAAGAAAACAACTGCCAAAAAATAGACACTCATAACTTAATCAAATCTTCATGCAAACCTCTGGAACTTTCAGTGGATAAAATAGATATACCTTAAAACAAAATCTTTAATCCACAACTTTTCATCACCAATATACTGAACTAACCAACATACTAGACTTCACTACATCACTGACAACCTGCAACTTATTTTAATACAATTTTCTCAATATCCTTGACATATATAGCCTTAAAGACATTAATGCTAGTAGTGTTGACATCAATGACAACCACATGTCAACAATATTCAACAATACCCAACAATCTATTCCTATAATATTGTGTTGAGTTGATAACTTATATGTACACTTTGTAGGGTAAGTATTGAAATCTTGTCAACTTGGGATAACTGGAAATATGTGATTGCATTGGGCAACTTCTTTGTACTACAATTTTGAATGTGGCTCTCACTTCCATATGTGCAATATGTGATGGGAATACATGGTAAATGTACATTGGCCTAGTTTTCAATGAATATTATGATATTATTGGGCCATGTATTAATCAGTTTAAAATATTTAGTCCTCCTATTGGTTGAAGTTACAAATTTTCTTTCTAGTAGCACTAGGTGTAAATATAGGAGCATAAATTTGACACCTGATAGCTATTTTCCATTGCCAAGGCTCTTTAAATTATGGTTTTAAAGGGTTGTACTATAGACAAGATTGTGATGTGTGATAGTCATTGATCTTCTTCATTTAAATACATCAATGGTTAGTATTCAATAAAAAATTGAAGGAGCCAATAGTCACAACATTAATATTTTAAAAAGAGTGTAGAACAAAGGCATCATAATGCATCGTACAACTCCTATACAACTAGAGCATCATTTATGATCTGATGATGCCCTACAACTATTTGATTGGATTTTATACACCTAGAAGAAATAATTATCTTAAAGGTGAAAATGCACTTGCAATTATGGAAGTGGGAAATAGCCCATGTAACCATTAATGTAGCATGGTATTCACAGCTTATGTTAAAATAGATCTTGTAAGGTTTTTATTGGCAATCAATGCATGAGGTTTTGTTTTGGAATTTCATCTTGTGATAAGTCACCCATTTTTGGGGACTATCTCTATAATATTTTCCATAGAAGGGACGAAAGTTTTCATTTGAAGGGAATGGAATATTAAGAGAAGAAAACAAGGGAGAATAGAAGAGGATGAAATTCACTCAGTAGAACCTTATGGTTTTAGTTTCTAGATTTGGGTAAATAGTTATGATATTAAATGATGATATGGATTTATCCCAAAGCTATAATAAATAACTATATTATTTGCAGAGTGGATAATTAACTGAATAATCAACCTTGATTAAGTCTCACCCTATGTATGGTGTGCATTTCTAGATGTGTTGTTGATGAGTTGGCCAACCAAACAATTATAAATACTTGCAAACATTTTTTGTCTTTTAAGGAAAATAAAGGAAATGTATGGATATTCTCATGTATTACTAAATAAACTCATTTCATATCCTACAAGGATCTATTTTATTTCTAAATGTACATGTAGAAGTTAGTTTTCCTTTACATTTTGAAACATATAGTATTTTATGATAATTTTATTAAGGCGTCACCATTGGTTTCAATTATTACACTTTTATGAATTAAATGTGTCTAAATTTATCAAATGGATATAAGCATTGATTTTATATTGGCTCCACCCTCCCATCATCCTACAATACAATCATCACAAATCAATTTAATCATCTTTTTAATTTTACTTAGTTTAGTGTGTTCTCATCACCATTTCTAAATGTGTATAATATATAAGGGGTTATCATAAAATAGATTTATAGAGATTAATGTGGTAGATTATTTGATTTAATAAGGTGTTTGATGTTAACTATTTCAAACCAACATATATGAAAGAAGTGACAACCAAAATAGGGGTGCAGTGTCATGTCCCTTTTTTTAGAAAGATAGTTGTAGAATGGAATTCAGGATTCCTACCACACTCCTTCACAAGAGCTCATCTTGGTTTGTAGTTGGGAAATAGAATCTATAGAATTCCTAGAGCTCATGGGAAAAGGATTATCTATCAAGAAGAAATCACCATGAAAAGATTGTTAGTTGAGGTTCATTGTGCTAGAACATAAGTGATTCTAAGAATCCCTATGCATTCCTCTACAAGAGCACGTTCGTGTGTGTGGTTTGGAACATAGAACCTATGATGAAAATTTCACCTCATATCCAAATCTTAAGAAAGAAGCATTGGGTAGTAAAAAGTTATTTCTATCAAAAGATGATTGTGCTAGTCAATTGGTATCCACTTCTACAAGCTTGAAGATAAGACATTGCGAGATCATGCGACAGTAACAAAAAAGTTTTATGAAGCTAGAAAGGGAAAGGTAAGTGTGTGGACAAGTACATAGGATGGTGTGCTTATTCCAAAGGATCAATGATGGTCTTAAGGTTGACCTAATGTAGTGTGCTGAGAATTCAAATTTTGGTTTTGGCGCCAATAGGGCTCAAGGCCGACTTGTTCCTTAAAGAGGAATGCTAGCATATAAATGTAGGGAAACCAATTTATGTAAAGAAATCAATTTATTATATTATCTCTTGTAATTTTTGGGACACTTGTGTTCTAATTTCTTCTATGGATGAAAGCCCATAGGAGTTGTGTTCATTGGAAAAAAAACCAGTGTGCATTAGGATTAGAGGATGAAACCCTTTTGGTTCCTAAGGGAATTCTAATTCAAGGATTTCATCTAAGATTCAAGGATTTGTAAGGAAGTTAGTACTATTTCCTAATCTATGGTGATTTGGAAAATAATTTTGGATCATTGTTCTAAATTGTAATCAACATATTATTCATATATTTTGGAGTTCTCATCATATTTTGGTGTAATATTTTTTGTTCTTGTCTTGTGTTTGAATTTCTTCCAAAAATTAGTATTTGTTACAAATTATATGTTAGGGACATTATAGTGGTATCAAAGAAAGATTCTACTAGCCTGTAGTGTTTCCTAATGATTAATGTTGCTAAGTAAAATGGAGATCAGGTTCTAGAGGAGAGAACTGAAGAAAGAAGAGAAAGAAGAAATGATGGGGGTGATGAAGCCAAAGAAAAATTTAAGGAAATGATACAAGGGAAAAAAAATCTTACTGACATGTTCAACCAGATGTTTCAATGGATGTAGACTAATGCAAGGAAGGATAATGATAACATTAATGGATCTAGTGCCTTTAGTGAATTGGGTGGTAGAAATGGGAAGGAGAAGGTGATTGATACACAAAGTTCTAGAACGGACTTTAGTAATAGGTCCCTTAAGCCCAATTTCATTCAAAGAATGGAAGAAGTTATAGAGGAAGAAACTACCATCCATGATATCATATCAAGAGCTTATGAATAATATAGAGCTTTGGACCCCTCCTATTAAAGAGATTGTCTTTGAAATATTTCATGGTGATGAAGAAGAATAAAAGAGGAACCTACATTCACCCCTAAAGACAAAATGATTGGAGCACTCATTGGGAAAGCTATCTATTTACCCTTTTGATGGATCTAAGAAAAGCACTTCTAGGGCATGGTTGTAGAAACTTGATGCATATTTGGCACTCAAGCCAATGTTTAAGGAAGATGCCATAAAATTTTCCACCTGGCATCTAGAAGGAATTTCTCATGATTGGTGGTACTATGGTCTAGTCACTTAAGGCCATAAATTTATCAAATCTTGAGATGAATTCTCCATCAAACTAGTTGAGAGTTTTGATAGAAGATATCTAGAAGAAAATTTTAGAGAATTGGGCTGCCTCAAGTAGAAAGGAAGAGTGGAAGAATATGTTGCAGAATTCCACAAGCTATCAGTCATGGTAACTAAAATTTTAGAGAGGAGACTCATAGTCCTATTCATACAAGGCTTGGCAGAATAACTCAGGGGCTTAGCGAAATCATTCCACCCCTAAATAATTTAGGAGACTCTTAGGAAACATTTTGATTTAGAGAATTTTGTTCCTCAATAGAAATCAAAACCCTCAATATGGAATAAACCAAAAGGGAATTTCCAAAAGATTTCTTTGGCTGCTTAGAAATTGGCTCCCCCTACCACACCTAAGAAGAGTGAAGATGAGACCAAGAATGATATTAGGAGGAATTTTTTTTTCTCTTGTAGAGAACCATGGGTTCTAGGACACAAGTGTCTTGGGAAAGGGAAAGTCCACTATATAGAAGTCATATCTGATAAATAATGGGAATTAGATGGGTCTAAAGAGTTTTATGATTCGAAAGGAATCCCTCCAGAGGAAGAAGATAAGGAGAAGGACAATGGAAGAATCCTAGCATCTCTATCTAGTGCACATAGATACCATTCTTTCAAGGTTTGGGGAGTCTTTTCTGAACAAAGAGTGACTATCCTAATTGATGGAGGAGATACACATAACTTCATTGATGGACTTGTGAGGAAAATAAGGTTGGATGTGGATAATTTTGAAGGCTTCACTATCATTGTGGTGGATGGGTATAATTTACCTTGCAAGGAGAAGTCTGAAAGTTGGACATAACATTTAGAGATCATAAGGTTTGTGATGATTTCTATGCTATTGGTTTGGGTGAAATTGATGTGATTTTGGGTGTGTAGTGGTTACATTCATTGGGATAGTACACTATAAAATAACCAAAAGATGTAGCTCAAGCTCAAAGCTAATGGGAAGGATGTGGTCCTAAAGTGAATGGTGAATGGTGGACCGCAAGTAGTATCTACTAAAAGAATGGAAAGGATCTTTTGGAAGAACCAAGTTGCTTGGTCTGTGAGTTGTTTGTTGATTTCAAAGGACTCTTCTGAAGGTAAGAATGCTCAAGTTCATATTGATATACAAAAGATGTTGGATAAGAATAGTTTGGTTTTCAGTGACATGCTTCCCAAATTTCCACTAGATAGGGGTTTCCATCATATCATAGAGCTTGAATTGGGATCAAAGTCAATTATAACCACTCCTTTCACCATCCCTAGATGTATAAGGAGGAGATAGAGAAATAAATAAAGGAGTTGTTGGATATGGGCTACATCAGACCAAGCTCTATCCCTTTCACATATTTTGTGGTGTTGGTAAAGAAGAAAGATGAAACTTTGCAAATATGTATAGACTACCAGGCATTAAACAAGAAGACCATTAAGAATTGACACCCCATGTTGTAGATAGATGAGTTGATTGATGAACTACCTAGCATGGTTTTCTTCTAAAAGATTTATTTGAGTTTTGGATACCACCAGATCTAAATGAGGGAAGAATAAGTTCAAAAGACTATTTTACAGTGTCACTAAGGGAATTTTGAGTTCCTGGTTATGCATTTTAGTCTCAACAATGCTCTGACAACCTTCCAAACATGCATGAGTCATGTTTTTGGTAAGCACTTGAGGAATTTTGTGTTGGTTTTCTTTGATGATATTATGATCTATAGAAAAATATGGGAAGAACATTTTAAACACTTAGATATAGTATTGGGAATTATAGAACGGTCTCTCATTGTAAAGATGTCCAAACGTGAATTCGGGTCAACAAAGATATTCTATTTGGGACATGTCATAAATGCTAAAGGATTTCAAGCTAATGAATAGAAGATCCGAGCCATTCTAAATTGGCCACCTCCTACAAACTTATCTCAACTAAAGGTTTTATTTGGACTGTGTAACTACTACCAGAGGTTTGTTAGAGGATTATCTTAATTTACAATACATCTCACCAATTTTACTAAGGTAGGAGCCTTTGAATGGACAAAAAAAGCATAAAGAAACTTTGAAAAAATTAAAGAGGTAATGAACTCTTGTCCGATTCTTGCAATTTCTGATTTTTCACTTTCATTTGTTGTAAAATGTGATTCTTCTAGTGAAGGGATTGGAGTTTTTCTCTCTCAGAGGGGGCACCCCATAGCATTTGAAAGTGGGAAATTAAGATACCATGAAAAATGATATCTTATATATGATAAGGAGATGCTAGCTATAATGCATTCCTTAGAGAAATTTTGGAAATATCTTATATGAAAAATATTTGTGGACAAGATAGATCATAATAGCCTAAAATTCATCTTGAGCCAACAAAATTTGAATGATAGGCAGAAAAAATGGGTTAGAAAAATTTAGGAATATGATTTTGACATTGAATATATTAGGGGCAAGAGGAATACTATGGTAGATTCATTCTCTAGAAGACATACACTATGCCATGTGTCCATCACATCAACTAATTGGAAGAATTCCATCATGGAGGAGTATGCTAAGGATCATTTTTCTTCCAGTATCTGTGAAGGTGTAGAGAAGGATGACTGACATGTGGTGGAGGAATCCCTAATACTATTCAAAAATAGGGTATTCCTGGTCTCAAGATCTAAGGTAAAGGAGAAGATACTAGAGGCTTATCATAATGTGATAACAACATGACATACTGAATTCTAAAAAACTTACTAGAAGATCAAGGAAAGGTTCAACCAAAAGGGCCTTAAGGAGGATTTTCTCTCACACATCTGAGAATGCATCACATACTAGCAAAACAAAGGGGAACAAGCATTTCCAACTAGATTACTATAACCTCTTCCCATTCCAAAGCACAAATGAGAGATTATATCCATGGATTTCATCACTAGATTACCCAAAATACAAGTCAATGATTGCATCTATGTTGTAGTGGATATATTGTCCAAGTATGCTCATTTCTTTACCATCTCCAATGACTAGAAAGCTCCAAAAGTTGAAGAACTATTCTTCAAGGAATTTTTCTAGATGCATGGGTTACTCAAGCACATTTTCAATGATAGAGAGCCATTTTCTCAAAAAATTTTGGAAGGGGCTAGTCCATCTATTAGGCACCAAAATCTTCCCTAGCACAAGTTTCCATCTAAAAATTTATGGGAAAACTAAGATTTTAAACAAGTGGTTAGAAGGATACATGAGGAATTATGTCAATAGTCAGCAAGAAACCTAGATCAAATGGTTGCATTTGGGAGAATAATTTTACAACACAATTCATCACATGTCCATTGGTATGTATCCATTTATATCCCTCTATGGATATGATGCATTAACCTTATCATAATTGGTCCAAATAGAGAGTAGAGTTTCGATAACAAATTATTTGGTTAATCAAAGTCAAGACATCATGAGAACTCTCGAGGATCATTTGCAAGTTGCCTAGTGTTAGTAGAAGATGTATGCATATATAAATTGCATAGAAAGATCATTTGATGTGGGAGATATGGTATTTATAAGTTTGAATCCCAATATAAAATCTTCTATCAAGAAAGTTGGAGCAGAGAAGCTCAAGCCTAAGTTCTTTGGACCATACAAGATAATCCAAAAAGTTGGGAAAGTTTATTATGAGGTGGAACTTCTGGAAGATAGAAAAATCCATAATGTCTTCCATTTTTCATGTTTGAAGAAGGTTTTGGGATTTAATATATATCCCGCCATAAACTTATCACCCCTTGATAGTGAAGGGAAAATCATCCTTATTCCAAAAGTTATGATTGATACTAGGGTCAAAAATCAAAGGAACCAAAATGCAACTAAGTATCTTGTTTGTTGGAAGGAATTTATAATTGGATTTGTTACCTGGGAAGGAATTTAAATCCTAGAGCATCCAAATTTTCATTGCTTGAGGACAAGTAATTTTGGTAAGGGAGGAACTGTCATGTCACTTTTTCTAGAAAGACAATTGCAGAGTGGAATTCAAGATTCCTACCACACTCCTCTACAGGAACTCATCTTGGATTATAATTTGGTACATATCATCTATAGTAAAGGCCCCACAACATGTCTAGAGCTCATGGGAAAATGATCATCTATTGGGAAGATATCACCATCAAAAGATCATTAGTTAAGGTTCACTATGCCAGAACATAATCGATTTTGGGAATCCTTCTGTATTCCTTCGTAGGAGAATGCTCAATTGTGTGGTTCAAAACATAGCACCTATGATGAAACTTTCACATTATATCCAAATCTTAAGGAAGAAGGATTGGGTAGTATAAATTTATTTCTATTAGAAGGTGACTGTTCTACTCAACTTGTATCCACTTCTACAAGCTTGAAGGATAAGACATGTCACAAGATCATGCAGAAATAACATTGAAGTTTCAAGAAGCTAGAAAGGGCAAGGAAATCATGTGGATGGATTTGTATGATGGGGTTCTTATTCCAAAGGAATCAACGTTGGTATTAAGGCCAACCTAATGTAGCATGTTGAGAATTCAAATTCTAGCTTTGGTGCCAATAGGGCTCAAGGCCAACTTGTTCCTTAAAGAGGAATGTTAGCATATAAATGTAGGGAAACCGAGTCATGTAAAGGCATTAATTTATTATGTTATCTCTTATAATTTTTGGGACACTCATGTTCTAATTTCTTTCTAATTTTTGTGGATGAATACCCATAGGAGTTGTGTTCATTGGACAAAAACCCAATGAGCATTAGGATCAAAGGATGGAACCCATTTGGTTCTTGAGGGCATTCTCATTTAGGGATTACATCTAAGATTCAAGGATTTTTAAGGAATTTAGTACTGTTGTATGATCTATGGTGATTTGGAAAATCATTTTACATCATTGTTCTGAATTGTAATCAACATATTATTCATATATTTTGGAGTTCTCACCATATTTTGGTGTAATATCTATTGTGCTTGTCTTGTTTTTGAATTTCTTCCACAAATCAATATTTTTTATAAATTATATATTAGGAACATTACATGCACTATTCAATGTGTATGGTTTGTTTCAAGATAAGTGCTTAGTTTCTATAGTGACATCTATTACATAATCTTGTGGAAGTACTCCTTGGCCTAAAAGAGCTAGAAGTGAAGAAGGTTTTACCCACCTTGGAAATTAGTCCTCAATTGCCCAAGCCTAATCGTAAGTGTATGGTATTTTATCCAAATTTGACATCCAAACAATTTGGGAGGAGATTCAACTTTAGGGATCCGAGGCTTCAACTTAGGTTACCAATAAATTTGTGTCATTTCTAGGGAAGAGATAATTTTTTTGCATATATTCTACAAACCTTGGTGATTTCCTAATTTTAATTTGAAAAAAAAATCAACATATCCAAGAAGAATTTTTTTGTTTGGTACCTTAGAGTTCCCATTGGGAATTATTTTATCTCTTCCTAAGTGAAGAGTGGTAAATTTGTTTCATTCAACCCAAAACCGAGAATTCTATTGGTAGACATTGACATGGAGAGAATGAGGAAACCCATGTACCAAAAATAACAAGATGTAGATCCAAAATTATACACAAAGATATCCATCATGGGAATCTTAGAATAATGATTAGTCATGTAGACCGAACTACCCAATTTTAAAATTTCAATTCATGTAGTAGTTATTTATGTTTTGATTAAACATATCAACACTTGTGTAATTTTAAATACTTAGATAATTATAAAAAATAGAAAATTATAATGGTATGATTATGAGACAACAAGAAAAGATATGCTTGTTGGGAGGATAAAGGTGCATATAATGATTGATGAGTATTTGTATGATCATGACATAAAATACTAGGATTTGATGATATATTTTTATGATCACAATTCCACTTCTCCTAATACAAAATATAAATATGAATATGAGCATAGGTACTTGTTATTTTTCCTTAAAAGGAGGTGCTAAAGCATTTGCTAGTTGTTGATTTTTAGAAGGGTCATATACAAGGTTATGATATGGTCATTGGTAGAAGAAATGTGGATAAAATAATTGATTCATGCATGCAATATTCTTACAATAGATATTAGAAAATTTCTAGGCAATATCCTCCTCCTAACATATCATGAGAATATGAAATTAAAAAAAAGGAATTTTTGGACAACCTAAGAAAAGAGGAACAATAAAGTATAGAAAAATCTAACTAAAAAAGGCTCAATTGAAAAGAAATGACTGCTTCTTGGTAGGTTGAATATGGATAACTCTTAAAATGTGTAAAATTTTGGCATGAGACATTTAAATGTGGTAATACATGATACTATCCAAAATCCCCTTCTTTCATATTTTTATAAAAATAATATTGCATATGAAGAAGAGGTTTTATGTTACCTTGAGCAAGAACATCAAGAACTTCTTGCAAAGTTAGAATTGTAGAAAAACCAATTTGTTTCCCTCAAGAATTAAAATTCCCTCTTAATGAGGAAAAAGGAATAACTTCCTTATGAGAAAGATTATACTTAGTACTATGATGATGAGGACAATCAATATGCTGTATCATGATATGACTCTATAGATGGATAATATGAGTAGTGATTTTGATAGAGCTCATCTAGAGTTTCAAAATGAACATAGTGTTGATGTAAAAATAATACAAGTTGCCTATGTAGACACCTAAAGTTATCCACACCTAACCATACCAAACTTTACCTTATCCCAATAATGCTTCAAATAATTTATTTATTTAATTACTCCATTATTTATCATTAGTTTTCACCTTTAATTAGATAAATTTATATTTATTTAATTAAATTCAAAATTATAGTCTTATCCCAAAAAAATGTAAAAAAATGTAAACCAATTGTTTAATTCCCCTTTTCCACCTCAAATCCAATTAGATAGTTAAAAATAATTAATTAACTAATCTAATCCCTTCCATATATATAAATGTGATTAATTTAATTAATCACACCCCTAATCCCACTTATCCCAAAAACCTAGAATGAAATCTTGACCATCCATTTGATCAAGAAAATTCTCACCCTCCATTTATCCCATGTGACTCTCATACATGTGTGAGAATTAAAATGTGTCCATCTTCCTTTCCCATGTGAGAGGAGACACATGTCAAATTTTATCTTCCCAAGGTGTCTTCACACATGTGTGAGAGGACACTTGTCCCCTTTTCTCTTTCTAGGATGTCCTCACACATGTGTGAGAGGACACTTGTTCAAAGTTCTCTTTTCCAAGGTTTCCTCATACATGTGTGATAGGATACTTGTCCTCAATTTCTCTTATCCATACATCCTCTCACATATGTGTGAAAGGGCTCATCCTCCACCATTGGATTTGGTCAAAAAATCCTAACCCTTGATCATTCCTTAATACTCTCCTCTCCCAAGTCTATCAATCTAGTGATGCCACTTGGTAATCCCTCATTAACCCTAACTTATCATGAATTCTCCACCATTTATCTTTAAATACAATATTTACCATCTATATGTAAGATTTAGTATAGAATAACTCTACACCATGCAAGATTTGGCTGAAGATTATAGCCACCCAAGATCTTGGAACTTCATGAAAGCACAAAAGAGATCAATATGCATTGCTCAAGATTATAAGGGAATTAAATCCAAATATAATCTAGTATACAATGTATGAGAACCCCTTGATTATATAGCCAAGGTGAGACATAAGATTAAACAAGATTATGACAAGTGTCTTAATCTTATGGCATGTGACAACTTATCATAGCTACTTAGGACACATGTGTTAAAATTAAAAAGATAAGATAAGATCTAATAACATCTAAAACCTTCTAGAAAGATTCCTTCCTAGGACCTAAGTAAAATTAACATATAAATAGGACCTACTAATGACTAGATGATGCAGGAGCATCCATGGCAGCTGGCAATCCCGTATCAAACAAAAGATTTAATTTTTGTTGAGCATTTTTGGATTTTGGTGAGAGAAATTTTTTGGTTTGAATTTCATGTTAAAGGTGGCAAATGAATTATCTTTGATTAAATAAACTTTTCAAATAAATTTCCATGATACATGGATAAGTTGACATAGTGGGTGAAAAAGCAAAAAACGGTTTTAATCTTTTAATTGCAGATTTCTTGAAAATATTTGTGATGTTTTGGATTTTGAAATTATGGAGTTTTAAAGCACTCCACCATGCTCCCTAAAAAATAGGGACTAAGGAAGTGGGAACCCATTCCTGCTTTTTGATTTTTTCTTTTTCAAGGGTCAAAAGGAGAGAATAAAAAAATTGACACTCCTATCTTTGGGGGGATGCTAGGAATGAATTTTTAATTGTTTTAAATGATTTTTGAGGGGATTAAATGAGAAAAAAAAAATAGGGGTCGTGTCATATTTTGGAAGGAAAAATAAAGATGATGAAATTAATTTTTGGAGAGGTGGTGTTGAGAAACAGAAAAATCATTCTTCATTAAAAAAGAAAAATCAGTCCTATCTTTGGGGGGATGCTAGGAATGAATTTTTAATTGTTTTAAATGATTTTTGAGGGAATTAAATGAGCAAAAAAAATAGGGTTCATGTCATATTTTAGAAGGAAAAATAAAGATGATGAAATTAATTTTTGGAGAGGTGGTGTTGAGAAATAGAAAAATCATTCTTCATTAAAAAAGTTTTGGAAGAGGAATTTGGGGAGAGCGAAAAGGGGAGGCATAGTATTCTTTTGGGAAGCTTCATGGAATTTTTTTTCAGGTTGATATTGATTTATATCAGTCCATTTAAGTTTTCAGATGAATAGGTAGAAGTTACAAGAGTTACAGGTAGAGTTGAGGTGTTGGAAAGAGGATATGTTTGCAAGAGCTCACAAGATGGAGCATGGATTGCATTTGAATGCTTTATCATTAGCATATCAGATATTGTAAGGATTTATTTTCTATTCATCATTCCAATTATGACTGAAAATAAGTTGTAATCAGATTTATTTATCAAAGAAAAACGGTGATTTCATGTGCAAACAAATTTGTTGAATTTTAAATTGCAAGTTTACTATTTCTTTGAGTTTTTTTGAGAGAGGTTTGAGAGTATCAATCCCTCTCTACATTACTAGATAGGTAAAACACCTATTTACACCAACAACCCCCATTAATTTCAACTTAGGGAATAGATGATTATTATGTAAAGGAAAAAAGGATGGGTCCTGACTACTAGGCCATTTTAGGTACCCATGTATAAATGCAAATGAAATATCTCAAAAATGGAGAAAAGGAGAAAACCTAGTGGGAAAAAAATCCTCCCCAAAAGATATAAAAAAAAATTCTCTCAATGATGAATGAGAAGGACAAAACCCCATTTGAGGAAAAGGACCCCCCATAAGAGAGAAGAAGAGAGACCATGCAGCCCCCCTTCAATGTTGAGTTTCCTGCAATGATTGTAAAATCTCAACATTGGATGTTGAAGATGATCCAAAAGAATTGTACAACATTCGTCCGCTTAGGAAGAAACACAACCAAGATGGTATGCAATATGTCTTCCCATTACTGAAAGGAAGATGCAGGAAAAAGGATGATGGATGGAGTCTTTGAAGAATACTCAAGTGTCTCCTTGTCAATGCTAAAAGTTGTCACCCTCCAAATAGGTGTTATAGGCCACACTACTGAAGAAGATAATCCAAAACATCCTAGAAATTTTTTTTGATCAAAATCCAAAGACAAAGATACCTCCTTTGAAGACAAAGAAGCCTCATCCAATTATTTTCCACAAGAATCCACACTCACATCAAGCTTTGAAGAATGATCATGTAGAGAATGAACAAGAGGGTCAGAGTGTTCCCTCACTACAAATGAAGAAGGATCATCTTCATCAAAGAGAAGATGAATGCAATCAATGATGTCTCAAAAATCTGAAATGTGGGACTCACAAAACAAACCAATAATGGTTGTCAAGTACTCATCCCAAGTAGCCATCTCTAGAAGATGATGAATGTCCTATAACACTAAATCAAAAAAATCCAAATCTATGGATTCACAAGCATCATTAGGTACAACAATAGATGATGAAGATGAGATAATAGTACATGTAATTCTACTACACCTATCATCCCACATTGTGTCCTCAAAACATGACGAATTAAGAATACTAGATGATTCTGCCAATGTTGGATTACAAGAGTCCTTAGCCTCAAGATGCTAACTCATAGATGAAGAAGATGAACCCTCTAAATTTGGATTAAGAGCCATAGAAACTAAAGTTTCAATAGAATTCTCAGTAGGAGGAGAATGATAAGGTTATGTGTCATAAAAACTACCAAAACCTTCCCAATGATAATTTTTTTAAGCTATTTTATCATTAATAGGTTGAGACTCAACAAGTGGAAAAAGACAATCCACAACAAGATCATCTGGGAATGGAGGTTCATTCGAGTCTCCATACATCTCCTAAAGTCTATTCATAAGGTCATGAGGGATCTCAAAGTAAAAATTTAACATACAATGAGATAAATTTGATCGCACCACTAGAAATTATACAAAACAATTATGCAATTTAAAAAAAATCACCCAAAAATGTTAATGTAAGAGCAAGAATGAAGCCCTGAAAGTTATGAAAAATGAGAGAGAATAACTTAGAAACATCTATGAGAATCTAAAATTTATGAATAAACCAAGCACCAAAGTAAAAACCAAATTCACCACTATGTAGAGTGTGAAATTCTACCTCAAATAAAAAAAATCTCAAAAAATAGAGATCGGATGACTGAGTTATGAGCCTTCAAAGTTTTCCTTCAAAACCAAAAACTCTAATTGAGAGGGGGGGGGGAGCGATGTTCAAAAAGGTGATGATGTCACTGCTGACATAATGATGACGTCAACACTTTACACGATTAAAATTGATAGTCAAATGCCCATCATATTCAGAAAATGCCCTTTATTGGCTGGATATGTTTTTTCCCAAGATATTTGTTGGAATATTCTATTTTTTCGGTTGGTAAGGGAATCTTGGTAGAATTTTTATAAAATACCAGAATATTTGAAATTTCACGATTTTTTTGTTTTTCCACTAGTAGAGACTATGGGGTCATGGGTAAGGTGTGGCCACGCCTGCATCTACCACATGGCGAGCCATAGAGGGGTTGGGTACCATCGTACCCTATACGGTTGCTTGCTTGTGTAGACACAAAGTCTGTAGATTTTATTTTTGTTTTTAAAACTTTTGATTTTTCAAATAAATATTTTCAAGAAAAAATATAATTTTAAAAAAACTTGAAATATATTTATAAACCTGTTTTTATTTTTCTGTCGATGGTATGACTGCGACCTGCAATAATGATGTGTCTGTACAAAAAAATAGGAGAGATTTTTCCTCAAGCTCTAGGTGAAGTTCTCATATTTTCATGATTTGATTGTTGATCTTAAAGTTTTTGGGCCTCCTAGATGCAATGTTAGGGTCATTTTTGACCCAAAATGCTCCAAAAATTGCAACTACCTTCTAGATCTGGCAACCACTCTTCAACTTCAAACCCTCATAGATATGGCCTCATATGTTTGATTTGGATGAAACAAAAGGAAAAAATAATTTTCTCAAACCCTCTAATCTCAATGGTGAGCTCATATTTACACTAGAAAGCTCCAATTTGAACCCACAATACAAAGCCTTAAAGAGGAAACCCCCAAATTGGGTATTTCTTTCAATCTTTTCTGATTCTCCAGATCATCATTCAATGCAAGATAAGAGATTACTCAACTTTTCAAGATCCACCAAGATTTGCAACCTAGATCTCTCAATAAGACTAACAAGAATCAATTGTTGAGAAATTATGTCTCATCTTCCAGCTTGAAGTCCTCGTTTTCATGCCTTGGTGATTTTGTGTTGTTTGCAAAGTTCTGGTGGAGGCGGAACTAGGATGGAACTTGGCATTGTTCTGTTTGCCTAAGTTCCGGGTCTCTGGCGAAAGCGAAACTGGGATGGAACTTGGCATTGTTCTGTTTGCCTAAGTTCCGAGTTTCTGTTCTCATTCGGACTCCGCTTCCTACCGTTTGTTTCTTCTCGCTTCATTTTGTAGGTTCTGGCGGAGGTGGAACTAGTTTTGGAATTTGGCAATGTCCATTTGCCATGTTCCTATTTTTGTTTCTGTTCTGACTCCGACTTCGACTCCTGCTTTTGTGATCTAGTTCTTCTGGATGTTTGGATTCTTCTCGGGGTGTTTTCCTTCACCTTGTTCTGGTTCTAGATTGTTGTTTCTTGCAGTTGGCGGAGGCGGAACTAGAACCGGATTGGTTCCTAATCTTGGAAATTTTTGGTGAAGTCTTGTTTTTTGTTCCTATTCCGACTCTGACTCTGACTTCGGTCTTTTGTGTTCCCGTCTTGGTTTGACCCCGGGTTGACTTACCTCGGTCAGAACTATTTCTGATGAGTTCCCCTTTGTCGTGGGTGAATGCGGAACCGAAATGGTTCCTGAACCTGAAATTTCGGTAGGGTCATGTTTCGACTCCAGTTCCATCTCTAGCTCCGACTCCGGCATTATGTATTTTCGGTGGAGTCTTGTTTCGACTCCTGTTCCAACTTCGGCTCCGGCAGTGTTAGAAATGACTTGAAGTCTTGGTCGCGCCCGATGTCTGTTTGACCGTTTTGGTTGCTCTGTCAGTTGCAATTGTTGATGGGTCTTGGACGTGTGGCACCTGGTTGAATAGTGATTGGATGGATACCAAGATAGTTATTGTGGCAGTTGCATTTATCAATGAAGGGTGGCGAGCTCAACCGTTTTGAGTAATGGCTTTGAATGCAAAGTCGGCTCGTTGCAGGAAATCTGTCAGATCCGACCAGTTGCGTGATTTGAGGATGGACTTCATTGCTCTTCTGAGTCGGTTACATATGGATGAGAGATATGTCATTTCTCATAAGTTAGACAAGTCAAGAGTTGAGTCGTAAGTTGCAAAGCAAGTTTGAAGTTGCGAGCTGAAGAACAGAAGGACGTGAGTTCTTGAGGAGGGTTTTGAACTATATGTTGTAAAAATATTGTAACAGTGAATCTGAAACTCTCTGGGTGATTGTGAGTTGAACAAAGAAGTCTGGTTATTGTATGTAATCGATTCATTACTGTAATACAATATATTTGACCTTGTGTGGTGGGTTTTTTACCTGAAAGGGTTTTCCCACGTAAATATTGTGTCATCTTTGTTTGCTTATCTTTCTGGTTTCTCATTGCCATGGTTGTATGCATCTCTATAAGTTTTTGAAACTGTTAGTTTTTCATTTTTGCTTCTCTCCCCTAAAGTAAAGGTGCTAAGGGAATGTATTCCGCATTATTGGGTCAGTAGATCCACATTCTTTTCCCTTCAAAGTGGTATCAGAGCTTGTCCAGTTGGTGTTATCCTTGTTAGGGCGAATTAGTTTTTTTCACTAATACTGTTTCAGTGGGTGACTTGCATTGTTAAACTTGTTTATGTTGTGAGATGGTGAGTACATCTGGTAGAATAGATACTGAGAAGTTTAATGGTAGCAACTTTGAGTTATGGAAAGTCAAGATAGAAGACTTGCTTGTGGATAGAGACCTCTGGATTGCAGTGTCTGGAACTAAGCCACAAACTATGACCCAAGAAGCTTGGGATCTTGCTGATAGAAAAGCAAGAGGATTGATAAGACTAAGTCTAGCCGATTCTGTGCTCCTGAATGTTCATGAGGAAACGTCTGCAACTGCTTTATGGAAGAAGCTTGGTGATATTTACCAAGGAAAGTCGCTGGTAAATAAGTTGTTCCTGAGAAAGAAGTTGTACTCCTTGAAGATGGACGAAGGTGCATCTATTGTAGACCATCTGAACTCGTTTAATATGAGTGTTACTTAGTTGGCATTTGTAGGTGTAAAGATTGAGGAGGAGGATCGTTGCATGCTCCTATTGTGTTCATTACCTGACAGCTGGGATCATCTTGTGATGGCTATTGGAAGCACAACCACTGCTTTCAAGACTGATGATGTGGTTGCTTCGCTTCTGTCTAAAGAAATGCGAAGGAAATCTTCTAAGATGGCCAAAGATGCTCTCTCTATTCAAGGTAGAACAAAGGAGAAAGGTAAGAAGAAAGACAACAAGTCAAAATCCAAGTCTAAAGGGAGATCAAAGTCTCCTGGTAAAAAGTTCAAGGTAAAGTGCTGGAACTGTGGGCAACCTGGTCATATCAGGAAGGATTGCAAGGAGAAGAAGAAGAAGAATGCTTCTGACAATGAATCTTCTCAAAGTGATGCAGATGCCTTCATTGCAACAGCCTTGACAACATAGGCATCAGATGATGTTTGGTTAGTTGATTCAGGTGCCTCTTTTCACATGACATCCAATAGAGATTGGTTCTCAAAGTATGAGAAGTATGATGGTGGAAAGGTATACTTGGCAAGTGATTCAATGCTGGAGATTGTTGGCAGAGGAAGGGTCAGAATTCAGTTTCTTGACGGGAGAGTCAAAGGAATTGGTGGTGTTCTTCACATCCTAGGTTTGGCTCAAAATCTTCTTTCTGTTAGTAATTTAAATGATGCTAGTGTAGAAGTTTCTTTTTCTAGTAAGGGATGTAAAATGGCTAAGGGTGTTCGTACTAGCACTCTGTACAAGCTAGATGCACGACCTGTTCTTTGTAATAGTGCCTCTGTAAAGTCATGTAATTCTGCACCTATAGAGAAAGATGAAGACTCTTCACTATCTGCAAATGCTTTGGAGGTAAAACTCCCAGCAGAGAAGACTATGTTATGGCATCATAGACTTGGTCACATTGGTGAGAAAGGTTTAAAAACCTTGAAGAACAAAAACCTTGTAGAAGGGCTTGATGATTGTAACCTTGAGTTCGATTTCTGTGAACATTGTATCTATGGAAAGCAACACCGTGTTTCTTTCTCCTCTAGTCCTCACAAATCTTCTGGTATACTGGATTATGTTCATTTTAATGTGTTTGGTCCAGTTAATGTTCCTTCGTTATCGAAGTCTAGATATTATGTTTCTTTTATTGATGACTATTCAAGAAGGGAATTTGTATACTTTCTTAAAAGTAAATCAGAAGTGTTCAGTTGGTTTAAAGAGTTCAAATCTTTGATTGAAAATCAGACTGGAAGGAAAATAAAGTGTTTAAGGATAGACAATGGAGGTGAGTTTTGTTCTGCGGATTTTGAAAGGTACTGCATTGATCATGGAATTAGAAGGCATAAGACAACCCCCTACACTCCACAGTAAAATGGAGTTGCTGAAAGGTTGAACAGGACACTGATGGAAAGGCAAGGAGTATGCTGAGTGGTGCTGGTCCGGAGCAGAAGTTCTAGGATGAGGCTATTGCTACAACATGTTATTTAATTAATAGATCTCCTTGTTCAACACTTGTTGATAAGACACCTTTGGAAGCATGGTCAAGTAAGAAACCCTCATTAAGGCATGTTCAGGTATTTGGCTGTGAGGCATATGTTCATGTGCCAAATGAAAAGAGATCAAAGTTGGATAACAAGGCTGTGAAATGTATTCTCATCGGCTATGGAGTTGGTGTGAAAGGATACAAGCTTTGGAACCCTATTACTAAGAAGGTTTTGTATAACAGAAGCGTGATATTTCATGAGCTGAAACCTCTATTAAGTGATCAACAACTTGAGAAAAATCAGAGTGACAAGAAGAAGGATGCAGTTGAGATTACTCAAACTCTAGAAAGGGAAGAGCTGCATGGTGTACCTGAGATTGAGGAGAGCTCAAGCAGCTCTGGAAGTTTTGATGATGAAGAACAACCTCAGCCTCTAAGGAGATCTACACGAGAAAGAAGGCAACTAGAAAGGTATGGTTTCTCTATGTTAGATTCAAATTGTGCTTATGCCTTATTTACCAGCACTGATGAGCCTAGGACTGTGAAAGAAGCAATCATCATGGTTGATTCAAAGTCTTGGCTAGAAGCCATGAATGAGGAGATGGATTCCTTGAAAAAGAATGATACCTGGAAGTTGGTACCACTGCCTAAAGGGAAAAATCCTGTTGGCTGCAAATGGATATTCAAAAGGAAGACAGGCCTTGATGGCAGTGTGGAGAAGTATAAGGCACGACTGGTTGCAAATGGTTTTTCCCAAGTTGAGGGAACTGATTATGGAGAGATCTTTTCCCTTGTAGCAAAGCTGACATCCATCAGATTTTTGTTGTCATTGGCAGTTGTGTATGACTATGAAATTGAGCAGATGGATGTGAAGACAACATTTCTCCGTGGTGAGCTGGAAGAAGAAATCTACATGTCCCAGCCTGAGCATTTTGTTGAAAGAGGTAAACAAAATCTGGTTTGCAAGTTAAATAAATCTCTCTATGGTCTAAAGCAATCTCCTAGAATGTGGTACCGAAAATTTGACACATTTATGTTGTCAATTGGGTTTGTTAGATCAAAATATGATCATTGCATTTATTATAAATGTGAAAATGATCATGTGCTTGTTATTACTTTGTATGTGGATGACATGTTATTCATTGGTAATAGCAAGGCAATGATTTTTGACCTTAAAACTCAGTTGTCTGCTAAGTTCGAAATGAAAGATCTTGGAGCAGCAAGGTACATTCTTAGGATGGAGATAACCAAGGATAGAACAAGTAGAAAGCTTTGGCTCAATCAAAGTAAGTATGTGAAAACCATTCTAGAGAGGTTCAGCATGACAGATTGCAAGTGGCTAGTTGTTCCAATCATGTAAGGATTGAAACTATCTGCTAAAGACTGTCCAAAGTTTGCTACTGAGATGGAGGACATGACTAGTGTGCCTTATGCAAGTGCAGTAGGCAGTTTGATGTATGCTATGGTTTGCACAAGACCAGACATTGCCCAAGTAGTGGGAGTTTTAAGCCGTTTTATGGCAAATCCAGGGAGATCACATTGGGATGCTGTAAAGAGAGTGTTCAGGTATTTGAAGGGTACTTCAGATTATGCTTTGTGTTAACATGGCAATATGGTTGCATCATAAAGGGATCTTTGCATTCTGAGATATGTTGACTCTGATTGGGCAGGGGACATTGACAGCAAAAATCCACCAGTGGATACACTTTCATGCTTAATGGTGGAGCAATCAGTTGGATGAGCAAGCGACAAGCTATAGTTGCTTTATCCATGATAGAGACAGAGTACATGGTAGCAACTCATGCTTGCAAGGAGGTAGTGTGGCTAAGGTGTTTGTGTTCAGACATTGGATTTAATGCTGAGTAGATTTTAATCTGCTGTGACAGTCAAAGTGCCATTTGTTTGGCAAAGAATCCGACCTTCCATGCCAGGACCAAGCACATAGATTTGCAATATCACTTCATGAGGGATATGGTTGAAGATGGAAAGGTCAGTATGGATAAGGTTGACACCTTGAAGAATGTTGCAGATGCCTTGACAAAGCCGGTTAGCACAGACAAGTTCAGATGGTGCACAAAATCGATGGGCCTTGGGGCCTATGATAGACAGTAAGGTTTGATGTTTTGAGGAAGCTGGAAGTGTTCACCAAGTGGAAGATTGTTGAGAAATTATGTCTCAAGTTCCAACTTGAAGTCCTCATTTTCATGCCTTGGTGATTTTGTGTTGTTTGCAAAGTTTTGGCAGAGGTGGAACTAGGATGGAACTTGGCATTGTTCTATTTGCCTAAGTTCTGGGTCTCTGGCGGAGGCGGAACTGGGATGGAACTTGGCATTGTTCTGTTTGCCTAAGTTCTGGGTTTATGTTCTCGTTCCGACTCTGCTTCCTACTGTTTGTTTCTTCTCACTTCATTTCGTAGGTTCTGGCAGAGGCGGAACCAGTTTTGGAATTTGGCAATGTCCATTTGCCATGTTCCTGTTTCGATTTCTGTTCCGACTCCGACTCCGACTCCTACTTTTGTGATCTGGTTCTTCTGGATGTTTGGATTCTCCTCGAGGTGTTTTCCTTCACCTTGTCCTCTAGATTGTTGTTTCTTGCAGTTGGCGGAGGCGAAACCGGAACCGGATTGGTTCCTAATCTTGGACTTTTTTGGTGAAGTTTTGTTTTCTGTTCCTATTCTGACTCCGACTCTGACTTCGGTCTTTTGTGTTCCCATCTTGGTTTGACCCCAGGTTGACTTACCCCGATCAGAACTATTTCTGATGAGTTCCCCTTTTCCGTGGGCGGATGCGGAACCAAAATGGTTCCTGAACCTGAAATTTTGGTAGGGTCATGTTTCGACTCCAGTTCCATCTCTGACATTGACTCCGACATTATGTATTTTCGGTGGAGTCTTGTTTCGACTCCTGTTCCAACTTCGGCTCCAACAGTGTTAGAAATGACTTGAAGTCTTGGTCACGCCCGATGTCTGTTTGACCGTTTTGGTTGCTCTGTCAGCTGCGATTATTGATGGGTCTTGGACGTGTGGCACCTGGTTGAATAGTGATTGGATGGATACCAAGATATTTATTGTGGCAGTTGCATTTATCAACGAAGGGTGGTGAGCTCAACCGTTTTGAGTAATGGCTTTGAATGCAAAGTCGGCTCGTTGCAGGAAATCTATCAAATCAAACCAGTTGCATGATTTGAGGATGGAATTCATTGCTCTTCTGAGTCGGTTACATATGGATGAGAGATATGTCATTTCTCATAAGTTAGACAAGTCAAGAGTTGAGTTGTAAGTTGCAGAGCAAGTTTGAAGTTGTGAGCTAAAGAACAGAAGGACGTGAGTTCTTGAGGAGGGTTTTGAACTGTATGTTGTAAAAACATTGTAATAGTGAATCTGAAACTCTCTAGGTGATTGTGAGCTGAATAAAGAAGTCTGGTTATTGTATGTAATCGATTCATTACTGTAATACAATAGATTTGACTTTGTGTGGTGGGTTTTTTACCTGAAAGGGTTTTCCCACGTAAATACTGTGTCATCTTTGTTTGCTTATCTTTCTGGTTTCTCATTGCCATGGTTGTATGCATCTCTATTCGTTTTTGCTTCTCTCCCCTAAAGTAAAGGTGCTAAGGGAATGTATTCTGCACTGTTGGGTCAGTAGATCCGCATTCTTTTCCCTTCATCAATTACACAAGCTCTATGATAGACTATCATGAGGTCCTAACACTTTAGTTGAAAACGTATCAATTATATCGACTAGGTAGTGTTTTAATTTTGTATGCAATAGGGGATATATTGGCCATATCTCTTAGATTTTTTGAATTCTTGAAATGGTTACAAACAAAAAATAAACTAGAAAGCATGAAGTTTTTTAAACTAGAAAGTGTGGGATTGTTAAACTAGAAAGCATGAGATTGTTAAATTGTGAAATTGAAATGAAAGCAACTAATGGCTAATTACTAACCATTGACAAAAAGTATACTTAGCAACTTATAACTAACAATGAGAGTGGATTCTCTAGAATTCCCTAATGAATATAATTTAAAGATTGCAAACTTAAAACTATGACCTACAAGAACAATTGCTAGAGGTCAACACAAATAAGATTCATCCAAATTCAACATGTACAAAATGAAAGTAACAGTACTAAAAATAAAGATACTTATCTACTCTATGAGATCCCTCGAGTGGCCAGCTCCTAGACATTCCTACGCTGAACTCAAATCACATGTACTTTCACATCTTCCAAATGAATCCATCCATGATACTTCGATTACTCAGAACTATTGAATCAAAATAAGACTGGAATTATTATCTATTCATATCATAAAAGTGTAACATAGATACATAGATGAACAATGTTCAAATCATATTATAACACCATAATTGTATGCATTATTTTGGAGGTTACATATATATACTACACTGCTAACAAAATCCTAAATTTTAGATGGTGGAAGATCACCATTGAAAAAGTCTTTTAACAAAATTTCAACTAACTAGTTGACTGATGTCCACAACATAAAACATATTAAAGGCTCGAAGTGGAGCCGTAAAGTTTTTAAATAGAAATTTAACAAAAATCAATAAAGGGAATTGTTCCACTATGTATGCCTTGATTTCTGATGCCTAGACTTTCGACACTCTATCTTCAACTGCTTGAAGTTCGATTAAAGTCCACTCCATTATTCAGTTGTGTATAATGTCATCTATAATAACTTAAAGCCTATACCATTATATCAGTGTAGTCAACTAATTTCAATCAATTTAGGAAATAAATATTTATACATCATTTTACAAAAAGTAAGCAATTATTGTTCCTAAAAATAAACAATTGGCAGGGCTAAAGTGGTTGGTAAGAACAAAGAAGGGTATTTAGCTTATTATTATCATGAGGTTATTTATACCTCATAACCCTCCCCTTCCTAGGCCTGAGCAAGTCCTCTTTCTCTCTAATGGGTCCTCTACCTATCTACATCTCTTCATATGTTCAATTCATCATATTTAGAACTGAGCTCATATAGGTCTTCTACGTCTGCATTCACACGATCAGGATTTTTAAGAAATTTTTTATTAAACTTAATCCTTGTTTACCATGCATGTAAGTCCCTAGGATTATGATCTGTAGTGAAAAATACTGTAGGGGGTGGTTGAAGGAGCAAGGGAGGTCTATACCACATCCCTATCCATTTGGTTTTAAGTTGTAGTATTATATTTGTTAATGTCTGAGCCCTTATGTATGACCACCTTAGATTATTGGGAGAAATAACCTCCCTCATTTTAAGATACATAACCAAGGGGGTATATCACTCCTCATAGGCACTCCATTCTCTATCTATCAACTTTGCTCCATTAACTTTGAAATCCTAAAAAAATATCTAAAGATTATCATCATATTTACTCCTAACAACTTCATAGGTCTTAATTCCTTTGAATTGTGCTTTAGAGGCAAAGGGTTTTCTATTGGGGTACCTCATTTGAATTCCCATAGTGCTTTATGCTTTCAAATATTCTTTGGTCCTCTCCTACCATTGAATCTTATTCTGCATGGTAGACATGAATTCTCTGAGTTGTACTTCTCCAACAAAAAAGGTTGACGAAGAAATTAGTATGTCTTTCTAAAAATAGATTATGTACAAAGAATTCACACAAGTTTTGTTGAACAGGTGTTGCCTCTTTAAATTCCTTTAAAAATAGTTCATTATCTAGATCATGAGGCAAATTGCAATAAATTCTCAACAATTTCCATCTTAACAATTGTTCATTTAAAAACATAGATTACAACCTAGATGGTTTCTTGTAGGCTAATAACAACTCCCCAATTTGACATGCATTGATTTTTTCCTAGTAGAGCTTATCATATGATTCTTTTAACAATACTATTTCCTTCTTAAGTTTGGAATTTTCTGCCCTTGCTTGTCTCAAGAAATAACATCTCTCCATCCATTTAACCAATAATGGAGGGATGTGAACTTGAAACCACTTCATTTTGGTTGGTTCAGTTTGTACTTCTTTTGATTCCACTGTTGGTTTAACATTAATTTCTTGCAAATCTTGTTCTAACTCAAAAATTTTTCTCAAGGATGCATTGAGCTCAGATTTATGTTTTCTCTACTCTTCTACAAAATTTGTGAGTGATTGCATTAAATTATCAGTTAAATTCTTAAATTTTTTTATCTTTTTCAGATAAACTGACCAAGGATTCTTTATTCTTCTCATCAATCCATTGCACTTGAAAATGAAACTCTTCAATGGTTTTATCCTTTTGTTTTGCTTGAAACTTAAAAGTTGCAAGTTCTTGATCTTTTTACATCAGAAGTTTAGTTTGCATGCTAATTTATTACTTTTCTTTATTCACCTGTTCCTCATTTTTCTGCAATTTTCATTTCAACTGAATAATTTATGTTTTTAATTCTTCTAATTCTATTTCTTTATGATCAAATATTTCAACCTATACATTGGTAGAAAAAGTAAATTTGGGAATCTCTACATCGTTACTAGTTATATTTCCTTCATCGTGTACCTCTTTTGAACCTTTCTCTGTATCATTAGCAACTAGGGGAGACAACTATTGTACAGATTCATCCTCAACATCCATATAGTGTGGCGACTATCCCCCTATCTCTACTTTCTTGACTCAAGTGACACATCTTCTCTCTCAAGCTCAGGGGATTTACTATGAGCTAGGGTTTGATTTTCACTTCCTTGGGTTGTTTCTTCACATGGTTGGACCTCATTTCCTAATGATTGGGCTACAATATTATGTGGTTGTTGGTTATGCCTCTTTTTTTTAGAGACATGCAATTGATCACAAGCTACTACACAACTAATTTTAGTAAGAAAACACTTACTTCTCCTTAAAGGAGGAGGTGTTTGCAATTTTGTTTTAGACCTCTTTTCCTTCTTGTAAGGATGAGTATCCTCATCTCTAGAATTTACTGTGTCTACATTTTCTTGATTCCTAGGGGTCTCTGAAATATTGGGTGAATTTTTTGGCTCTTCGCCATCAGGAGCTATGCTAGCATGTTGGGGTTCAGAAGCATCTTGGGGCATAGGGGAAGGCTCTTTCAATTTTTGAGCCACCTGTCTAGATGACTCACCTTCTTTTAAATGTCTTGTAGGCTTAGGGTTTTCAAATTTTTGAAGATTTTTTTTCTATTTTTCTTCAAAAATGATGTTTACAAATTAAATGAATGAGACCATGATATTTTAGCAGCCCTAAAACAATTTTAAATATTTCTACCATGTTAAAAATAGAATCACTAAGAAATGTAGGAAGGTTAACCCTAAATTTAGGATTTCCAGTGCCATGGCACAAAAGAGTGAGTAGCCGAAAAGGTGGACTGACTATGACAACACATTGTGCCTCACATGTAAAATATTTAATAATCCAGGCAAATGATGTTATGCATGGCTCTGGAATTGAAATTCTTTGAAATCCCTTGTTCTTCCCCGGGGTATTAACAACAAGAAAAGGACTAGGTTCTCCCTCCCGACTAAAAATTTCTACCATTCTTTGATAGGAGATATTTGTGGTTTTTGTCAAATTTATACCCTCATTTATAATACCAAAAAAATGAGAAATGATTTGAGGGCTTACCTTGAATTTATTTCCACGTACTATTGACTGACCATATAAGAAATTCTCTATAAATTCTTTTACCAACTACTCGTTGTGCCCCTCAAATTTCTTCATAAATTCAAGCCATCCAACCCTTTGAAATAGTTCTGAAATATTACTTAGTGCCAATATTTTATCTGTAGAAATTGGCTCTAATTTTCACTTAGCTCCTCCCATGATGTCCCTTTCTTGTGATTCTTCTCAGTAGTTGCTAAATATCGTGGTGCTCAAAAGGTGAAAAACTATTTAAACAAAGTCATGATATAAATTAAAGAAAATGTAAGATTTTCAACCACTCTTACTTTGACATAGTCGATGGGACATGAATTAATTGTTGCATTTGGATTCATTGTACTTTCATTATTACTTTGCATGGAAAAGAGCACATGAACTGTCGCACCTCAAGAAAATATACAATTCACACAATTTACTAAATTTGGAAAGGGGGTGGTGGAACGTTCCAATTTATTTATCTTTATTCACAATAATTACCTACTTAAAATAAAAGTTGTAAATTCCTTATGTCCCATCATCGAATTGAAAATTGCTTACCTATGCTGACATAACTGTATCATCAAATGGGATGGCAAGGGATGGTAATGAATTTCTTATGGATGAATATGGGATGGATGGATAGTTAATATTGTAATTATTATGATGAAAAGTAGCCATAATAATTTTGATTTATTATGATAAAAGATGGCAGTTATGGGTGTGGATTTCAAAGGTGATGAATTTTTTTAATGATGAGCATGGGTATGTTATTGAAAATTTTAGAGCATTTATGGAGTAAAGGAATTTAAAAAAATTGAAGCATTGTCGAAAGATGTAGTCGGAGTGAAAAAGGTAAAAATATGGAGCATCGTTGAAAGATACAGGCGGAAGGAAAAATATATTTTTTGGAGCATTGATGAAAGATGTTGGAATGTAGGAAAAAAATTATAGAGCATTGTTGAAAGATGCAACCAAAATACAACAAAAAAATTCTGTAGCATTGCTGAAAGATGCAGTTGGAATGCAACAAGAAAATTTTTGGAGCATCGATGAAAGATGTCGCTGGAATGCAACACCAAAGTTTCTAGAGCATCGTCGAAAGGTGCCGCCGAAAGAAAGAAGCAAAAAAAATTAGGAGCATCACTGAAATATGCCACCAAAAGAAGGAAGAAAAATTTATGGAGCATCACTAAAAGATACTACCGAAAGGAGGAAGCAAAATTTAGAGCATCGTCGAAAGATGCCATTGAAAGAAGGAAGAAAAATGAAGCATTTTTTGACTTAAGACTTTTTGGAGCATTACTGAAAGATGCGGTAGACTATAGGAACAATCTAGAGAATGGTACCAGTTGGGCGTACAAATTATGGAGCATCGTGGCAATCATAGCAAATAAGTTCTAGAGCATCGTAGCAACCAACCCAATAGGTTTTGGAGCATCATAGTAACCAAACCAACAAGTTCTATAGCATCGTAGCAAGATGCATCAAAATTTGTATTTGATTAAAAATGATGTCTTGAAAAATAGAAAAAAATTAGCCAAGTCCAAAAGGTCAAAAATTCAAAAGAAATGCCCTGAAATGATTACAAATACATACACATGTAAAGTTTTTCTTTATATTTGATTGGGAATATGAAAAATACATTGTCTTTGTTGTAGTAGAGTCAATGTACTAGATTTCTCCTTGCTTTTCTACCATTCTTGTAAATTCCTCTTTATTGACAGGTTTGTGGTAGATACATAATCGATGACCATTGACTACGAGATTTTGAGTGTCACCATCGATGGATTTGAGTTGCACTGCTTCGTTTGAAAATACTTCAAAAATTTCATATGGACCCATCCAATGAGTCCTTAGTTTCCCCTATTGATCTTTATATCAGGAATCAAACAACAACATCCAATCCCCATTGTGAAACTCTCTTTTTTTTGTGTTTATCATGTCAGGCCTTTCATTGTTGTTGAACTAGGTTAGTTTGGTGGACAACTTCCAAATAAAGTTTGTCCAATTCACCGAGTTGTAGAACTCTTTCAACCTGGGATTGTTTGAGGTCTAAGCCTAACTCCATTATTATTCTGAGAGTTTGAAGTTCAAATTCAATGGGTAGAAGAGGTTTATTCCCAAAAACTAACTCATAAGGATTGAAGCCAATGGTTGATTTCCAGGTTTTATTGTAGGCCGAAACGACTTCAAGTATTTTTTTGGCCGAGTCTTTTCTTCCTAATGAAACTATTTCTGTTAAAATATTCTCTAGCTCCCTGTTAGTGACTTCCACTTGACCATTTTCTTGTGGGTGATAGGGTGATGACTTCTTATGGTTTACTTGGAAATGATCAGTAAAGGGTAGTAGAACTTTGGATAGAAACTGAGGTCCTTGATCTGTAACAATTGTTCTAGTGGCTCCACATCTGAGAAAAATCTTGTTATACAGGAAGTCAACAACTTATTCTTCCCTAAATACTCTTAGAACTTGAACTTCTTCCCACTTGGTCTAATAGTCGATGCAAACCAAAATGTATTCTTTACCTTATGAAGGAGGGTTTATGGGACCTATAAAATCCAATCCCCACTTTTCAAATGGTTTAAAAACTACCTGTAGTAGTAAAGGCATTTCATTGGATGTAGTGGGTATTCCTACTCATTAGCATTCATCATAGTGGTGAACATATTTTTTTACATCTTTATGCATAGAGGGGCAGTAATATCTCGTGCCTAAGATTTTATGGGGAATTCTCTTGGTAGAGTAATGGCCTCCAGAGGGATCATCATGACAAGCCCTAAGGATGGCATATGTTTCATCTACTCTAACACAACATCGTAAAACCATATCAAGACCACATCAAAATAAAATTCCATTAATCCATTTGAGCTGAGCACTTTCTCGAACAAGGCATTTCTTCTATTTTGATGTAAAATCTGGCAGAATCTCTGAAGTGGCTAGGTAGTTGGCAATGTCAGCAAACCAAGGGGTTTTAATGGAGATAGCAAATAAATTTTCATCTGGGAATTCATCTTGCATAGGAACACAATCTCCATTGTCTTGTTTGATCTGGGATAATAAATTTGTAACTTATTGAACTTCCCAAGTGTATCAATAATGGTCACATTGAATTCTTGTAGAAGTAATAACCACCTGATTATTCTTCTATTTACTACAGGTTTGTTCATTAGATACTTGATAATTGAATGGTCTGTGAACATAGTCACTTTGTACCCTATGATGTAATGTCAAAATTTCTTGATTGCATGTACAAAAACTAAAAATTATTTCTCCATGGTGGTGTAGTTTCGTTCAATGGGAGTCAAATTCTTAATAATGAAATATATAACATATTTTCCCCCATTCTCATCTTCCTAACCTAAAACCACTCCAATAAGATTATCAGAAGCATTTGAATAAATATGGAACAAAAGGTTCCAATTAGGTCCACGTAGGATAGGAGTAGAGATTAATTTCTCCTTGATGATCTCAAATGATGATTGACATTTTGTTGTCTAGACAAAATTTACATTCTTTTGGAGGAGGGAAAAAATGGGAACTATAATCTCGCTAGAATTTTCTATGAATCTTCGGTAGCATCCAACATGTCCTAAGAAACTTTTAATGCCATTTTGGTTTTTTGAAGTCTCAAGTTGTTGTATTACCTCAATTTTCTTAGGATCCAGTTTTATCCCTTCATTTGAAATGTGGTGTCCCAACACTGTCCTTTGTTCCACCATTATTAGGGATTTTTTGTGACTTACATATAATCAATGGTCCTCACATCGCTTCAATAATTTGTCCAAATTTTGAAGGGTTTCATCAAAATTTGACCCATACACGGTGAAGTCATCCATGCAGAATTCCACATAGTCATTCACTAGTTCAACGGATATTTCCAAGATAACTCTCTAAAATGTTGCAGGAGTGTTGCATAGCCTGAACGAAAGGACATGATATGTGAATGCTCCCCAAGGGCAAGTAAAAATAGTTTTGTCCTAGTTTTTTCTGAGTACTTGTATTTGGCTATATCTATTGAATTCGTCTAGGAATGAGAAATACTTCTAGCTAAATTATGCAATACCTAGTCTACAAAAGGTAGAGGGAAGTAATCTATATGGGTAGCTTTGTTGAGTTACCTATAATCAACGCACACTCTCCAGTTCCCATTTTTCTTTGGGAAAAATACAGAGGTGAAACCCATTTTCTATTAGAAATGAGGTAGATGAATCCCACTTGTAGTAGTTTATCAATTTTTATTTTAACAATGTCTTTCAAACTAGGATTGAGTCTTCACCATGGTTGAAAATCTGGTCTACCATCCTCAGTTAAATGTGATGGGTACAAAAAATTGGGTGTATTCCTCTCATTTTGTATAATCCCAAGAAAAATATTTAGATTTGTATACCAAAACATCAAACAATTTGAGATCTTCAGACTCTGTCAACCAACTATTGATATTCAACATTTTCCCTAGTAGTAACATGATGGTTTTGACTCATGGATGGTTGGAGGTGACAGTATAAAATTCTCTCATCAAATTATTGAGAGAGAATCTATGTGGTATGGTTCTTTGGAGTCTAGAAATATCTTCAAAGAAGTGATCCATTTTTGGAATGATATTAGCCAAGGGACAAGGTAAGAAGTTACTCAATGTGATCAATGTTGATTGGATGCCCTAGAATCTCTTCCACTTCTAATATTTATTTATCACTTGTGTCTATGGTAAGATTTTCCATATTTTTTTCCAATTCATCTTCCAACTCTTCACCATGTTGTTTAATGACTACCATAGCAAGTGAGGCTAAATTATCTTGTTTGTTGACATCATCAGGCTCATCAACCCAAAATTTGTTATGTTCAATAGGTTTAGTGGGGGGATACAGGAATAAGTGTTTGCTATTGGGACCATGTGAAATGGTCATTCCTCCTACTCTATAGTCAAGGTTTGGAAGCAACTATAGCAAGCCATGGTCTTCCCAATATTATCAGATAGTTGTCCTTTGGTGTGAGAGAATGGATTATTTGGAAGTCTACTGGATATTCCCAACCGCCAACCTTAACAAGAATATTTTCTATGACACCTTTGGGAATAGCTATGGATTGATTTTCCATTTGCAACACTATATTTGTGGGACATAAATCGACGAGTCCCAACTTTTCCATAACATCGACCGTCATTATATTAATAACCGCTCCTAGGTCCACAAGTGCATTAGGTATTGCTACCTCATTGATTGTCACTGTTATAAGTGGACTACCTAGGTCATCATACTTTGGAGCTGCGATTTTTCCAACCAAAAATTCATCTAGATATCTTTTTATATGAATAGTATTAATCTATTTTGGTTTCCTTCCTGTTTCATGAACAACTGTTTAATTAAAGAATCTTTGTAATCGCTTGTAACAAAGGAACCTCAATTTGAAGTTTCTTAATCTCTTGTATCAATTCGGTTTTGGTGGATAAGGTCATTTCCAGAGGGTTACTCAAAATGGATGGTTTCAAACACTCTGAAAAAGGCGCTTGGGTTTTCTCTTTCAAGGTGGAGTCCTTTAAAAGATCAGTCAGACATTGACCATCCTTCTCTTAAGGTAACTTGAAAGTTCCAAATAAGGATTGTGGAAGGGTTTTATCTTGATTACTCACTGGGTTTTTCTTTGAAGGTGTGAAAGATGTCTTAATACTTTCATAAAGTTCTTTATTTGGTTCATCCAAGATCTCAATTATAGTAGGTTGCTGGAGTGTTTTTCCTAACCTTAACTACAAATTTCCACAATGGATAACATTAAGTCCAGACATTTTTTCCTATACTGTTGAATAAACTGGGGTATTTTGATGATTTTTCTTTGGATTAGGGATAGGTTGTGTTGGAAGTTGTGGTTGGTTGACCTGCTCATTTTGTTGAGGGTTCTGAGGAGTTTGTAAAAGGTTCTACTATGGATTAGGCATCCTCCTTGGCCCATTGAAAAATTGATTTTGAGGATACCATTGTTGTTGAGTTTGGTTTGTCCATTAAGGGTTTTCCCATGACTGGTTTTCCCATTTAGGTGGTCCCCAAGTGTAGGTTCCCCAATTAGGTGGTGCTTAAGACCAAGGTGCTTCCCACTGATTTTTATTCCAAATATTTGGGGGTCGCCAGGTGGGATTTGAAGTTTAAACATAAGATAAATTCCCTCTAGGTCTTTGATTCACAAAATTGACCTCCTCCTCAACCTGAGATGTCCTTTTCTTTAAAGTCTTGATTGCATTTAGGATCTCACATTAGTTAGTGGCATGAATCTTCTCACAAACTAGGAAAATTTCAGTTTTGTCCAAAGGATATTCTCTTAATAGATGTTTGTTTCGACACCTAGGACAATAGATGGATAAGGTCTCAAGATTACATGTTTTGACATGTATTCCATCTAGTGTGGTGTTTAATTAAATGAGAATACCTGTTTTGAGATTTTCTATCTTTGCAAGTGGTTTACCTATTTTATTGGAACCTTTAAAAAGAGTAGATTTACGAATACCTCCTCGAGTATAGGAGAAATTCTAGCATAGCTCAATGATATCATTGAGTCCAAGTTGAGACACATATGCTTTTCCCATTAAATCTATACTTTCTCCTAGCATCTTCATCAAGTCCCTTGAGAAATATGGTCTTCAAAATTTTGAGACTTATGGATTCTTCGCCACATCATTTAGATAAGAAGATGAACCTATCCAGGTAATATTCTAAGCTCTCATATTCATTTTGTCTCAGTTTGAACAACTCCTCTTTCCTATCATTGACTCTATAGTAACTTTGGTATTTGTCTATAAAGGTAGACTCCATATCATCCTAGGTGGATATCAACCCTGAAGCTAATCCCATGAACTAGCACATTCCAACGTCCTTCATAGTGGAGGGGAAGAGCTTCAATTTTTGGTTATCATTTTTGCAGTCATAGGTTTGACACAAGACTTTAAACTCAAAAAGGAACTGGTCAGGGTCTTCGAAGGATAAACCTCTGAAGGTTAGAAATATGGACCATGAAGTTTTTTTCATAGGTGTATCATCATCTTGGTCGAGAGAAATAGGATAGGTAAATGTTCGTTCTCTCACTCTTGGGTTAGTGCCAGTTTTACGATTATCACCCATGATGTTGAAAGGAATGTGTTCCTCTCCAAAGGTTTTCTCTAAGGATTCTAGGATGTGCAAATAAATTCCTTCCTCAACAAAGATTTTCTTTAATGGCTGAGGCTCTGGGGTATACTGGGAGGTCTTAGGTTGATCCTACTCGATCAAATCTTTAATAAGTTCTTCAGCTGAGACTTCTACCTCCCTACTTGTGGTTAGAACGTCTTTTGGGGGGTTTGGTATGAATATTCAATGTGGACCTTATTTCTTGACCATGCAAAAAAAAGAAGCCTGACAATTATTTTTTTCTAAAAGAGGTATTCAAGCAATCTCCTATTAACACTAGAAAGGGAATGTCCCTGATAATGGCACTAAAATGTGATAGACTATCGTGAGGTCCTAACACTTTAGTTGAAAATGTATCGATTATATCGACTGGGTAGTGTTTGAATATTGTATGCAATAGGGGATATCTTGGCCATCTCTCTTAGATTTTTTGAATTCTTGAAATGATTACAAAAAAAAATTAAACTAGAAAGCATGAAGTTGTTTAAATTAGAAAGCACGAGATTGCTAAACTAGAAAGCATGCGATTGTTAAACTATGAAATTGAAATGAAAGCAACTAATGGCTAATGACTAACTGTTGACATAAGGTATGCTTAAAAAATTGTAAATAATAACGAGAGTGGATGCTCTAGAATTCTCTAATGAACAAAATTTAAAGATTGCAAAATTAAAACTATGACCTACAAGAAAAATTGATAGAGCTTGACACAAATAACATTCATCCAAATTTAACATGTACAAATGAAAGTAATAGTACTAAAAATAAAGATACTTATCTACTCTATGAGATCTCTCGAGTGGACAGGTCTCGGGTGTTCCTATGCTTAACTCAAATCACATGTACTTTCATATCTTCAAAATGAATCCATCCATGATACTTCCTTTACTCAAAACTATTGACTCAGAATAAGACTAGCGACATTTATTTATTCATATCATAAAAGTTTTACATAGAGACATAGCTGAACAGTGTTCAAATGATATCATAACACCATAACCATATGCATTATTTTGGCGGATACATATATATACTACACTGCTAACAAAACCCTAAATTTTAGATGGTGGAAGATCGCCATTGAAAAATTATTTTAACAAAATTTCAATTAACCAATTGGCTGATGTCCATAACATAAAACATATTGAAGGCTCAGAGTGGAGCCCTAAAGTTTTTAAATATAAATTTAATAGAAAGCATTAAAGGGAATCCTTCCACTATGCACACCTAGATTTTCTGTGCCTAGACTTCTAACACTCTATCGTCAGATGCTTGAAGTCCGATTAAAGTCCAATCCTTTCTTTGATCATGCATAATGTCTTGTACAAAAACTTAAATCCTATACCATTATATCAACGTTAGTCAGCTAATTTCAATCAATTTAGGAAATAAAGATTTATACATCATTTTACAAAAAGTAAGCAATTATTGTTCCTAAAAATAAACAATTGGAAAGGATAAAGTGGTTGGTAAGAACAAAGAAGGGTATTTAGCTTATTATAATCATGGGGTTATTTATACCTCATCACTCTAATACCATGTAAGAGTTGGTATATATATTTGTTTGTTATTTGATCTTGTAGCTCATGGTTTTGTGCTTGTTTCACAATTCTAAGATGGTATCAGAGCGTGGATTCAGTGAACCCTATCTTGATTTATGAGATTTTCTTTCTTCAACAAGGGTTATAGGCTTCAAATTTAAATCCCCTTTTCTTTCTTTTTGCAAATTTTGGAGGTGGGAATTCTCTTGTGCATTTTTGTGTGAAAAGGATGTCGTCATTGGATTCAGAGTTATCAAGAAAGTCAGATTTGGATTTTTTTCACCTGATTTGGGTTCCTCACGCCAAATCTACAAGGGTTTGAAGCGGTTGCCTTTTTTTTAGATCTAGAGGGTAGTTGCTTGTTTGGTGCATTTTAAGCCAAAACAGAGGTCTCCATCACGCTCAAAAGGCCCAAAAACCTTAAAATCGCCTATCAAATTGCCAAAATCCATGTCCGGATTTTTTGAGGAATTTTTATTTGCCATGGAAGTTGTACGGCCTCCCCAGCACATGAATTGAGGTAAAAATTAAAAATTTATGTATAATTTTTTTATTTTAAAAATTTCTAAATAATAAAAATTTAAAAAAGCAAAGTTGACTTGTAAATTTTTTTCTCAATTTTTGCACAAGGGGACATATGGGCCCTCGTACAAAAAATAAATCCTTAGAAGTTCTTCGTGGTAAAATTGGACAAATTTAAAGTCAAAATTTGTGCAAATGACCTCCCAGATGCAACGGTGAGGTCATTTTTGTGTCAAAATTCTCCATAAACAAAACTACCCTGTTGAATAGGACAACTGAGAGGGGGGGTGAATCAGTTGTCACTGATTTTAACCTTTAATTCAATCACTAAAACTAATACTTAAAACTGCTTAAATGATTAATCATCAAATGCCAATGTAGAAACTCAAATCCAACACGTAAACACAATAACACTAGATTTACGTGGAAAACCAAATGAGGGAAAAACCATGGTGAGGATTAAATCACACTATAGAGAATATCAAAACTGGTTACAAAAGGCTCGCTGCCTAAAACAAGGCTCACTGCCTGAGATAAGGCTCATTGTCTGAAATAAGGACCCACTGTTTGGAACAAGGACTCGTTGTCCAATAGGGCTACAACCCGGAGGGCTCACTACCACAAAGATACAAAGAAGACAAATAAGACTTGTTATAGAGAGACTACACTCCCAATGCAACAAAGGATTCCACCACTGTTACTTGATCAACTTGCATGAATGATAGAGTTTTCCTTCTGCTCACTGCATTTAAAAAATTAGCATTAAGCTGCACATTGATCAACCACACACAACTCACATACACTTTTTGAATAGAATCAATGTCATATATACTCTTTGACTTATATTCCTTCTTTTCTCTTGTATAATTTTTCATTACTATCCCATCTTGTATTTATACTATCTCCAACCTTGAAAAAGATTTAAAGTTGGCCATCCAAATTCAAATTCAAGTTAAGTCAGCACCAAAACATCCTAGGGTGGAATTAGAATGAGGGCGACCCAAACACATGCTTCACTGGGACCCAAAATTGATCCAACATGCTTCATTAACTTCAAAGATAGTGCTTAACACAAGGTCCGCCAAACCAGTGTAAAACATGAAACAATTAAGCTTGAAACTTCCAAAAACCAAAAATATATTCAATGCAATCGAAACATCTTAACTCTAGAACTGTAAGTAAAAAGACTTCATCAAAGAGAAATTTGGACCAGAAAAATTTCTCTTGGACCTCAACCAGAACACAAAGAAACATAGTTCGTAACTAGTGAACACAACTCAAACTTCACAAAAAAACAAAAACCAAAAATCTGGATATAGCAACCTTCAACAACCATGACCAAAATATCTGAACCACAAAAACATAGGGGCAAATATTGGATCATCACCTGAAGTAACAACTAAATACCTGTAAACTTTATTTAATACAATTTTCTCAATATCCTCAATATATGCAACCAATAACCTGTAACCATGACACTAATGACAACAACAACCAGTAGATAAACAATTGACTAGTTGACATCAATGACAACACCTTCATTCCTTTCTCCATTCTTGCAACATACCATCCGAGTTTGGAAAAAAAAATTGCTTCAAACCCTCACACATCTGGTGTCAAAAACCCAAATCAGGGGAAACAAAAAGGCAATTTTGACTTTCTTGATAGCTCCAAATCCAATGGTGAGGTTTTTTCCATGCCAAAATGCACCAAAAATTCACAAACCCTTTTATTTGTAGGTTGTTTCTCCTTCATCCATTTTCCAATGAGCAACTGGTTTTTCCGGCGAGGTCACATTACCTATCGACGGGAGAATCTAAAATAACCTCAACATGTGGATCAAGGTAAAAATTTTTAAAAAAATCATTTTTTTTTCCTACGAATTTTTTCAAAATTTTTTTTTTTATTAAAAACCCCTTTAAAGGGTCAAATCGCAAGTTTTTTTATTTGTTAAAAATTGCATTATTTTTTTATTATGGTAGTACCTAAGGTACAACCACCTGCTCTTGGTAGAGCGACAACCCTTGGGTTATGCCCCTCTATGGTGGGTACGGGGGTACTATCGCTTGCCACTGACAGGATGGTAGCCCCTTTAGCTCTGCCCAATGGCGGTGGCCCAAGTGGCTTGCCACACATTTTTTTAATAAAAAATATAATAGTTTTTTAGTATGTTTTTTAACTTTAAAATAAAACATGCATTATTTTTCTTTACAAAATAATTCCATATGTACCTAGTTGGAGGAGTATTTTACCTAGGCTCTAAAGTTGGTGGACTTCTAAATTTGGCGACATTTTTTTCTACATTTGGCAGAGTGTTTTTTGCCAAGCTCATCTCCTCTTCATTGAGCTTTTCGATTTTGCACCTAATATTCTAGAGGCCATATCTCGGTCATATGGTGGGATTTTTAAGTGCATTTTTTTAAAAACTGGGTAAAATTTCACACTCTTCATGGTGGTGTAGGAGGTTTCTTGTTTGGACTTCTATTTTTTTCTAGAATTTAGTTTTCTCAGTGTTGTTCACTTCTCATTTTGGAGACTTTGACAGGCCATATCTTTTGCATCCGAATACATTTTTGGGTGCTATTTTTTTTTTAAAGTGCATGTTTTTTCATGCACTTCACCCTAATACTATTAGTTTCCTCTTTTTCTATCAGAGAATTGTATTTCCAACATGTAGTCCTTTTTTGGACATTATGGGCTCCCATTGTATGCACTTGTTATTATGAAAACACACTGAAATAAAGTGCCTTTGTATATCACATGATTATTGATATATTGCACATCACTTTGTGTCTTATTATACTCACACTATGCCATAAAGTGCCATGGGGGGTTTGATGTTTTGCCTTGGTTTGCTATCCTACCTTTGTCAAGTGAGTGTCCCTTCCATGACACCGGCCTCATGCGAGTGTGACTTTTTTTTTCACACCCTTTATATGTGTTGGTACTTTCATGTTTGCATGTTCAAATGTTCCTAATTCTTCTTCATGCACTTCTTTCTAGCATTCATTTTCAGTTTACATGTCACGCCTCTCCCTTTTCAACATTATGTTAGAATTGTGAAAAAATCACAAAACCACGAGCTACAGGATTAAACAACAAAAAAATACACCTTCCATGAAGTATATCTGCAAACAATATATGCAATATTCCTCAACAAGAAAAAGCTACAGAAGCAAGAGACTATAAAAAATATATGAAAGCTCGAGATATAATTACAATGAGGGTTGAGTGCTTATAAGAGAAAAACCATAAATGAGAAAGGAATCAGATCATGACAAGTGTCAACATCACTTGAGATGAGACATAATGATCTAATATTAGCTCAACTAATAAAGCATAAAATTACTCTTAAGTTTAGCTTAAGTGCATGAGAATAAATTAAACTAATAATCAATTAAAGATTAATTAATTATTAGCTAATGCATGATAACTCTAGTAGTATAGAATAATTCTACACCATGCAAGATTTGACTAAAAAATATAGCCACCCAAGATCTAGGAACTTCATGAAAGCACAAGAGAGATCAATATGCAATGCTCAATATTGCAATGGAATTAAATCCAATAGAATTCAATATACAAAGTATGAGAAACCCTTGGTTATATAGCCAAGGTGAGACATATGATTAAACAAGTGTCTTAATCCTATGTCATGTGACAACTTATCATAACTACTTAGGACACATGTGTTAAAAGTCAAAATTTAAGATAAGATATAATGACAACTAACACCTTCTAGAAAGATTCCTTCCTAGGACCTAAGTAAACTTAACATGTGAATAGTACCTAGTAATGACTAGATAGGTAAAACACCTATTTACACCAACACTATCCTCAACATTTATAAATGAAACCCTATCTACTCCATTTGCATCAATTGTGTGAATTTTATTGTTATCCTACAAGTTTGAGAGCACTCCAAATTCATTCCATCACTCAATCACTAATCTTGATCATATCCACACAAAATATTTTCCAACAAGGAGATTCTTGGAAGGCCATTGGAGTATACTCAAGCATTTGGGTGCATCATCTCCTTCATCCTTTTTCAATCCTAGGTATAAAATAAACCCAAGGTAAATATTTCTTTGTTGCATTTAGGTATTTGATTAATCTTTTTTTGTTATAAATTTTGGCACATCCACTAATTTATTTGAACCTAATACATTTTTTATAAAAAAAATGATCAAATAGTTTAATTTTTTGTTTTAAACTTTTATATAATTTTTTTCTAAAAAATAGTTTTATTAATTTAGTTAGTCTTAATTTGGATTTGATCAAATATAAGATTTTTTTTTTTAACAGAAACTCATTTAATATCAAAATAAATATATATAAACAAAATAAAAAATATCAAACACTTGTGACTCCCTCTCAAACACATAAGACACATGAATAAACCTACTCAAGTGGGTATGGCCAATAAGTTTTAACTAGGATTTACAAGCTCAACTAGGGGTATCCTTAATATATACCACAAGGGTACATGATGCCTAATTTTTAGATGAAAGGGAATACTCTCAAATAGTCAGGAGGAAAGGGTAACCCACTCTCCACCTTCGCTTCTCTAAGGTATAAAGTTCTTAGAGGCTTAGCCCATATTGAACATGTTCCACTTCCAAGAGGCATTTCTTTAGATCCATCCCTTGCTCTTTATACTCTATCAGAACATGGGAATTTGAGGTCATCCTCTAGGGTGATGAAATCCCTAGGCAAGCCCCCTATAAAGAAAACAAGATTATTTATTTTTTATCATCAAGATTGCTTTTGGATGTGAGAGGAGAGCATACATAAGTAGATCATGGGGATTAAAAGACACTTTCTTTATTTTAGAGCCAAAATCGAAATGTGAAAGATTAAATTTTCACCTAATTTTCAATTTGAGGAACACACCAAGCAAGATTGACTAAAGTAAATAAAATAATGGAAGTATTGAAAACTTTAGAAACTAAAAGAGATAAGGTGATCAACACGAAAGAACCTGAAGTCCAACACTAAATTTGAGAAGAGATCCAAGTGCACTTTTTGTAACCTTTTAAATTCCAAAAGATCCAATTTTCATCCACAAGGATCAACAAGAAAAATTCCAATATAACAACAAGGTCTTAGATATAGGGTTAGATGTTAGAAATTGAAAAACTTGAAAACTAAAATGAATTAAAATCAAATCTTAATTTAACCCTAAATAATGATTACATGTGCAGTAATAAAGATCAAAAGCATAACAAAATATGTCAAATGTGTAGCATAAGGTCTTAAATGTGCAGTAACAAATATCAAAAGCACAACAAGATACTTTAGATGCATATAAAAATTTATAAAAAAGTGTGGCAATTCATCGTAGAAGCAAAACATAATCACTTAGATGTGTGACAAGTCACCTCAGGAATGCAACATAATTTCTTAGATGCACGACTAGTCACCTCAAAAGTGAAAATATGATAAAAATGAAAAATTTGAATGTGTATATATATTAAATACATTGTGTGTCATCTCAAATGCACCTCAAACTTGATGGAATTGTTGAACACACAAAATATTGAAGGGGGGGGAGGGGGGGTGGTGAATCAATATTCTTTCAAACCATTCAAACATAAAACATCTAATCACTAATGCATATTCAAGTGCAGTAATGAAAGAAAGCATGAAAAAATCCACAACATCACATAACATATGAACACCAAAAATTTTACATGGAAAACCCAAAATGGGAAAAACCACGGTGAGGGTTAGCTCACAATATATTATAACTGGTTATAGTATATTACAAAAATGTTCATTTTAGGTGGACTCATTGTCCAAGTAGACTCACTGCCCACAAATAAAAAGATAGAATAAAGGTGGCACATTGCTTATTTTGAACTGTTACAAATGAATCTACAATATGAAAAAATATAGTTCTAATGAAGCACAATAACATTCTCACTAATCTGGATCAATCCTCTACTCTGTTCTGCATTCTCACACCTTACGACTCAATTTTCACTGCTCTACTCAAATTCACATCACACACAATACATTTCACATATCTATCTCATCACTTATCATAAAAAATAAAAAATAATCTAGCATATATATCAACATCAAGTGTAACACCAATTAGGTCGGCCTAATTAGATGTAACACACAAAATTTAACTTGTCAGCCCCAAAACATACTCTCCATACTTTGTGCCACAATTCAAAATTTGAAACTCCTTAAGATAGGTTGGCATGGACCTATAATAGATCCCACCTAAAGGTGTTGGAGTTGAGAAGATACAACTTCATAGGAGCCCAGTGACCTCTGCAAGCGAAGAATACCTATTACAAGGAGAAGCAACATAGAGAATGCTCAAGAATGTGGAGCTCTGTATTCACCCAAAATGTAAAATGAATAATGATACAAAAGAGAAGTTTACAACCTCATATAGTTCAAAGAAAACCCTAAAAGGGAAAACCCTAGGCTTGCACATTAATAATTAATAAAGTAATTAATTATTATGCACCTAATGTTAGCTTAAGTGTAAAAAGAGATAAAAGGGAACTTTAAGTAATTAAAAAAATATTGTTTAATTAATAAAGTAAATAACCAATTACTCTAACACCCCCCTTAAGCTAGACTTAGGAAGAAGCTAAAACCTAGAAGAAGCTACTAAAAGCAAAAGCAATGGGTCCTAGCAACAAGGCCAAATCAGGTACCCAAGTACAAAGAAATCTCTATGAAACAGAGAAAAGGAGAAAACCCAGTGGGAAAAAAATCCTCTCCAAAAAGAGATAAAAGAACATGCTGAAAGAAACATGAAGGAAGGCCTCATAAAGACCCCCAAAGGACAAATTCCTTCACCCCAAGCATAGAGCGCAACTGAAGATAGCATGGAGATGCAAAAGGTTTCGTGAAGATGTCTGCAACCTGCTCGGCAGTGGGAATATATTCCAAGATGAGAGAACCATCCTGAATCAACTGTCTGATGAAATGCATATGAAGCTCAATGTGCTTCATCTGCTGATGCTCCACCAGGTTGCAAGAATTTGTTTTGAAGTATTTTTTGCTTATGCATTGCTTCCTCTTTCTCAGTTTTTACTAGGGTTTGGGTTTATCTCTTGTGGGGGCTGTTTTTTCTTGCTTTCTGTCATTTATATCAAAAAACCAGAACACCAAAACTCTCAAAAAAATCAAACCCTTATGCATCTTCTGTCTATTCTAAAAGATCACATAATAATTAAAAACATAAGCAGGTACAAGTGCAGGGTTTCATGGCAGACTCTTCAGTTGAGTTACTCACATCACACAACTATCACACTTGGAAGTCTCGCATGATGAGGCTACTCAGGTCACGAGGGTTGTGGTCTTGTTTAGATGAGGTTCAACCTCAGTTGCAACATCCTTTTGAGATTATGCAGCACAGGAACAAGATGGATGAAGCTATGGGTTTGTTGTGCATGCAAGTTTCAGACAGTCTTTTGTTTCACCTTGATTCTTTGCTCACTTCTCAAGCCATGTGGTTGAAGTTTGAGACACTTTTTGGGGCCATTAATGAGTTCCGAGCATTATAGATTGAGGCAGAGCTGACTTCACTATTACCTAAATCAGTTTCCAATTAATTCATTTTCCCATACATCCATTAAATTTTGGGGGAATACTCATCCATATTTCTATGAATTTATGCCCTAATATCCTCAGTTGGTAGGAACCCATACAAAATGTGTAAGAAAGTTCCTAGAGGGTCATCTTCTATGGATTTTGTAGGGTATCTCTTGAATTTAGGTTGGGGTTTCTCTGAAACTTCTACAACCTTGGGTGTAGCCATCACAATGTAGATTCAAACTAATTTCAAACACAAATTTATGAAATCTATGGCACACAAGATTCACTAAATATCTTTTTTTTTTGTCTACCAAATCAGGGTTTCAATTCTTTGAAACTCAATTCACCTTGAACTCTTCAAATTATCTTTTCACCACTCTACTTCTCTTTGAATTCCTTTGGTGAAATGAATTTTCCTTTTAAAAAATTATTTTAACCCTTCGAACTGACCTAATTCTACAATAAATGCTTTAATTCATAAATTTGGCAACCCTAAAATTGTATTCACAGTTAGCTTCCAAAGCTCTACAAACTTCTGCATTGCAATATTTTCTTTCACAATTTTCACTAATAGATCAAGAATGTTGATATTCATCCCATATCTTTGTGTTGTAGCCTCAACACCTCTTTTCTGATGGGGGATACAAAATATTCATTAAATCTCTCCTAAGCCATAGCTCTTGGCTTAGTTTTTGGTGGAAACATTTGTACCAAAGGGTGGTACAGATTCTCCCTTGTCATCCGACTCTTCTTTCTCTAGATATTTTCCACTTCCTTCTTTACTTCAACTGGATCAATATTTTTGACCGGTTCATTTCTTTTTACCAAATTTTTCTTCCTTATGTTTTTGCTTCTACAAAAATTAGCAATCTGTCTAGGTCTATTGCAATTGTGACATACAACATTCTTTTGAACAGTATTTTTTCCATTCATCCTAGATCTTCATTAATTATCTTTGTGTCCAAATCCATAGCATGTATAACAGTAACCATTGAAATTTTGAATCATTCTACCATTGTTATATGCATTCATCATTTGACTGATATATTCACTTGCTCTATGTCATAATTTATTGCATATAAAACATTGACTAGTATAGGATGGAACATTCTAATTCATTTTTCTTCTACATTCCATTGCTCTACATCCAAAATTATTGCAAGAATAATAAAAACCATTAAAATATGGGTACCTTTGATAATTTGGTTGTCTGGCGAGATGTTTTCTAGCATTATTTCTTTGATTTTGGATCTTTCCATTATTATTCTTTCCTTGAATCTTCTTTAGTTCATTGATCTTCTTTTCTACATTAGGTGTCTAATCTTCTTTTGAGCTTTCACCTTTTTCAAATCATAAACCATCTTCTTCTTTTTTGCTTTCTGCCCTACAATCAACTCATCAAGAATTGTAGAACTTGTCTTGAATTTTTCTTCATGACTTCTTTCTTTCTTCAGATTTGATCTAATATTTACCACTTCTTATTCAAGCCTCATGCATTCATCATATTTTCTTTTCACCATTGCATTTATACATTCCTCAACTCTTCTTTTCTTCAACACTTTTAATTCAATGATGTTTTCATTTGTTTGTTTCAACTTTTCACTAACTTACTTATGCCTTTCTTTGAACTTATTGATTTGCTCTATTAATTGTAGAAGTTGAAAAACCAACTTCACAGTCCCCAAGAATCACCTGCAAGCAATCACCTATCACATTCAACAGATATTCGGAACAACCAACAAGAGATGTTATGTAAACCCTCAGAGAAAATATGTACAAGCATAAACCAGAAAAATGATTATTGAATAATATGATAATTACAATGTGACCAATCCTTATGAGGAGATCAAGAAAACATAGAATTAGGAAACCCTAGTGTGCACACTTAATAATTAATAAATAATTATTAATGTACCTAATTTTAGCTTAAGCAACCTAAAGGAATAAGTGACTTAATTAATTAACCAATACGATTAAATTAATTAAGTGCAATAACTTATTACTCTAACACCCCACCTTAAGATGAACTTAGGGAGTAGCTAAAACACTAGAAAAAAGATTCATGAAATCAAATATGGGTCCTGGAAACAAAGGCCTGATCAGGTACCCAAGTACAAATGCAATGCAAACTAAAATAACCAGGGTAAAGGAGAAAACCCAGTGGGAACAAAACTCATCCCCAAAATAGAATGCAAAGAGCAAATAAGTGATGAAAGATGGAGGACTCCATAGGACCCCAAAAGGAAACCATCCATCACAAAGATACATGAAAGAACCCCCCCAGAAGAGAGGAAGAAATAGACCATAGATCCCCCCTAGAATGAAGTAGCTCCAAAAGAATGAGTGCCTGTGATGAAGAGGGCTTCAACTTGCCCATATTAGCCAACTTGGTCTGCTCTCAAGTGAAAGAAGATGTAAAATCATCAAAAGAAGGCATATTAAATCTAGTACCAAGTGCATCCCTAGTAGCATAAAAGGTAGAAACAAAAACTAAATAATTTGGTCAAAGCTTAGAAAGAATGGACAATATGAACTGAGAGTCTTCTTTCTGAACACCACACTATGAAAAATGCAATCTAAGAGACTTGAGTTTGGTGAAAAACTCCTAGATGCTATCAAAATCCCTAGGATTTAAGCCAATAAGTTCATTCTCTAACTAAAACCCTCTCATAGTATCTTGCTTCCCAAACAAAGACTGCAAGTAGTCCAAACCTCATGGGGTGTAGTGCAAGAATCAATATGAAAAAGAAGGTCAGAAGAAAGAAAAATACATAATGTATCATAAGCTTCATCACATCTATTAAACCACTTTTTTTTTTTAGTAGCACCTATAGGTTTAATTAATGTACCCATGGTTACCCTGTACAACCCTTTGTGTTTCAAATGAATCTCTATTTGTTTTTTCTAGCCAAAATAGTTGAATGGAGTAAGGGGTGCAATTTTATGTGTATCCATGATAGAAAACAACAATATATACTCTGAAATAAAAAGAACAATACTCGTTGATCTCAAAAAAATAGCCTTATTGCATGCTTCCCAAGAAAATAATTAAAAAAATAAAGGCTGAGATCAAAGAATAATATCAAATACCTGGTAAAATAATATGAGAAAATAGGTCTAAGATCTGTGTAAAGCATTGAATTAACTTTCCAACGCCTATTTGTTTTCACAAAACAGAGTCCGGATGCAAAAGTTACGCCTCCCAGACTGAAAACAGAAACTTATGGCTTTGATAGGCAAAAAAGGCTTCAAAACTGAAAAATCAGAAAAACTAATCAGCACCACTGGAATGGTGCCAGAATCAGCTTTCTACTGATATCTCATTTTCGCAAAATGAAGATCGTATGCAAAACATACGCCCGATTCCGTGAAAACAACTCCAAATTGTCCAATATGGCCTCCAAAAGCCCTCAGGGGCTAAAAAAAAAAATCTGGCTGGGGGTTAGAGCCAAAGCTCCTGGTCACTCACATGACTGTCGCTGGGGGCTTAGTACCCGGCGGGGGCTTGCGCTGGCACCTGGTTGCGAATGTGACCACAACCAAGCGAGATAAGCCCGCGGGGGCTGGGAGGTGGAGGGGCGGCAATGTGGTGGCGGTGGCTGCTTGGCGGCGCTACCGTTTTCTCTGGCCGTGGCTTTCCAACCGTGTTTTTTGAATTTTTTTTTCGATTTTTACAATTTTTTGCCTCGAGACGCATGCTAGGGAGGCCGTATGGCTTCCCTGGCAAATTTGTTTTGCCTCTTTTTTCAATAGGTCCAAAATTGACAAAATGAAAGACATTTCTAGGGTTTCTGGGCGCTCTGAACGCGATAGAGACATTCGTTTGGCCCAAAAATGCATAGAAAAAATGCCTACCCCTAGATGCACACAAAATCAGCCTGGCTTGAAACCCTTGCACATAAAAAGATGCTGTGAGAGAATATCTTTAAATCACAAATAGGTAGCCACAGGTATGGAACTCTGATACCATGTAGAAGTTGAAAAACCAACTTCACAGTCCCCAAGAATCACCTGCAAGAAATCACCTATCACATGCAACATATATTTAGAACAACTAACAAGAGATGTTCTATAAACCCTAAAAGCAAATATGTGCAAACATAAGCCAGAAAAATAATTATTGAATAATATGATAATTACAATGTGATCAATCCTTATGCGGAGATGAAGAAAACCTAAAATTAGGAAACCCTAGTGTGCACACTTAATAATTAATAAATAATTATTAATGTGCCTAAGTTTAGCTTAAGCAACCTAAAGGAACAAGTGACTTAATTAATTAACCAATATGATTAAATTAATTAAGTGGAATAACTTATTACTCTAACATTAATTTTCTAATGTATTCATTTGCTTCTTTCAAATTTCCTTCAGATCTCTATTTTCACCTTCAATTTTGTCAAGAGCTTCAAGAGAAAATTTGAGTTCTCCATCTTAGTCAAGCATGCAATTTTCTTCTATAAATCCAACAATAGGGATCTCTTTTGGAGGAGTAGGAAACCTTTGTAGGAGTTGAGAAAATACAACTTCACAAACCCTGAGATCACCTGCATGCAAATAACCTGTCACAAAAGAAGAGATGAAGACAAACAAGCAAAGGTTCTCTGAAAATTGAAAATGTATATATCAGAGAGAATGAGAGAATGAATTGATATGAAATACAATGGGATCAATCCTTATAAAAAGGAGATCATGCAAACCCTAATAAAACCCTAATAGGAAAAACTTTAATAGAAGTCCTAATAAGAAAATATTTAATAATTAATATAATTATTAAATGTCATTTTATACAAACTAATGTGAAATCTTAAAAAGGGAATAAAGGTAACTTAATCAACATAATTAAGTTAAAACCTTTACTCTAACACCCCCCCTTAAGATGAGCAACAATGTAGCTACAAACAAATGCAAAAAAACAAAGGTAACTACAATGCAAGAAGGTAAACATGGGTCCCAACAACTAGGCCAAATCAGGTACCTAAATACAACCAAATCTTTGTAAAGAGGAGAAATAGAGAAAACCTCATGGGAAAAAGCTCTAATCCAAAAAGGGATGCAAAAATCCAAGAAGAACATCACTGAAGTAGAAGAAGCCGCAAAAAACTGTCGAAAAGATGACTGCTATGGTGTTGAAGAACCTCCACTGAAGGAATGGAAGATCCCTTCCAAGGTGAAACCAAGGAAGAATTAGCACAAACAGTATAATAAGCCCTCATAATGTTGAACTGGGAGAGCCTGACAGATCCAATGAAATGGTGTGAAACACCCTGTAGTGCATGAAGGAGAAAAAACAACATCTGAAAGTGCACAAGAAAGCACTTGCAACTAAAAAAGTGGTGTGCAAAAAAAAGCACACATGCATGGGGCTGGAATCATATGGATCCACTTTCATCATGGAGGGACACTCACCGGATAAGGGTGTAATGGAAAAACAAAAGCAAACTGCACAACCCTTCATGACATTTTATAATAATAGTGCGAGTACAAAATATGGCACAAATTTATGTGCAAAATACCTAAAAATGCATGTACAATAGTGTGGCACTTTATCTCAGTGCGTTTACATAAAAGAAATTGCTTACAAATGATGCGCAAAATGTCCAAAAGGGACAAAGTTGGAAATACATGAAGAACAACCAAAAAATTGACTGTAGAATGCACCAATAAAAGAATGAAGTAATGAAACTCACACCAATATAAAGATGAGAAAACCAGCTTTCTGACGATATCTTGTTTACCAAAAAATGATATCGTATGCCCAAGTTACGGCCTCTGGAAGAAATCAGGTCCAAAAGGGAAAAAAGCTAGCATTGGGTTAAATTTGACCGTCATACAACCGTCGCAGCGAAAACACGAGCTTAAATTTGACAGCCAAACGACCATCACCGTAAAAGTGCGATTGAGCTTATTACATACAAATTTGTTTTTTTTTTTTTAAACAATAAAATATTAAATTTTTTTTTATTATTAAAAAAATTTGAAAAAAAGTTTGGTGGGGCCAACCCCATCATACCCTATGAAGGGCGCGGGCTCTCTACACAGGTCGGCGCAGGTACGGACCTACGCAGTACCTTGCACAAGTACGAACCTATGCAGAACCCTGCGTAGGGTACCTGCTTGTGTAGGTCGCCGGCCAAAGCCGAAAAAGGCTTTTCTAATTGTTTTTTTGATTTGTTTTTTTAAATCAAAAAAATTCAATGAAATTTTTTCATAAATAATATTTTTTTGACGAATTTTTTTTTTTTTCCGAAAAGATGCAGAAAAAATTCCGAAAAGATGCGGAAAAAATTCCGAAAAAAATTTAAAAAATTCCCAGGCAGGGGGACGTTCGTACGACTGTACCAACATATAAATTTTGCCCTAAAATTTGACATTGTCCAAAATGGACGAATGAACAGTTGATTTAGGGGTTTTGGACCGCTGGGGACGTAATGGCAAGGTTCGTTTGAGTTGAAAATTCTTCAAAATTGCATGTATGCCCTATATAAAAAAAATAAACCCCAAACCCTTGAAGCTCCAAAAATCTTCAAAACAAGAACAGGAAGTAGCAAGTCTAGAGCTCTGATACCATGTAGGAGTTGAGAAAAATATAACTTCACAAACCTCAAAGATCACCTGCATGCAAATAATTTGTCACAAAAGAAGAGATGGAAACAAACAAACAAGGGTTCTCTGAAAACTGAAAATGTATATATCAAAGAGAATGAGAGAATGAATTGATATAAAATACAATGGAATCAATCCTTATAAAAAGGAGATCATGCAAACCTTAATAAAACCCTAATAGGAAAAACCCTAATAGAAGCCCTAATAAGAAAACAATTAATAATTAATATAATTATTAAATGTCACTTTATGCAAACTAATGTGAAATCTTAAGAAAAGAATAAAGGTAACCTAATCAACATAATTAAGTTAAAACCTTTACTCTAACAACCTTCTATCAGTCATGTTTTCAATCTCTAAGACCTTCCCAAAGTGATTAAGCTCCTTCTAAGGAACCATGCTTTGATACTATGATCCTAATAAAATGCTACTCCCTAATATGAGATATTAGATAAAAACTAATAGTGCAATATGAAGAGAAGTAACAAGATAATAAGACACCTCAATAATTAGCCTAAGAAAATGAACAATATAAAAGTAAGATAAACAAATAGATTGTTGTTATACCTTCATGTTGTTGCTTCCTTGGTTGACCCTTGATGTTGAAGTCTTGTGTGCTCCTTGGATGACAATGGATTTGAATGGATGCAAAATGAATTGGTGATGCTAAATGCTATGGTAGATGAGAGCTTGAATGACAATTTTGCAAGAGTTTTGTTGCAAAAGACTTGATTCCTCCAAATGAAGGAATTGAAGGGGTATTTATAAGCTAATTGGAATTCTCTATAGAATTCAATGGTTGGGATTGATCTAACAAATATCAAGATGAAGGGCTATGGTGAGTTGAGGACTCACAAGCCCTCACATCTTGACATGTGGAGTGTGAGATGTCTTAGGGTGGAGTGATGTGGAAATGAGGTGGAAGGGAAGGACAAGAGGTGGATTGGAAGTACATGAGGTGGATGAAATACAAGTACCTTTGAAGTACCTTGGGGGATGAGAAGATTTTTTCAAAAAAGAACTTTTTGTCTCCAAATGAGGATGAAAGAGATTTTTGAAATTTTTTAGAATTCCTCAAAAATCTCCATGGGAAAAGGGGAAATGTGTGGTAAGAATAAATGTAAATTAATTTACATTTAATGGAGGATTCATTGGATAAAAAGAGGTCTCCAAAAAGTTGGAGATTTTTCACATGTGGGAGATGTGACAAGTCCAAGGTTTTAGAAACCTTGGACACATGTAAAATGACATGTCACATTTGCATAGGGGATGAAGAAGACCTTGGAGAGATAAAAGTGAATTAAAAATTCACATGGGGAAGGGAGTCTATACCAAAAATGGTAAATGGGAAGGTTGACCAAAAAAGGTAAGCCAAATATAGTTAATGATTCTGATTAAGGTTGTGCAAACAAAGGATTAAGGTAATTAATGGGAGATTACAGGCAAGTGAGAGATTATGGAGGATGTGAGACTTAATTTTGATTTAGTGGTGCACATTCTAATCATAGATTAATTAATTTAATTCGGATTAGAAGAGGGTTATGGAGAATGTGACAAGGAGAGAGAAAAATGAAGAATTAAAAATTGGTTTTTAATCCAAATAGGTTAAATGACTAAATTAAATAATTTGTCATGTTTATTTAATTTAGAGAAGAGAAGACAAAGGGGTAAGGTAAAGTATTTAATTTATTTAATTAGATACTTTAGCAACCTCAGGAAAAAAATGAAATAATGATTAAATATATTATTTAATCACTGTTAATGGAATAAATGAATGTAATAGACGATTTTGATCATATGGAAGTGATCAAATTTGGATGTCTACATTTTGCCCCTCCTCAAAGTATCGTTAGAATAACAGTGCTTCGAAGAAAAGAAAGTGCAGATGATTAGAAAAAATGATCGAAAGAAGATGCCCCAGCGTGGGGAAGAGGATCCGAGTCATTCAATTAATGAGGAATGGATGAAGATGCTCCAATCATGGAAGGTGTTGATTATAGTCGGAAAAAAAATGGTGAATGTGAAGGTTATGCCCCCTCGAGAGGGTGACAGGGGAAAAAGAAGGGTCTCAGGCAACATCTCGGTAGGAAGAAACAGATGATATGGTTGGAAAGAGGGGAAAAAATTAGGCAAGTTTTCTTTTTGAACGAAGTCAATCGGACAAATGGAGTGCAAATGGCAACCCCGAGAAGAGAAGGGATTAATCAGAAGAATAAAAAGGTAAATAAAAGGTAAAAAATACCTTTTAAAATTAATATCAGGTAATATTAAAAATTACCTCACCTCATTTGCACTGTAGCAGTTGAGAGAAGAAGAGAGAGCAAGTAGAAAGAAGTGAATATGCCGGGAGATAATGACACCGAGATCGTCCATCGGATAGATGAGGTTCGATGGATGTACCGACAGCAGGATGGACTTCGCTAGGTAAGCAACAAAAACCCCCATGCATTAAATTGAAATTTTAACGCATTTTGAAATAAGTTACTAAAAAAGTGAAATATGGGTTTTGTGGGTGGGAAAAAATGAGGAAATGGGTAGAAAACGAAATGATTTTTTTTTAATTTTTTTTTTTTTATGGAGGTGGGAAGAGAAACGACCATCAGGGGGCGTATACGCCCTCCCGACGGGTGGATCCGCCTTTGGGGCCAGTGGCAAGGCATCTGACGGCGAGCCCGCCTTGCTACGGAGTCGCCCACGGCTATCGCCCCTCAGAGGGGAGTCACCCCGCTAGCATGACGACGCGACCGCCTCTGGAAGCGACAAAAGCCGCCCAAGCGTGGGGCCACCCCCACCGAGGCGCCCATCAGGCGGCACCCTAGCGTAATGCTATAATGGGTCACCACTACGTGGGGATCTGCCAATTTACTGGGCCGTAGAGGGTGGGTCCACCCCAATCGTAGGGTAGATCCACCTTTGAGGTCGGCGGCGGGTTCCACCCCAATCGCAGGCGACCGCACGGCCGCCGGGTGGGTTCGCCACCGCAGGGAGGGGGAAGACAGAGAAAAGGGGGGAGAAAAAAAAAAGAGAGGGGGGATGGGAATTGGAGACTAAAAATTTTTTGATAAGGGGGATGAAATTTTTGCAGGATTTTGGTAGAGTGCGGACGTACGAACGGAGGTCGGAGGCGTTGGCGTCGTCGATTGAGGCTATGAACGAAGCGGATCATGTAGCTTTGGAGCAGGCGGGGTTATTGCACTTGGTGCAGTTTTATGAGATGAGGGCTCATAGGGCGATGTTGACAACTTTGATAGAGAGGTGGAGTTCGGCTACGTCGATGTTTCATTTGCCGACTAGAGAAATGACGGTGATGCTCGAGGATGTGTGGTGGATCCTGAGGTTACTGATAGCGGGACGGTTAGTGTGCGAGGGGGAGTTGAGAGGAGAGCAGTTAGATGAGACCGTGATGGTGTTATTTGAGTGAGATGACTTTCCGATACAGAGGGGGGGTTGGATGTAGACAGATGCCTGGATCTGGGGGTGTCGGCATTACCACTATTTCTATGTTGCCTGATTAGCGAGATTTTGTTGCCAGACCAGATTAGGCGTTTCTGTAGCTTACGGTATATGGGGGTGATTCGACATATTGTCGAGTGGGGGGATGGGCAGTTCTCTTGGGGGTCATGTGTATTGGCCCAGTTATATCGGGACATGCATGTGATTTGTTATCGGGGGGGCCAGAGCTTGACGCACCATACACTACTGCAGGTATGGGGATGGACGCACATCACGGTGACGAGGCCCATAGTGATCAGGGGAGGGGATTTGCATGACAAATAGCCAATGGTGTGGCAGTTCGGGGTAGCTAGGGGTTGTATCCTTCGGTATGAGACATAGGGAGAGGTGGAGCGGTGGAGGAGGGCATTTGATGATTTACAGAGAGAGGACATTATATGGTGACCATATATGTTTCGGCAGTTTAGAGGATAGAAGACCGAGAAGGAGAGACAACAAGGGTTCTTCACATGTAAATGTTACCTGATTGGGAGCCCAGGGTACATAGTGGAGCTACATCATCCAGATCGAGTGGTATGGAAGTTTGGACTTGTGCAAGATATTCCAGGAGCATCGGTGATGTTTCATCGGCTTACTAGGGAGGTACCTTGGGGGACGGCGTTGGCAGCGAGAGAGGTGAGGGCATCATGGGTGGTGGTAGGTGAGGTGCCCTATTTAGGGAGGTGGCAAGGTCCAGAAGATGCTGGAGTGACAGATTGGTATGGTCGGTGGTTTCACAACCATCAATGGGATAGGGTTACACCGGAGATGCTGGATGTGGGGGCCCTAGAGGGGGGGCTAGGGGATGAGCAGGAGGGGGGACAGGAGGAGGAGGCGGGGTAGGTTGGACAGGAGGATGGGGGACCTGAGAGTGGTGGTGCAGAGGAGGGTGCTGCTGGAGATCAGCCGGCGAGGAGGGGTAGAGTCAGGAGGAGGCCGAGGAGGTCAAGAAGGTCGAGGAGGCTGAGGAGAGTTGTGGTAGAGGAGATGGAGGTAGAAGGAGCTGATGGGGGGGAGGAGATAGAGATGGTAGGATCTGATGGGGGGGAGGAGATAGAGGAGGTGAGATTGGAGAGTGAGCCAGAGGTGGAGATGCTTTGCGTGGTGGAGGGGAGAGTTGCTCAGCCAGGGATTGGCGTTAGAGTACAACGGAGGCGAGTGCAGGTGAGGGTTGAGTAGGAGGAGGGGAGAGTCAGAGATCCGCAGGAAGAGGCAGAGAGGGTGGTGGATGTTAGAGGATAGCCCAAGGAGAGGCCTGAGAGCAGTCATCAGGGGAGAATCCAGCCAGTTGAGCAGGAGGGTAGGAGACTGATGAGGGTGGGGAGGAATGGACAGCCATGGAGGATTCGGTTGACGCGCCAGACAGAGCCGATGCAGGGGGAGAGAGAGGGGGGAGGATGGACTAGGATGTACTAGTGATGGAGCCATTAGCCATAGTACTAGCAGCCACAGTTGATGATCCAGTGGTTTTACTGAGAAGGGCCCAGGTGAGGATATGGGTGCTAGAGGAGGAGGTGAGGAGGGCGGAGATAGAGGTACAAAGGATATAGGATAAAGAGGATATAGTGTTTGATCGTGTGGTGAGTCGGCTCACAACAGATGCATTGGCTATAGGAAGAGAGAGAGATGAGATGTGGGTAGAGAGGGAGAGAGCACAGGAGGAGCTGGCTCGGGTGACATGGGCCCGAGATAGGTTAGAGGCAGCAATGACAGTTGTGCAAATGCGAGGGCAGTCAGAGTTAGCAGTAGGGGGGGAGATAAAGACATTGAGACTTCAGGTGGCAGGATTTCAGGAGGAAAGGATGACACTGCAGGAGAGGGCATCTATGGCAGAGGCATTTGCAGAGGAGATGAGGGCGAGGGCCGAGGCCATAGAGGTTAGACTGGAGACGGTGCAGCGAGAGAGAGAGTGCACAGGGACAGATGTAGGCTCTATAGGGGGAGAGAGACAGTGCATAAGGATAGGTGCAGGCTCTACAGGAGGAGAGGTTCGGTGTACAAGGACAGATGCAGACACTCCAGGGAGATAGGGACAGTTTATGGAGACAGGTCCAGATTCTACAGTTCTAGAGAGACACAGCAGTGGGTCGGACAGAGAACGCTAAGGGGGATATAGCACAGATGCGGACATGTTGAGGGCCGAGTGATGGGATTGTCCTAGAGATGATGCATGCAGAGAGGGAGAGATCCACAGAGTAGATACATTTATTGACAGCGGCACAAGAGGCATGGGAGCAGGAGCGACGGGCCATGAGCAGAGAGCGGGATAGGTACAGGCATGAGCGGAATGTCGCTCGATACCAGGCTAGGTAGAGAGATGACTATATGCAAGAGGTAGCGTATTAGAGGTGTGTGTACGAGCAGGTAATGCCAGATCCAATGCAACGTACAACATGGTATGTTAGGCAGACACTCCAGATGCCGGCACCATCTCAATCGTTAGGGATATGGACCAGAGGGTTCAGTGATTTCCAGCTGGCTCCTTCGTGGTTCGGGACTCTGACACACAGGGGGCCAGTACCTGAGTCTCCACAGAGGTCAGATGTGGGCAGCTCAGGACATGTAGATGACAGGTGACAGGATACAGGTGTTTTTGACAGGTACCAGATGGTGGTGATGCACCTTATTTTGTGCATGATATGTAGGTGATTATGTGGTGACTATATTTTGGATATGGACATTGTATTATTTTGATGATGATATGTGATGGTCTCCATTGATGTTATGCCATATTTTGGCGATGGATGGTATGCATATGGTGTTTCATGTGATGTTTCTATGATAGTGGATGTATGTTATGCATATGTATATGATGTTTTTGTGTTGATGTGGATGTTTTACTTATGCATGTGTGATTAATGATTTATGAATGGTAATGCAATTGTATTAATGGTGTGAGTAATATGGGCCTTATATGGAATAATGCAATATGGATAGGTGAACTTAATAAATGGATATAAATGGATAAATGAATGGATATAAATGAACTTAATGAATTGATGTGAATGCAAATGGATAAATGAATGGATGTAAATGGATAAATGAATCTAATGGATTGATGTGAATGCAAATGGATAAATGAATGGATGTAAATGGATAAATGAACCTAATGGATTGATGATATGTGCAAATGGATAAATGAATGTTTAGTGGATAAATGAACTTAATGAATTGATGTGAATGCAAATGGATAAATGAATGGATGTAAATGGATAAATGAACCTAATGGATTGACGATATGTGTAGGATGTGGGGGTTGCAGTACCTATCAAAGACCGTAAGGATCCCGAGAAGAAAATTTAGTAAGAGTGAATGAGAGTTTGCACAACCAAAACCGTGAGTCATAGATGTAGAGGCAAGATATGATGAAGAGGGAATATGCAACATGAGATGAAATGCAATGAGATGAAATGCAACATGAATGCAATTTTCCATCTTTTAGAACACTGATTTTTGCTATAGTATAAGACATCCAACGTCAGGGTATGTAGACCAAGATGGATTAATGTCTAATGCATAAAACAAACACGACAAACAAGAAGGCTATCCCAATACCCCAAAGTTGCGATGACTTTGGTCGGGCCAGGTATTGGAATAACCATAAGCACAAAGGGATGCCCCCACATAACACAGGATCCAGGAGGAATCCTGGTGGGTACTATGTGGAGTATCCCAGCAAATAGAAACAATAAAATAGTCAAGAGATGTTCCTATGTTAACTAGGAAAAACACACCATAATATGAAGGATTATGGCAATCTTGACTAGTGATTATAGGGAGTTCAAATGATAAACAAAATCCAAATGTACCAAAAGATCATAATCAATTACAAGTGTCCTTTTCAATAATATCCCAAGGATGGATGAGGTTGATGTGGTCTGTTAGGAAGGATGCATCCTGTTAAGACCAATGATGGATACTAAGTTAAAATGACCTAGATGACTCAGGATGATTGTTATTGGGTAGATTTCTTGATACGAGGAGATTTTGTTTGTGAAGAGTCAACAATGATAGGGACATATTTGACCACAAGACAACAAGAGGGTGAGACACAACCTAAAGACCTAGGGGCTTGAGGGTTGAGGAAAATATCAACCTTGCCTACTTGAAAGCGCAGAGCCCTCGTAGTTCAGGAAAGACCATGGTAAAATAGCAGAAAGTGGATCGATGGAAAACAATGGATGACCAAGACAAGCACAAGCCCCGGGGGCAGATCAAAAGATCAACCTTGCCTACGTGCAAGCGCAGGGGCAACGTAGTTTAGACATGACAAAAGACCGAGGATGAATAAGATCGGAAAGTGGACCATGAGGACATGTGATGAAGGAAAAAATGCCTCGGGGGCCGATCCAAAGATTAGCCTTGCCTACGTGCAAGCGCAGAGGCGTCGTAGTTCAAGAGAGAGTGATGATGATAGAAGATGGAGGATGAAGGCATGGAAAAGCCCCGGGGGCAGATCAAAAGATCAACCTTGCCTAAGTGCAAGCACAGGGGCAACGTAGTTCACAAGGAGACATGATGAGACCAAGATGGAGACAGATAAGAAGAGATGACACAAGCTCAGATTAGGATAATAAGCTCAAGGTGTTGGATAGCGGATGATGGTCATCCAATGCTCAACCAAAATATACCAAGTGATGAGGTGATGCAAGCAGATGGGAGGATATGGGGATTGAGGAATCGGTGGGTAAGCCATAGAGTAACCAGCATGCGAGGTAGATAATGATTCAGCCCTATACAAGAGGTGCCCGTTGCCAGGTTTTCACCAATCGTATGTATCCAAGGCACCATGCAGGGGTGGTTTTCACCATAGGATGAATTATTTCTCTTTACTATTTTGGATTTTTGGATTTTTGGATTTTTTTTATATTTTTGACTTTTACCAGGAAGGATACCCTGGCTGATCTAAGTGTAGAACTTCTTCAGATGCATGATGTTGATGGGTTCCTCCAAAGGATCACCTTCAGGGGTGGAGAGCCTGTAGACACCAGAACCATACTTGGAGGTGATGACATAAGAGCCCAACCAGTTTGCTTCAAACTTACCTTTCTTCTCTCGATCTTGCTGATTTCGCTAATTTTTTTTAGGACTAAATCACCAATCTCGAATTGGCGAGGGTGGACTTTCTTATTGTAGCTCCTTTTGAGTCAATGTTGATAAGCTTGTAGATGGGTATAAGCCTTGACTCTCTTTTCATCGAGCAATTCCAATTGTGCCAAGCGTGCCACTCGGGTGTCTTCATCAGTGATGAGATTCTTGAGGGAGATGTGGAGTGAAGGGATTTCAACTTCAATTGGCAAGATGGCCTCAGCACCATAGACAAGAGAATATGGAGTGGCTCCAGTAAGGGTGCAGATGGATGTACGGTAGGCCCAAAGAGCAGGATGGATATGGAGGTGCCAATTGCGGCCAGTGCTATTGACCATCTTCTTAATGATTTTGATCAATGTTTTATTTGTTGCTTCTGCTTGCCCATTACCTTGGGGGTAATAGGGAGTGGACCAACAATGTTGGATATGGTATGTAATGGTTTTCCATTGTCGGTGATGATAGCGGAGGGGATGCCATACCTGCAGAGAATATGGTAGAGGATGAACTTAGAGATCTGAACACCAGTGATATGAGTGAGTGGAATGGCTTCCACCCACTTGGTGAAGCATTCAGTGGCTGTGATGATAAAGGTGTGACCATCTGAAGATGGAGGGTAGATCTTGCCAATCAAGTCAAAACCCCATTGTGAAAATGGCCAAGGTGTCGTGATGGGTTGGAGATCTTGTGCTGGAGTGTGAATTAGATTTGCATGTTGTTGGCACGGAAGACACTTTTTGACGTACTCACAAGCATCATGTTCCATTGTGGGCCAGTAATATCCTGCTCTGAGAATCCACTTGGCTAGGGCCATACCATTAGAATGGGCCCTATAAATATCGCTATGCACTTCTGTTAATGTTGTGCAGGCTTCAGTTTCATCTAGACAATGGAGGAGAGTTCCATCATACCCACGTCGATAAAGTGTATCATCGATAATGGTGTAACGGGCTGTGCGTTGGATAAATGATTTATGTTGGTTTCGTGTGAGGTCAGGCAAGAGGGTGTTGTCATGAATGTAGGTGTAAATGTCATGGTACCAAGGGGATTCAGGACCTACAATAGCACACACCATTTCATTCTCAGGGATATCGTATGCTTGGATTAGGAGTTGCTCAACTAGGAACTGACAATTTCTGCAATCTTTCGGCATGTCGAGGAGAGAACCAATGGTAGCCATAGCATCTACCGCCTTATTCTGGAGTCTCGGGATCTGCTCAAATTGGATCGTAGTAAAATATTTCTTGAAGTCATCCACCATGCATTTGTAAGGCAACAACTTTTCATCTTTTGTTAGAAACTCATCGTTGACCTGTTTTATGACTAACTGGGAGTCACCAAAAACTTGCAAGTGGGTGATGTGCCATTGAGCTGCAATTCTGAGGCTAGTGAGAAGGGCTTCATATTCAGAGATGTTGTTGGTGTAAGGAAAAGCCAGTCTGAATGATTTCGGTATGCAGTCGCCTTGGGGGGTGATAAGCAAGATTCCTACCCCCGATCCATTATGGGTGTGTGATCCATCAAAGTACAATGTCCAGGTGGTGGTTTCTGAGACTGCAAATACTCCTTCATCTAGAAATTCAATTTCTATGGGATAAGCATCCACTAATGGGGCATCTACCAACTGATCAGCTATTACTTGTCCTTTTATGGCTTTTCTATCCACATATTCTATATCAAACTCACTGAGGAGCATGATCCATTTAGCCATTCGACCAGTCAGGGTTGTCTTGGATAGCAGGTACTTGAGGGGGTCGACTTTGGATATTAATTTTATAGGATGGCTGAGCATATAGTGGTATAGCTTTTGTGTGCTGAAGACCATAGCAAGACAGGCCTTTTCCATTGGTGAATAGTTGAGTTCATACTCGACCAGTGTGCGACTGATGTAATAGATCGCCCGTTCCTTTGAAGATTCATCATGTTGTGCCAATAATGTCCCCAATGCTACTGACGTGGCCGATATGTACAATAGGAGGGGTTTGCCAAGGATATGTGGCATCAAGATTGGCGGGTGGGCCAAATATCCTTTGAGCATGTCGAAGCCCAACTGACATTGTTGATTCCACTTGAAACTGGTGTCTTTCTTGAGAAGGTGGGAAAATGACTGACATTTATTTGCAAGTTGGGCTATAAAGCGGTAGATGGATTATAGTTTCCCTTGGAGACTCCTTAATTGTCTCAAGTTTCTTGGAGGAGGCATATCCATGATAGCTTTCACCTTAGCTGGGTCAACCTCGATGCCTCTTCGGGACACTATGAAGCCCAAGAGTTTCCTTGATGTGACACCGAATACACACTTTTTTGGATTTAGTCGAAGCTTGTATTGTTCTAAGTAGTCAAAGATCTGTTTCAAAATGGTAGGGTGTTCTTCCCTGGTTCCAGATTTTGCCAGTAGGTCATCGACATAGTCTTCCATGATGATGTGAATGAGATCATGGAATATAACCATCATTGCCCGTTGATATGTTGCCCTTGCATTTTTGAGACCAAAGGGCATGACATTATAACAAAAAGTACCCCAAGGTGTTGTAAAAGCGGTTTTATGTTGATCATCGGGGGCAATCCGGATCTGATTATAGCCAGAGAAGCCATCCATGAGGGATAGCATCTCGTGTCCCACAGTGATGTCGACTAACATGTCGATGTTAGGCAAGGGGAAGTCATCTTTTGGGCAAGCTTTGTTGAGATCCCAAAAATCTGTACAAATCTTGATGTCTCCACTGGGTTTAGCAATAGGTACAATATTGGAGATCCAATCAGAGTAGTCAATGGGCCTGATAAAACCAACATCTAGTAACTTTTCTAGTTCTTTCTTAACGAATAATGCCACTTGTGGGTGCATTTTTTAGAGCTTCTGCTTGACAGGTTTAGTCTCTGGACGAACATCCAGATGGTGGACAACAAGATTGGGATCTAAGCCAAGCATATCAGAGTAAGCCCATGCAAAGTTGATAACCCCTTCATAGAGAATTCAGACAATGGTGGTGTATTCTGCTTCAGATAAAGATTTAGCCACATAGGCTATTCTTGGAATCTCTTTTGTCCCCAGGTTCACCTCTTGCGTTTCTTCAATGAGAATTGAAGATTGCTTAGATAGTCATGTTCCTACAAGGGGAAGATGAACGTCCCCATCTTCCACTGCCGTATCAAGGTTTACACTGTCATATACATCCTTTGTTTTTACTTTTTCATAGTCAAAAAGTGCCTCGGTGAGGTTTTCACTTGATGACCCATTCTTCTTTTGTTTCTTTTTGTTTTTGCGATTAGCACGTTCATCGTCCCCCAATCCCATTAGATGTACGTAGGTATCTTCTAAAGGAAAAGTGCTAACTGGTGTGCTACCTTGTAGGTCATGATCAATAAGCTCAGGATGTTTAAGGGATAAAGTTATGGTACAAACGGATAAGCATTCAAACATGGTGGGGAGGTCAATGTGATTCAGATCATCGTATGCGTGTATGATGGACTCCTCCTCCGGTATGTCTTCAAGGGAACTGTTGTCAACACTAACATTGTTAGAGGTGTTAGCGGATATTGTAAGACCCTTCTATTTGGTATCATAGCCCAAGCCCAAATTCCTTGGTTGGATGGTAGTTGCTTCAATGGGTAGACGTCTTCCTTGTTCTTCTGCACCAAGGCCTTTGCCTTGGTAATGGCAATTTTCAATGAATTTGGAGGCGTGTGGATAGGCTTAATGAAAGTATTCAATAAGGGGTCATGGTGGTTTAGGCTCCTCCCAATAAACCCATTGACTAATATCATTGTCCATTAGATCTTGGAGGGATCTCAAATTATTGAACGTTGTGGACCCCACGTTCTTGGAAGTGAGGGTGAGTGTCTTTTCTTCTACTTCTAGTAATGGAAAAATTGGTTGCCCATATGTGTGGGGCGAAGGTGGCATGGTTGCCACATTGAGTTTGGTGTGCATTTCGTATTCACCACATCCCTTATCTATGATCTGGACCTTGGTGATGGTGGAAGTAGGTGTGGATGATGGTGGGGATGAAGTGTTCAGAGTATTGGTGGATGAGATAGGATCGGATGTTGGGGGTGCCCCCATTTCGACTCCTGGGCAATAATGCAAATGTGGAAAAGAGGCTTCCAAGGCACGACAATATTCAAAAGGCTTAGCGTCAACTTGTATTGTGACTTCCATTCCTTGAAATGGGAATTTTAGACATTGGTGATAGGTGGATGGTACAGCTTGCATAGAGTGGATCCATGGACATCCAAGAAGGATGTTGTATGGGAGTTCAAGGTCCAGAACATGGCACATAGTGTATTGTACAATGGGGCCCACTTGTATAGGGAGGCAAATAATGCCTTCAGAATCTCGCTCTGCATTATCATAGGCCTTGATGGTGATCACTTGATTTCTTAGATCAGCTTGGTGTATCCAACCTGTTGTATAAACTTTAACATACAGAGATTTAGGGCTAAACCATTATCTACTAGTACCCTTTTTACTTTTTGACAGTTGACACCGACCTCAAGGTGGAGGGGGCGGTTGTGGTTTGAATCAAGATGCGACATGTCCTTTTAAATAAAGGCTAGCTGATAGGTCAATGAAAGATTTCCTACCAATGCTTGAAATTGGGTAGGGTCAATATTATCAGGTACTTGTGTGCTTTGCAAAGCCTTATTTAGGATATCTTCATGTACGGGAGATGACTTAAGTAGATCCAAAATGGATATTTGGGCTGTAGTTTTACCTAGATGGTCTAGGATATTATACTGTGAATTGGCGGATGGTCATTGGGTGGATGGAGATGCTACTGGGACTGTGATGTGGGTTCACCGAGTAGTAACAACACATTGTGGATCTTTTCCCTTAACATGGATCATGGATACTTGTGGTTCCACTTGTTCTACATATGAAACCACACCTTGATAATTGTATGGTACATTTTTGTAGTTGATATTATTGGTACTGTTTCCTAGTTGGTTGTTATTGCTAGGTGCAGGATTTGAGTTGGACGTACTAGGACCTTGGTTATGATTAGGAAAGGTGTTTTGGTATATTTGTAATTAAGCATTGGATGAAGATGCTGCATTAGCATCTACATGTATTTCACCTCGATCAATGAGACCTTGGATGTAGGTTTTTAAGCCTTGACATTTGTCCAAGGTATGTCCTTTAATTTTGTGAAATTCATAGTATTCATTTTCTTTAAACCAAGCAGGCTTGGGTTTAGACGTATCGAGGGGTTTGGTGACAGGGTATGTTATGGAATAATTGGCTTGAAGAAGCTTATTAAACACCATGCTAAGTGGTTCTCCCAACTGAGTGAATTGTCATTTATTCCCGCCTTGGTTATTTTGATTGGCTTGTTGTCGCGGTGCCCCTTGGGGGACGGATATGGTGTTCTGAACGGACGGTTGTTGCTGGGAAGGATATCTTTGTGTGGTGTTGGCCACTTGGACATGTTTAGTGTCAGTGACACCATCATTGACGACATTTTTGTTTCTATTCCAAAAATGAGGTTTATCCTCGAAGGACTTCTCTCTATTGGAATTGAAATGTTTGACTTGTCCTCTTGCGACAAGGGCTCATTCTAAGATGGGGCCTTTCTCCACAAGTCCCACAAAAGTAGTGATGCAATGGAGTTGGAAATTATGTGCCATATTCGGGTGAGAGTTTTTGATAAACAACATTACCATGTCTTTCTCTGTTGGTGGGGATTTCATCCTACTAGCCAAGGCTCGCCATCTTTGCAAGTAGCTTGCAAAGGTCTCTCCATCGCATTGTTTTTCTTTGAGGAGATCAAGTGTGTCAATATCTTTCTCTAAGTTAAAAGAGAAGTGAGTGACAATCTGTTCAGATAGCTGTGCGAAGGTCTTGATAGATCCTTTTTCTAGACCCATAAACCAGTTGAGGGCGACCCCTTGTAGACTTTTAGGGAAGATTCGAATGAGGTAATTGTCATTATGCATGACCTCTTGGAAATGAGCATAAAAATCTTGAAGGTGAGCTCTAGGATCCTTGGTTCCTTTGTATTTGTCAAATTTGGGTATCTCGAAATGTTTAGGAAAAGGAACCAAGGAAATGGAGGGATCAAACAAGTAAGGGCATATGTCCTCAAACTTGAAGGATTGTTTTCTAGTTCCAGCTTGTAAGTCCTTTAATGCGGATTTTACTTCTTCCAAGTCTTTGTTGACGAGAGTCAAAGTGGATTGAGTGTATGGGTAATGTTGTGGGTAGGATGAGGATGGCCCTGCCTTTTTTGGATCATAAATGGGTTAAGTCGGGTATGAGTGTATTGGTTGATTGTAAGATTGATGGTTTGATTGGTTGTGTTGAGTGGGAGCCACTTGTTGTTGATAGTAAGACACAAGAGAGGGGGCCTGTTGCTATATAGCATTTTGGTAATGCATAGAGGTAGGGCCTCTTTGTTGATGTGATGATGTTTGTTGATAATAGGAAGTGTAAGGTGCCCCATGTTTGTGAGTTGGTTGTTGTTGAAAGTAGGGCGGATAGGATTGGTTTTGTTATGCAATGGTGGGTTGTTGCATGGAATATGGATATGGATTTAATGTTTGTTGATGAGGATTGTGTTGAGGTTGTGTAGGGTTGGTGTAAGGTGGCAGTTGGGTATGTGTTTGGTTTTGCACATTCTGAGGAGGGTTTGTATGGGATGGAATAGTGTATGTGCTAGAGGGATGATAAAGGTATTTTGTGAGCAGGTTATGTTGTGTTTGTGTAGGGATGTGCACGTGTTGTTGTTGATGAGGTGGATGAGATAAGATTTGTTATTGTTGAGGCGGGTAAGATGGGATGTATTGTTGTTGTTGTGATGGGTTAGGTGGGATGTGTTGTTGTTGTTGACATGTATGTTGCACCACTTGATGTGGTGGTTGTGTGAGAACGGAAGGGTGTTGCGGATGTTGTTGATGTAAGTGTTGAGATGAAGCTATTGTAGTAGCAACATATTGTGGCGGTGCTGGTGGTGTGGTGGATTGGTGTGGATTATTTGGAGGTTGTTGAAATGCAGGAGGTAGTGCATTGGTAAGTGGAGGTGTGCCCCCAATATTAGAATATGGGGGAGGAAGCGGTGGAGCAGATGGGATGTATGATGACATGCCATAAGTGTGGGGGTCATTAGGATCAGGTGGTGGAATGGTAGATGTTGTGGTTGGAAGACGAGGATATTCTTGGACTTGATGGATGACAGCATTTCCAAGTTTGGGGTGGTACCAATTTTTAGTGGGTGCACCTTTAGGAATGTAGGAACTTTCTAGAACATTTTGTGAGGTTTGTGGATCAACAAATGGGGGAAGGGCATATTGTGATGTATCAAAACTGGATGGTGGTTTGAATCCCTTCATGAGTAAGGTGGCAAGGATCTTATCCCCACATTTGTTTAGGAGGTGATCCGTCATTTGGACATTGGAAGGATTGCTGAGATATTCATCAACAGTGACTTTGGGTTGATTGACCATGTTTTCGTCACTAGGTGGTGTGATATTCTGGATGTCAGTATTTGATTGGGATGAAACACCATTATGGGGATCATGTGGAATGTTATTAGGATCTTGGGGGACATTTGGTTGGGAACCTTGTGTTTGCTGGTTTGCCATTTGCTTTTTTGTTTGTGAGCGGGTTTGAATGGGCATGAACATGCAAAATAACTAAGTGGTTTCAAGATTCAACTTCTAGATGATGACCTAGGCGATGATTTGGATTGATTGATTTGAATTAGATGATGATTGATGTTGGTTTGATTGGATCAAATGATGATGTATCACTATTGATGATTGGATGATGATTGGATTTGATTTGGATCAAGTGATGATGTATCACTTGATGATTGGATGATGATTGGATTTGATTGGATCAAATGTTGGTGTGTAAACTTGGTGATTGGGTGGTGATTGGATTAAATGATGATTTGGATTGATGATTGGATCAAATGATGATTTGGATTGATGATTGGATGATGGAAGGGATCCTAAAACCTGATTTGGAGATCACCCTAGGTGACTTGTAACGTTGGTTGATCAGATTAAATCAATGATTATGATGCCTAATCCACCTTGAGATGGAAGGAGATTGATTTAGGCCAATGATGTTGACTTACAACACAAATCCGCTTCAAGATAGAAGCTGATTGACTAGGTTGAAGATAAAGATTGATTATGTAGGATAACGATCAATTTAACGCCTTGGTCAATTTGGGAAAATAACTCCTAAAACAAGGTTTTAAAGGTTTTTGTGTTGAGGAATAACGATGGATGTAAATGGAAGATATGTTGTTGAAAATGTTTAGGTCTTGTGATAAGGTGGATGTTCCAAATGGTGGAATGGTCAATGCGAATGTGGTAAATGGACATTTTTGGAGATGTTAAACGGAGGCTTGGAATGGCTAAATGAAGGTTTGAATTGGTCAAATGAGTGTTTAGGATGATCAAATGGTCAAACAGAGGCTTTGTGGATTCGAACAAAGGTTTAGAATGATCAAATGGGTGAAATTGGTCGTTCAGCGGGGTGTATTCGCACTTCTGCAGTAAAACTATTGAAACAGTGGGGTAAGTTCACCCTTCTGTAGTGGAAAAGGCTAAAACAGTGGGGCAAGTTCACCCCTCTATAGTAAAAAAGGTTGAAATAGCAAATGGCAGATTTGCCCCTCTGCAGAAAATAGCTGAAACAAAGGGCAAGTTCGCCCCTCTGTAGTGGAAAATGTAACTTGGTTTGGATAAGGGATTTTGGCAAGGACTTAAAATGGTTAAATGATAATTTGACTTATCAAAATTCAGTGGTTCTTCATAGAAAGACACTTTGAACAAGCACAATCCTATGATTAGTGTTTTAAAGGGTATGGCCGACAAAGGTCTTACTCTAGGATGAACAAAGTTTCTAAGGAGTCCTCGATATACGCTCGATATGTGAGGCACAAACCGTGAACAGCAGTCCATCACAAACATGATTTGGGAGCCCCATCGAGATACTGAAAGGCTCAGACCAACTCTTCACGTCTATCTAGGTATCACCCTAGCTTCAAAGCTTCACTAATTACGACGCAACTGGATTGAGGTACAGCTTTGGATCTCCCCCTTTTATATACCCCACCGGTACATGTGGTTGGGATCATCCCTTGGGGTGATGAAATCCCCAAGCAGATCCCTCTAAGAAGAAAACACTAATCGTTTCCAACTAACCCCTTCAGATCCGCACAAAAGTGCAAAGGGAGGAGGTGGAAATGAATTAATGTCCCCTTAAGGTGATACAAATAGAACAAACACAACAAGTAATCAATTTACTTTCCCCTAATTATACTAAGTAAATAAATAAGATGGTAAGGAAAGATTTTCAAAGAATAAACAAAGGCTCTGCAAGCAAATGTTAGTTGTTTGTCTTTTTTCCCTTTTTGTGATTTGCAGCAAATCTGACTTCACTCACCAACAAAAAAGATTAGTGGATTAGAGCGTGAAACAACAAAAGAAAGAAGACAAACACGAAGTTCAAATGCCACTTTTTACCTTCTTGAATGTGCTGTTAAGGGTACGTTCACCCTTTTGCAAAAAAAATAGTCAGAAACAAAAAAAAGGGCAGGTTCGCCCCTCTGCAAAAAACAGTCAGAAATAGCCAGGTAGGTTTGCCCCTCTGTAGAAAATAGTCAAAAACAACAAGGCAAGTTTTCCCCTCTGCAGAAAACAGTCAAAATAGCAAGGCAGGTTCACTCCTCCGCAAAAAATAGTCAAAAACAGCAAGGCAGGTTCGCCCTTCTGCAGAAAATAGTTAGAAATTGCAAGGCAGGTTTGCCCCTCTGCAGAAAATAGTCCAAAATAGTAAGGCAAGTTTGCTCCTCTGCAGAAAATAGTCAAAAAAAGCAAGGAAGGTTCGGCCCTCTGTAGAAAATAGTCCAAAATAGCAAGGCAGGTTCGCCCCTCTACAGAAAACAGTCCAAAACAGCAAGGCAAACAGTCAGAAATAGCAGGGCATATTCGCCCCTCTGCAGGAAACAGCCGAAATCAGCAAAAGGCAGGTTTGCCCCTCTATAGAAAACAGTTAGAAACATCAAAGGGCAGGTTCGCCCCTCTATAGAAAATAGTCACAAACTGCAAAAGGGCAGGGTCACCCCTCTGTAGAAAACAGCTGAAATAGAGGGCAAGGTCGCCCCTCTATGGCATCCGGGAGGGCAAATTCGCCCCTCTGCAACCTGAATCTACAAACAAGCTAAAAACAAAAAAATGTGAAAGAAAGAGACCCCTTTGTGGGTCCCACTGGGCGTGCCAGAAATGTGATCCTAATAAAATGCTACTCCCTAATATGAGATTATAGATAAAAACTAATAGTGCAATATGAAGAGAAGTAACAAGATAATAGGGCACCTCAATGATTAGCCTAAAAAAATGAACAATATGAAAGCAAGATAAACAAATAGATTGTTGTTATACCTTCATGTTTTTGCTTCCTTGGTTGGCCCTTGATGTTGAAGTCTTGTGTGCTCCTTGGATGACAATGGATTTGAATGGATGCAAAATGAATTGGTGATGCTAAATGCTATGGTAGATGAGAGCTTGAATGGCAATTTTGCAAGAGTTTTGTTGCAAAAGACTTGATTCCTCCAAATGAAGGAATTGAAGGGGTATTTATAAGATAATTGGAATTCTCTAGAGAATTCAACGATTGGGATTGATCCAACAAAGATCAAGATGAAGGGCTATGGTGAGTTGAGGACTCACAAACCCTCACATCTTAACATGTGGAGTATGAGATGTCTTAGGGTGGAGTGATGTGGAAATGAGGTGGAAGGGAAGTACATGAGGTGGATGAAGGACAAGTACCTTTGAGGTACCTTGGGGGATGAGAAGATTTCCTCAAAAAGGAACTTCTTGTCCCCAAATGAGGATGAAAGAGACTTTTAAGGAATTTCAGAATTCCTCAAAAATCTCCATGGGAAAAGGGGAAATGTGTGGGAAGAATAAGGGCAGGTGCATGGAAATGGGTAGCCATTTCGTGGACAACTTACTTTTTCATCCTGAAATAGCAAAAACACGAATGGGTGTTTTAAAACGCGAGCACCTTATAACGCGCTCGCATTATGGTTTAAAATTTCAAAAATTGTGCGCATTTGGAGTTCAAAAATGTGCATTTTTTGAAATAAAAAAAACATTTTCAAAATGTGAGCGCGTTAGAATGCGCTCACGTTTTGGTCTACATTGAAAATATTTTCTTGTCTTTTTCTTGTCTTTTTCTTCTTTTTATCTTTTAGGGAAACTATATACGTGAAATAAACATTTAAGTATATAAGTTGACATTTATATATGGACATTTACTTTCTTATACTTTAAGTTATATTTCATGTATATACTTTCAAGATGTTTGAGAGTGGTTTCAGATCTCTAGGAGTTATAATGCAAATTCTAGTTTTTGGAAGATCTTTAAAATTTCAGACTTAGTCAAATTTCAGTAATCAGGAGGTCAGATTTTAGTAGTCAACAAGTTCTATCATTTATATCTCTCACTCTCTCCTTCTCTCTACTCTTTATCTCTCCACTCCCTCTCTCTCTCCCTTCCTCCCTCTCTCCCCTCTCTCTCTTCTAGTTTTTGGAAGATCTCACAAATTTCAAACTTAGTCAAATTTTAATAATCAGGAGGTCAAATTTCAATAATCAAAAAATTGTATTATTTCTCTCTCTATCTCACTCATTTTTATCCCTTACACTCTAGACCTCTCTCTCACTATCTCTATCACTTTTTTTGACTCTCTCTCCCTTGATCAAAATCTCTCTCTCTCTCTCTCTCTCTCTCTCTCTCTCTCTCTCTCTCTCTCTCTCTCTCTCTCTCTCTCTCTCTCTCTCTCTCTCTCTCTCTCTCTCTCCTTTTCCCTCTAATTCTCTCTACCTCACTTATCTCTCCCTCTCTCCCACCTTCCCTCTCTACTTGTCTCTATCTCCCTCCCCCCCTCTCTCTATCTCTCTACCTACCTACCTTTCCCTCCATCACGCCCTACCCCTCTCTATTTCTCTCTAGGAAACCTCTCTCTCACCTCCCTCTCTCTCCCTCCATACTTCTCTATCCCTCTCTTCTTCCCTATCTACTCTTTATCTCCCATCTCTCTTTACCTACATCTACATCCATCAAACCTTACCACTCTCTCTACACCTCTCTCCCTCCCTCCCTCATTCCCTCTCTACTTCTCTCTATCTCACCTCTCTCTCTACCTCTCCTTCCATCTCTACTTATCTTTATCTCCTCTCTCCCTCTCTCTACCTACCTCTCCTTCAAACACTCTTTATTTCTCTCTATCTCACCTCTCTCTCCCTCACATTTCTCTCCCTCTCTCCCTCCCTCTCTACATATATATATCCCTCTCCCTCTCTACCTAGCTCTCCATCCATCACAACCTACCACTCTCTCTCCATTACTCTCTATCTAACCTCCCACTCTCTCCATCCATACCTCTCCCTCTCCTTCCCTCTCTAATCTCTACCTCCCTAATCCTTCTCTACCTACTTCTCCATCCATCACTCCCTAAAATTCTCTCTACACCTCTCTATATTTCTTCTCTCCCTCCCTCCCTCATTCCCTCTCTACTCTCTCTCTACCTCTCCTTCCCTCTCTAATTATCTTTATCTCCCCTATCCCTCTCTCTCTCTCACTAGATGTCTCCTTCCCTACCTTTTACCCTACCTACTCTCTATCTCTCCTCTCCCTCCCTCTACCTCTCTCTCTCACTCTATCTCACTCCTCCCTTACCCTCTTTCTCTCTCACTCTCTCCTCTTTATCTCACCATTCTCTCTTTCCCTCTTTGTAACTCTCCACTTCTCTATATGTCACCATTCTCTCTCTACATATCTTTATCTCACCTATCCCTCTTTACCTCTCCCTTCCTCCCCTCTCTCACCCACACTCCCTCTTTCCCTCTATCTCTATCTCTCTCTACTTCTCTCTATCTCACCTATCCCTCTCTAGCTGCATATCCCTCCATCACTCCCTACCACACTCTCTCTATTACTCTCTCTCTCCCCCTCCATACCTCTCCCTATACTTCCCTCTCTACTCTCTATCTCCCTAATACCTCTCTACCTACCTCTCCATCCATCACTCCCCACCACTCTCTCTATACCTCTCTATATCGATTCTCTCCCTCCCTTATTCTCTCTCTACTTCTCTCTACCTCTATGTCTTTCTCTAATTATCTTTATCTCCCCTAGCCCTCTCTCTCTCACTAGGATCTCTCTCCCTACCTTTTCCCCTATCTACTCTCTATCTCTCCTCTCCCTCCCTCTACCTCTCTCTCTCACTCTCTCTCACTCCTCCCTCACCCTCTTTCTCTCTCACTCTCTCCTCTCTATCTCACCATTCTCTCTTTCCCTCTCTATAACTCTCTCCTCTATATGTCACCATTCTCTCTCTACTTATCTTTATCTCACATATCCATATTTACCTCTCCCTTCCTCCCCTTTCTTGCCCACCCTCCCTCCTTCCCTCTATCTCTATCTCTCTCTACTTCTCTCTATCTCACCTATCCCTCTCTACCTGCATATCCCTCTATCACTCCCTACCAAAATCTCTTTATTTCTCTCTATCTCACCTCTCTCTCACCTCCCTCTCTCTCCCTCCATACCTCTCCCTCCATCTATACTTCCTTATCTATTCTTTATCTCTCATGTATCTCTACCTCTCCTTCCCTCTCTACTTATCTTTATCTCCTCTTTCCCTCCCAACCTCTCTCTCTCTCCCCAATCCCTCCCTCCCCCTATGAGGGTTGAGAGTGTAAGGTTTAGTGTTTAAGGTATAGGGTTGAGGTTATAGGGTTAATTGTATATGGAATAAGGTTTAGGGTTTAGGATATTAGGTATAAAGTTGAGGGTATATGGTATAGGGATGATGGATGAGGGTTTAGGGTTTAAGGTATAGGGTTGAGGGTTGAGGGATAGTGTTTAGGGTTGAGGGTATAAGGTTAAGTGTATAGGGTATATGGATTATGGTTTAGGATATTGGGTATATAGTTGAGGGTATTGGGTTGAGGATATTAGGTTTAGGGTTGATGGTTTAGGTTTTAGGATTTATGTACAAGTTTAAGAGTTGAGGGTTGAGGTATAATGTTCAAGGTTCAGGGTATGAGGTTAAGTGTATAGGGTATAGGGATTAGGGTTTAGGTTGTAGGGTTAAGGGTATAAGGTATAGGGTTAAGACTTGAGATTTTAGGGTTTTTTGTTTAAGTATAGGGTCGAGGGATAATGTTTATGGTTTAGGGTATAAGGTTGAGGATGTAGGGAAAAGAGATGAGGCTTGAGGGTTGAGGGATAATGTTCAAGGTTGAGGGTATAGGGCTAAGTATATAGGGTATAGGGATTAGGGTTTAGAATAATGGGTATAGGGTTGAGGGTATAGGGCTAAGTGTATAGGGTATAGGGATTAGGGTTGAGGGTAGTGGGTTTCAGATTAAGGTTTAGGGTTTAGGGTTTAGTGTACAAGGTTGAATGTAGGGTTTAGGGTCTAAGTATAGGGTTGGGGGATGATGTTCAAGGCTTAGGTTATAAGGTTGAGTGTATAGGGTATACGGATGAGGGTTGAACTTGTAGGGTTGAGGTATAGTGTTCAAGGTTGGGGGTGTAGGGTTAACTGTATAGTGTATACGGATTAGGGATTAAAATATTCCGTATAGGATTGAGGGTATTGGGTTTAGGGTATTGAGTTTAAGGTTTAGGGTACAAGGTTTAATGTAGGATTTAGTGTTTAATTATAGGGTTCAGGGTTCAAGGATAATGTTTAGGGTTTAGGGTATAGGGTATAGGGATGAGGATTGAGAGTGTAGGGTTTATGGTTTATGGTTTAAGGTATAGGGTTGAAGGTATAAGGTTAAGTTTATAGGGTATAAGGATTAGGGTTTAGGATATTAGGTATAGAGTTGATGGCATTGGGTTGAAGGTTTAAGGTTAAGTTTATAGAGTATAGGGATTAGAGTTTAGGGGAGAGAGAGAGAGACCTGAGAGAGGGTGAAATTGGCAACCTAACTTGCCCTGTTTGAAAAAATGGGTCCAAGAAATGGTGTCTCTTGGTGATTTACATCATTGAGAGACCCCATTTCTTGGACCCATATTTTCAAACAGCCCACTACATTTCCAATTTCACTAAATTGGCAACCTAACTTGTCCTATTTGAAAAAATGGGTCTAAGAAATGGGGTCTCCTGATGATGTAAATGACCTGGAGACCCCATTTTTTTACAAACAGGCCACTACATTGTCAATTTCACTAAATTGGCA
>CM021107.1:131918046-132001256 GCA_007115665.2 Sequoiadendron giganteum
AGAGAATGGTGATATAGAGAGGAGAGAGTGAGAGAGAAAAAGGGTGAGGGAGGAGTTAGAGAGAGTGAGAGAGAGAGGTAGAGAGAGGGGGAGGAGAGATGGAGAGTAGATAGGAGAAAAGGTATGGAGAGAGATATCTAGTGAGAGAGAGAGGGCTAGGGGAGATAAAGATAATTAGAGAAAGACAAAGAGGTAGAGAGAAGTAGAGAGAGAATAAGGGAGGGAGAGAATCGATATAGAGAGGTATAGAGAGAGTGGTGGGGAGTGATGGATGGAGAGGTAGGTAGAGAGGTATTAGGGAGATAGAGAGTAGAGAGGGAAGTAGAGGGAGAGGTATGGAGGGGGAGAGAGGGAGGTGAGAGAGAGGTGAGATATAGAGCAATAGAGAGAGTGTGGTAGGGAGTGATGGAGGGATATGCAACTAGAGAGGGATAGGTGAGATAGAGAGAAGTAGAGAGAGATATAGATAGAGGGAAAGAGGGAGGGTGGGTGAGAGAGGGGAGGAAGGGAGAGGTAAAGAGGGATAGGTGAGATAAAGATATGTAGAGAGAGAATGGTGACATATAGAGAAGTGGAGAGTTACAAAGATGGAAAGAGAGAATGGTGTGATAAAGAGGAGAGAGTTAGAGATAAAGAGGGTAAGGGAGGAGTGAGAGAGAGAGAAAGAGGTAGAGGGAGGGAGAGGAGAGATAGAGAGTAGATAGGGGAAAATTTAGGGAGGGAGACATCTAGTGAGAGAGAGAGAGGGATATGGGCGATAAAGATAATTAGAGAGGGAAGGAGAGGTAGAGAGAGAGTAGAGAGGGAATGAGGGATGGAGGGAGAGAAGCAATATAGAGAGGTGTAGAGAGAATTTTAGGGAGTGATGGATGGAGAAGTAGGTAGAGAAGGATTAGGGAGGTAGAGAGTAGAGAGGGAAGGAGAGGGAGAGGTATGGATGGAGAGAGTGGGAGGTTAGATAGAGAGTAATGGAGAGAGAGTGATAGGTTGTGATGGATGGAGAGCTAGGTAGAGAGGGAGAGGGGATATATATATGTAGAGAGCGAGGGAGATAGGGAGAGAGATGTAGTGAGGGAGAGAGAGGTGAGATAGAGAGAAATAAAGAGTGTTTGAAGGAGAGGTAGGTAGAGAGAGGGAGAGAGGAGATAAAGATAAGTAGAGATGGAAGGAGAGGTAGAGAGAGGTGAGATAGAGAGAAGTAGAGAGGGAATGAGGGAGGGAGGGAGAGAGGTGTAGAGAGTGGTAAGGTTTGATGGATGTAGAGGTAGGTAAAGAGAGATGGGAGATAAAGAGTAGATAGGGAAGAAGAGAGGGAGAGAGAAGTATGGAGGGAGAGAGAGGGAGGTGAGAGAGAGGTTAGCTAGAGAGAAATACAGAGAGTGGTAGGGTGTGATGGAGGGAGAGTTAGGTAGGTAGAGAGAGAGAGGGGGGGAGAGGGAGATAGAGACAAGTAGAGAGGGAAGGTGGGAGAGAGGGAGAGATAAGTGAGTTAGAGAGAATTAGAGGGAAAATGAGAGAGAGATGGAGAGAGAGATTTATTGAGATCAAGGGAGAGAGATAGAGTGAGAAAAAGGGATAGAGATAGTGTGAGAGAGGTCTAGAGTGTAAGGGATAAAAATGAGTGAGATAGAGAGAAATAATACAATTTTTTTGATTAGTGAAATTTGACCTCCTGATTATTGAAATTTGACTAAGTTTGAAATTTGTGAGATCTTCCAAAAAGTCGAAGAGAGAGAGGGGAGAGAGGGAGGAAGGGAGAGAGAGGGAGTGGAGACATAAAGAGTAGAGAGGAGAGAGTGAGAGAGAAAGATGATAGAACTTGTTGACTACTAAAATCTGACCTTCTGATTACTGAAATTTGACATGCTGATTACTGAAATTTGATTAAGTCTGAAATTTTAAAGATCTTCCAAAAACTAGAATTTGCATTATAACTCCTAGAGATCTAAAACCACTCTCAAACATCCTGGAAGCATATACATGAAATATAACTTAAAGTATAAGAAAGTAAATGTCCATATATAAATGTCAACTTATACTTTCCCTGAAAGATAACAAGAGGAAAGAGATAAGAAAAAGAGAAGAAAAAAAATCAATGTAGACCAAAACGCGAGTGCGTTGTCAATGCATTCACAAAATGCAAAAAATGAATTCACAAAACACATCAAAACTAAGATATAACGTGAGCACGTTATAACATGCTCGCATTATATCTTGCTTTGGGAATTCTCGAACCTTGGGCTTGGTATTTGCCTTGGAATACCAACCCAAAGGCTTGGAGGGCATTCCCAATGACCAAAGACGTGTTTTTAAAAAATCTTCCATATTTCACATAATTGAGTTCGTGCTCTTCATCAGGATTGCACGTGGTTCAATATCAAAAAAATCAAGCACATGGGTAATGTTGGGTTCTCTCTTAGCTATCCAACGATGTAATTTTTTTCAATTTCTAAAAATATTAAGCCTTTCATCCATAATTTATTTTATTTGTATGTCTTTTTTTTGCCAAAAAGCAGTGTTTGGTAATTTTTTCGTTATAAATTAACCGTTAATCGATTTTTCAAATAAATTATTTTTTTAGAAACTAGACTCCATTCTACAAATTTGAAAAAATAAATAAAAATAAATTCAATTAGTTTCCAAAATTTGTAGGGGTAGCATGGCCAAAATTCTATTTTTCAGGAAATGTCCACTCGAAAATTAGTAAAAAATTAAATATTCATTAAAAAATTATTAGAAAAAGTGTGCATCAACTACATACTGTTAACTAACTTCTAACCATTGTGATTTTAAAAATACTAAAAAAATTTTCACCGTACGAGGGTCGTACAAGAGTTGCTATGCTATGTTTTTCTAACAAAAACAACACCAATTTGTGTACGACCCTCATTTGAACCCCTTAATCTCAACCATTTTCAAAATAAATTAGTAGTTTAGAAAGTAGACTCAGAGAATTTGAATCCTTCTTTTTGTTCCATCTCAAAATTATGAGTGTATGTATCCTCAATTTCACGTCCAAGGTCAGTATTTCCTGATTTCAGAAAAAGTTGTCCACTTAAATCCCCTTTTTGGGAACCATCTTGGTGCACTTACCCATAAATGTAAATTAAAAATTTACATTTAATGGAGGATTCATTGGATAAAAGGAGGTCTCCAAAAAGCTGGAGATTTTTCACATGTGGGAGATGTGACAAGTCCAAGGTTCTAGAAACCTTGGGCACATGTAAAATGACATGTCACATTTGCATGGGGGATGAAGAAGACCTTGGGGAGATAAAAGTGAATTAAAAATTCACATGGGGAAGAGGGGAACCTTGGTTGAATAAATGTGAATTAAAAATTCACATGGGGAAGGGAGTCTATACCAAAAATGGTAAGTGGGAAGGTTGACCAAAAAAGGTAAGCCAAATATGGTTAATGATTCTGATTAAGGTTGTGCAAACACAAGATTAAGGTAATTAATGGGAGATTAGAGGCAAGTGGGAGATTATGGAGGATGTGACACTTAATCTTGATTAAGTGGTGCACATCCTAATCATAGATTAATTAATTTAATCCGGATTAGAAGAGGGTTATGGAGAATGTGACAAGGAAAGAGAAAAAGGAAGAATTAAAAATTGGTTTTTAATCTAAATAGGTTAAATGACTAAATTAAATAATTTGTCATGTTTATTTAATTTAGAGAAGAGAAGACAAGGGGGTAAGGTAAAGTATTTAATTTATTTAATTAGATACTTTAGGAACCTTAGGCAGAAAATAAAATAATGATTAAATATATTATTTAATCACATTTAATGGAATAGAAGAATGTAATAGACAATTTTGATCATATGGAAGTGATCAAATTTGGATGTCTACAGATACCAATTGTTGAACACCCAAAATATTGAGAGGGGGGATTAGTATTCTTTTAAACTATTCAAACATAAAAAAACCAATCAATAATGCTATTCAACTATAGTAAGGAAATAAAACATGAAAACATCCACATCACATAACACATGAGCACGAAGATTTTAACATGGAAAACCCAAAATGGGAAAAACCATGGTGAGAGTTAGCTCATAATATATTATAACTAATTGTATTATATAGAAAAAATGCTCATTGTAGGTTGAATCACTACCCATAGAGAAATATATAGAATAAAGAAGGTGGAACACTGCCTATTTTGAAATGTTACAAATGCATCTATAATATGTAAGAATACAGTTCCAATGAAGCACAATAACAATCTTTGCATTGGGACCAATGATTTGCTCTACTCTATTCTGCATTCACACACCTTACAACTCAATCATCTCTTCTCTACTCAAATTTTCATCACACACAATACATGTTTCATCTTTATATCATCAATTATCATAAAACACTGAAAACAATCTAGCATATATATTATCATCAAGTGTAACACCAATTAGGTCAGCCTAATTAGATGTAATACACAAAATTTAACTTGTTGACCCCAAAACATCTTCTCCATTCTTTTTGGCACAATTCAAAATTCAGAACTCCTTAAGATAGGTCAGCATGTACCTATAATAGATCCCACATAAAGGCTCAACACATATTAATCCTTCTCATACTCATCAAACATGTTAGGTTGGTACACCATAGGACCTAAGTAAAAATCCTTCAACTATTCATCCAATTTGCAACACGTGGACCGGAAAACATGATACCATTTGGAATTCACATTCATTTGACATCTGGAAACTTATCTTCAACACCGCAACATCAAATAATCATTCACGAAGAAGTGCAAAATCTCCCACACAAACACACTATATAGAAAATGATTGTAATATTCTAGGTTGAACTCTGTCATTCATAAATCTCAGAATACTTTTCCAAACCAAATGAAATATTGGATTTAGATTCTTCTAAAAGCCACAAAAAATATGTTAGAATCATAGAGAAAAATATTCCTTTGTGGAGTGGTGCAAACCCGAAAACTGATACACTATTCCACACAACTGATATTTTCAGACCAAATCTTCGTACACAAATGACTTTCACAACACCTCAAAACCTATAAGGATTAATCAAAATGACCCACAATAATTTTGTCATCAATGACCACATTGTATAACATCGTTATTTACAATCTATGCTCATGTTGCCAAAATAACATCATTAATGACAATCTCCTCAAACTTCCAACAAAAATGTAGTATAAGTTGGCTTTAAAATATCTTGAATAAATTCAAAAGTGTGATGGAACTACTCAAATGCATAGATTTGCACTTGCAACTTCAAAAATATGGATTTCTTGTAAAATATATTATAAATAAAAATTAGGGAAGTGAGTCCCACCAAGTGTTCCAAAATGTGGATGATGAAAAATAGTACGAATGCAATGAAAATACCAAATTCACACATTCAATAATCACTCAATGAAGCTCAGGTCTTGGCTCAAAATTTAAGTAACAAGCAAATTCATTGTAACAAAAACCTTGATTTTCTCCATTGTGGGTTACTCTTCAAAGTAACATAACCATAAAGCACAATGATAGTATGATAGCAATGATAAAGATAGCTTGATTGCTTGATCATGCTAATTGGTAAGAGTAATTCTATAATGATATAGGGGATATGAATGAATGAAAACTTCATATTTATATGCTTCTCTTGATATTTGATCAATGATAGAGGTTAATTAAAAAAGATCAATGGATAGAAAATTTTGAGATAGGGTAGTCCAACTATCATTTAAATTTTAATGAAAAGTGTAAGTTAAAAGAATTAAATAAATAAATTTAATTTATAAGGATGTAGTTGGGGAATAAATAAAATATTGATTTTATTTATTTATTTTAGAGGGAAATATTTAATTTAAATTTAAATAAATTATTTTAATTTATTTAATCTAAGGAAGGAGTGTAAGCTAATTAAATATTGTTTAAAAATTATTTAATTATAGTAAGCCAAAGCTAATTTGAATTTGATTTTAATAAATATTGGAGGGTAGATTATAAACTTGATGAATTAGTTAAATAACTAACAACTATTCAATTAATATAGATATGATAAAAAGATTAAGATAATTAAATAATTAAAAATTATTTAATTATTATGAATGAAATAGTAGAAATAATAGCTTAATAAAATAATTAAAAATTATTTAATTAATATAGATAGAAGAATTGATGAGGATAATGATGAAATGACAAGATGAAAATGCATTAGTTATTTTTAGGTGTTTACATTTTTCCCCTCTTTGAGACAATGTGTTTTATACTGTTGTTTCAAAGAAATAATGGTATTGATGTAAAATCTATTGGTGGCGTGCCCTAGTGTGTCCCAATGGTATCAAGGAATGGAGGTATGATGCCCCTTCTAGGGATTGGCCAAAAAAACAATTTTTTTGTCAAACTCTCGACATGAAGGATATGCTAGGTTTGTGATAAAGATGATGATATGATGATGATATATATGTTATGAATATAGCTCTATGTGATACTATGAATATGGATTATTATGATGTATGCTAATAGTTGTGAATGAAAGATCTATAGAAAAAATAATTCCCACCAAGGATCAAATATCAAAATGAAACCTATATTTGGGAGATGCAAGATGGATTCTAGATGAAAGGACACTTTGTGCTTTTGATTATGCCAACAATATGAAGAGAAGCCATAGCAAGTGGATATCATGCACCAAGCTATGAAAAATGAGGATTCCTTTTTGTATCATTTACCCCCTTGTGTGGACCTTGATATAATATATGATCATTACATACAAATAAAATGGCCATGCCTCATTCTAATATACTCTAAGCACATTAAGATATAGGCTTCATCGAGAAAACATGAGACAAAGGATAAAACCAAGAAAGAAAAAAGAAAAGAACTTGTCAAAATAAATTTAACAAGCAACATATCTCTTACCAAAACATAAGCCTAGTTTTGATAATTCCTATTATAGGAAGGATTCATCCATTAATGCATGAATTTATTTTGAAATTTCTTATCAGAGGAAAGATATTTATACTAAGGCATTAAAGTTTTTTGATAGTGATAGTGAAAGATAAGCAATTAACTATGTAGGCCATACACTTAATTCAACAAATGATGTTTTCTTGCTCATGGCTTTCATGAGATCATAATATTTTTGTAATGCATAATGTGCATGTGTAAAGATAAGCACAAGAATCCAATCCAAAACCTAGGTCAAGGGAAAGTTGTCCCCAATTAGGAAAGTATCTCTACTATGAACATGGATGGATCAAGGGTATGCTATATGGATATATGAATCAATAGATATTAACAACCAAGCCATGGTAAATGGGTGGGTGGAATGCAGATACTAATAATAGGTAGATGAGATGGAATCCAATAATGAAACTAGTATATACAAACTACTAGGATACCCTGAGGGTCATGCATAAAAAAATTTCAAATGAATTTTGTTAATGTCTTGTTGATTCTTTTGATTCTCTTTTAGGACCAAGTCTCCAATTTCAAAGTTTTGAACTTTGATCTTCTTATAATTTTGACTAAGACAATTTTGATAGGCTTGCAAATGGTTTAATGTGTTGAGACATCTCTTATCTAATAACTCAATCTCATGTGACCTAGATACTTGATACTCTTCCTCATCAATGACATTTTTTAAGGACACCCTTAAGGAGGGGAGATAAACCTCAATAGGAAAAATGGCTTTGGTTCCAAAGACTAGAGAATATGAAGTGGGTCTTATAGGTGTGGATACTAGTATGATAAGCCCATAAAGAAAGATTAAGTTGTAAGTTCCAATCACAACCAGCTTAATTGACTATTTTTGTAAGGATTTTCAATATAATTTTGTTTGAAGCCTCAACTTGAGCATTACCTAGTGTGTAATAAGGAGTGTAAAAATGATGTTGGATATGGAATTGGTGGTAAAGATCACAAAAATATTGATTTTTGAAGGGTTTTCTATTGTTTGTAATGATAGCATAGGGAATACCATATCGAAAAATAATATAATTTAGGATAAATTTGACTATTTACTTTTTGATAATATTAGATAATGAAACATCTTCTACACACTTCATGAAATAATCAATGGAGGTGATAATGAAATTATGAACATTGGATGACAGGGGTGGAGTTTTCCTACAAGTTCAAGTCCCCAATGTGAAAAATTCCAAGGAATGTTATTGGTTGTAACTTCTAGGTGGGTGCATTAATCAAGTGTCCATGTTGTTGACTTTGATGATAATTCTGAGAAAATTGTTGTGCATATTTTTCCATACTTGGCCAATAGTAACCAATTCTTAGAATTTTTTTTGAAAAGAGAATATCCACTAGAATTTTCCCCACAAACACCTTCATGTACCTCATTTAAGACAACTTTAGCTTCTTCCAAGTTTAGACACCTAAGGAGGATACCATCAAGAATCCTTCGATATAGAGTATCACCAAGGATGAAAATGAGAGTATCAACAAATATATTTTTTCCTTTGAGAATTAGATAAGCTAGATGGAAGTGTATTTTCATGGAGATAAGTGTAAATTGTTATCACAGGATTTGCAACCACATGCAAGGCTAGAAAGCTTTGCAATCCCATGTAACATTGGACTAATTTTAGGTTGTGGGTATCCTATCGTGAAACTAGACCTCTGGATTATATGCCGACTTCCTTTTTGATTCTCTAATGACTAAATTTGACTTGGATGGAAAAGGGAAGAAGGCTTAACTTGAATGCATAAACTTAAAACTTAAACTATGGATGATTCACCCAAATGATGAAAGAACATGCAATTTAATTTACAATGATATCTCCTATAATCTGTATTCACAACTCTAACTGAATAGCTTAACCAAAAAAGTGTTTCATAAAAGGGCTTGTAACTCAATACTTTATGAATGAAATAAAATTTCACGACTTAAAGATAAAGATAAAACTATGGCACGATTTATGACTAGTGATTAAACCCGACTCTATATACAAGCATCCATTAATGAGATCTAAACTTGAAGGTTTTTAACTCAAACCACATTAAATTCACATCAAATTACTAACATAAGAAAAACACCTAAATATGAGAAGGTAAACAATTGATTTCCAAAAAATAACTAAGGAAAAACTCTGCAAAATGACAAACTAAGGTAACTTGTAAAGCTGTAAAAACTGTATTAATGTAAAAATTTGAGTTACAAATCTTTGTCTCTTTGCAAAAGGTATGCCAAAAGAGATGAAAAATAAGAACTAGAGGAAAAAGAATATTTTTTTCTAATATATACAATAAAGGCATGCATAAATCATCCAAGAGGTGGAACTCAAAGTGAACCGGAAGTGAGAAAAGCAAGCATCTCATGAGCAAAGATAAAAATCCTCAGAAAAAAGGCTTGTAACTAAAGAAAATTGTACTTCCACCATCTCAAAATGGTCAACCATGCAGTTTGACCACAAAGAACTCCAAAAAACACTCCTCCAACTGAAGATGTAAATCAAAAAGCCCCTTATGCATGGAATTCTAAAAAAAACATGCAAGTCCTCAACTTCACATGCACGTGAGCGAATTTTTTATAGTATTTTTAGTATTTTCCCCTTTTTGACAATAGTTGCTTTAAAAATCATTAAAAACAATTGATAATATTGCATTTAATAATTTTCAAACACAACTTTACAATAAAAAGTAAAAGGGGAAAATATTGAATATTTGCAAAAAAAATATCTTCCTTTCAAAATTCCTCTCCATGCATCCAAACTTAGCTTCACATTCCACCACCTTTTCATGTACATGATCAAAATATCTCGCAAACTGATGTAGAATTGAAAGAAAACTCCACCAACTCCATTTTGCATGACTGGATTCTCAACTCATATTACTTGCATTTTTTTGCCTGATTTTTTCTTCTCCATTTTACACGAATAGAATTGACTTAAAAGAACTAAGTCTTTCTTCTATTTATGCATGAATAACAACTTTAAAGGAGACTTCTAGTTTCACTCTTTATTGCATGCACAAATACATTGTATTTTGGTCAATTGTCATCCTTCTAATATTAAAACACTCCATAAACCTCACAAATAAAATAAAGGGGCTAAAAGATTTTGGTGACAAATGTAAACCCCTTTATGTTATTTGGGAAATGAAAATATGTTCACAGGCACATCCAATTTTCTAAGTCTATTGACTTTGAGTCAATACCTTGCAGTAATGATTTATTTTTTTGAAAATACAAGGTCAAAAATTGGTCAAAATTTTGATAAAAATTCCATCAACATGAGATTAAGGAAAGAAAACTCAAAAACCCTAATCATTTGGCTCACTCCATACTCAACTTACTCGAGAAGATTCAAGACTCTACTCTGTTCACCTTCCGCCATGAGGGCTTGGAATTTTTGCTTGAAACTTTTCTTTTTCTTGTTGCTTTTGATGATTTTTCTTCAAGGAAATTCACAAAATGGTTCCTAGTAAGTTGCCTTCTTCCATCAAATGGATATTTCATGAGTTTTAATGGCTTTTATGGGCTTTATAGCGTGGGCTTACCATATATTTTGATGAATTTTTGTCATTTTTTTTTGTTATCATTCTTTCTCATTTAGAGGTCACCATGGTGAATAGGGTTTTCTTGAGAGAATCGGGAGTTTTGATTGGGGTTGAGGCCGAGACATTGCATGGTTGAAGGTGCTTCAATTGTGAAGTAAGTCGCTCATGCATAGGAAACTTTACTCAAAACTGCTCCTTAACCGCAAATGTTGTGAGAGATGGCCAAAACTTTTGGGTCTTTTTTACTATTGTAATGAATGTGGCAGTGGGTTTATTCTTTGCTTCCTCACTTGTAAAATATAAGGGTTTCCTGTTATTTTGATTTGACTATGGCTTGGACATACACATTGGACTTCATTTTTTACTGTTGCTGGTGTAAAAAAAGATACGGGGCTTTCAAAAACCTGTAACTCCATATATGGTTTCCCTTCTACTCTAGGTTTGCTTCTCCACTCGAATCTTCTTCTGTAAAACCCTAGTTTCACCTTCCAGGTTTTTCTTAAATAGGATCAAGGGTTTTAATTTACCATTAATCAATTTTTTTTTAGCATCTTTCAGTTATTTGTATATCTTCAAAACCCTAGGGTTTGACAAACTTTCCTTTGTAACCTCACTAGGAGAGTGAGATTTCACCTTTGAGATAGTGACAAAAGTATGAATGTATGATACTCTATGAAAAAATGCTTATAATGGTTATGTATGTTGTTATCATATTTCATATGGCTTCAAAAATATGGGTTTTCAACCATTTTATGCTTGCAAATTGTTAAGTCTTGCAAGAAATATATGATATGTAAAAATTTAAATATCTGCCCTTCATTAGGAATACCCATATGGAAGAAAACATGTGAATTGCATCTCTATAGAATATGGATAGAAATAATTTGAAGATTTTTAATCAACTAGCCAATATGCCTTGTTCAGATTCTTATCACTTGTCAAATATTTGTAATTAGATATTGGACTACCCATTATATTTTTCCTTTTGTGCTCGGTTGTTGTTCTTATTTTTGCGCTTCTCTCAATAGTCGGTACTGTAATAGTATGCAAGATAATAATATGAATGAAGTTTCATGTTGATTGTTCTACAAGAAGATGTTATTAATTAACTCATAGGTCGTGGCCTAGAATGGTCATGAATGTATTATTCTTCATACTCCTTCCAGTGTATACAAGCTCAAAAAATAGTTTCATTCCTTTTGCATCTCTTTTCTGGAAACTATAGCTTACTTTCAAAATGAAATGTATTTTGTTTTGAGCAAGCACCAAGGGTTTTTGTAGCATAATTGATTACACTTTCAATGCACAATGTTTGTTTTTCCTCATGCACTATAGCACACTTTGTGTATCATATCTTCTAGAGGTAGCACTTATTTCACCTGTTAATGCGATGTTGCACTTATTCTGTAGCTTCACTCCTTATAATGTAAATTTATTCAACTTCAAATCAATGTTTTATTGCAATCACCACTATCTAGAAAACTGGTTACACTCCTATAAATTATCATTTCAAGATATGGTAGCATAGTCTCCTGTAAGTGCTCCATTTGATTTAATAATTTGCAATGTACCCATGTAGCTTTCATAATGCATACTTGTAGCTCACTATGCTATTAACACTTGATTTCATTAAGTGTACTTTAGTTATGTACTAATGTCTTTAATTACATTCCTTTAAGACTCCTTATATCCACTTCATGGTTGCCTCCTTTCATACTATCATAGATTTTTTATCATCTTTCATACTTCATCAATTAGTCCATGAACTAGCTTGATGCTTTATGTTCTATTTTGATATGCATGAAGTGAGTCTCCTTTAGCTCTCTGTGGGCAATTAGCAGTAATAGATAATGATCATAAAACCAACTCTCATGACTTATTGTTAATGCCTTTATTACAGTAATATAGACTATCTCCTTGATGATGATGTTGAAGTTTAGTCTATTTCTCTTGAGTCTCTTGTAGACAATGTATGTACTTTGAGGTTATGAGAAATATTTTTAAGAATGAATGCTTGGTTTTCCCTTTAATGTAAAGGGTGATCCATGTTCTCGTGTAAATGCAAATGTTAGATAGAATGGAGCTAAAACTAAGCCATTCTATGCAATTGATTATGCTCCTTCAAACATGTCGTTTGATTGTTCCTTGTGAATGATGAGAAAAATAATTTTTTGCTCAATCTATTTCCATCATAATGAATTAAAGGCTTCTCTTATGAATCTATCTTATGAAATCAATCATATTTCATGAGTGTTTTAAATATTTCATGACTCATATAATGATGTGAATGAGAGGGTGTCCTTCTGATATGTTGGGATCAACCCTTGTGGGATCCCATTTTTCTCCACATATCTGATGAAAATTGATCATGAACATAATGAACCTATTCCTGCATAATGAACAAACATGTTAGCAAAATAATTGAAGTTGAAAGCTTCCATTAAACTTATTCTCTTTTATCATCTTCTTTTTGATTACTTAATCATTTGATGAATGCCTAATATGATGTAGGTTACATTTTTGTTGGTAATATAGGCATGAGGATGGATGTGATTTGTCATTGCTCTAACACCATCTTTCAACAATCTTGGAGGAGAGCTTGGAGCTGAAACAACCTGGAGGCCCTAGAGACACTACAACTTGAAGACATCGAGTAAAAATGATTCGTCATTACAAGCAATCACGAATCACTTCCTTTTTCCTATTTACATTATCTTCAATTATGTAGTTTTAAAATTTATTTTGTATTCATTATTTGATTATAAAAATAAAATTAAGCTACTCCCACGGCTTGTGTGGGACTTTGGTTTTTACAATATGAATAAAGTAGCAAACATTATGAAATTTTATGTTATAATTACTTGCATAATAATACTGAAAATTCAAAAATTAATCAAATTTGTTCAAGATCAATGAATACTTAGTAGATTTTTTTTGAAATCACTTGTGTACCTTCAACGATGAATGCAATTCAGATCTACCTTTTTTGAGTTGTAGTTAAAAATAGGTAACATAAACATCATGATACCAAGGGGAATTAGGACCAACAAGATCACATACCATTCATATTCTGAAACATCAAAAGTTGGGACTAAAATTTGTTGAATGAATAAGATAATTGAGAGGGGGGGTGAATCAGTTGTAGAAAATTAGAACATCAAAACCCTCAACAATAATCAGATACACAAACATTCATTAAGCCCTTATTTTGTTAAAATGATTAATCATGAAAATACAAATAATAAAAACTAAAATAACAACACCATACACAAGAGAAGACCAAATTTACATGGAAAACCCAATGATGGAAAAACCACAGTGAGGATTAGCTCACAATATAAATAATTGCAAAACCAACACAAGGGTTCACTTCCGGAATATGACACGTTGTCCAAAAAGGCTCATGGCTAGGGCTCACTTCCATAGAAAGAAACAAAGGAGATGGAAGAGAAATATTACATTGAGAACAACTTATCAATACAACAAGGAATCCACCACAAATCCTCCAACACTTTCAAATCCTTGTTTGAAATATTGTAGATACCTTTGACTCACTACATTCAAAATTCCAACACTTTGAAGTTTACACTACTTTGCTCAAATTCACACTCTAATCTTCAAAAAATTCCATCACTTGCATCACAAGAATCTATTATTTCTATCTTTACAACCTTCAACATCTCGACTCATAATTATACCATCCTCAACCTTGAAAAATTTCTCCAAGGTAGGCAATACATGCTTCACACTTTACAATTTCAAATTAGGTTGACACTAAATATTCCTGCGGTGGATAAGAATGAAAGTGGACCAAAAAAAAAAATTTAACTGGGACCCAAATTAAATATCACATGTCACGCTATGCCTTCATTAATACTTGAACATATTTGAATGTAGTGTAAATACTAGGTTAGTTGTTACCCATGAAAACACATTAAACATTAAGTATACACTTCCTTAAATGAATCTAAAACTTCCAAATAAAAAAATTCACCTGAAAACAATCCAAGAACATCTTGGAAACCAACAAACTCCTTCACAAAAAATATCACCTAAAGATTATAAACATATTGTTTATCTAGACAACACTACCAGACACTGCAATACTCAATAACACAAAATAATTTCTTCTGATACACCTAACCATGAATCCTCTTGACACAAACAATAAAAAACCATCAACTCTACTTTAGAACCACAAGCCATGAAAAGAAATTGCGGAGAAATGTGGAGCAAATACATTTCTCCCAAATACCTTTGTATAATACTGCAAAACCAGTTCACATACTGGTGAAGACAACTTCCTTTGATCGGTGATCCAAAAGCCCAAATTAAGGATATAGAAACTCAGAACAACTATAATCAGCATATCCAAACCACAACACAAGATCTTAATCCTAGAAGAAATGAAAAGAAAAAATAGAACACCTCTACAACACCCTATTTCCTTATTTTATCAATTTTCTCAATATCCTTGATGACTTCATAATGCAACAACCTTTCTCAACACATAGTTTACATCAATGACAACACTAGCTTGTTGAAATCCTATTTACATCAATGACAACACCTTAATAATTTTAACAATCTCCCCCTTTTTCATTGATGGCAACACATGATGTGAAAAACCATCAAAGACAACACAACAACTCTAAATACACTTTCTCATGATTTTCTTTTCTTTTCTCCCCCTATGTAGATAAAAAAATTTACATGATTATTTCTCCCCCTTTGAAATAAATGGTAAAGTATAACATGTTTGCATTGTTCTCCCCCTTTAACACTAAACAAAGATACTTGCTTTGAATCCTCCCCCTTAGAAGTACACTTCAACCAAATCAACAACTCTACATAATGACAACACACATGACACTAGCTACTCCCCTTGAGAGGTATCCACCAACGTTAGTCCAAAAGAGATATGCATAGATCCACTAAACTGATGCTTCTCCATATACATCTAGTTCAAGAAAGGAGGGGAAATAACCCCCAACTTCTCCTAAAGATAGTCAAAAGTATACTTAGTTAGAGCCTTAGTAAATATTTCAGCAATCTAATCCTTTGTAGGTACATATTCAAGCTTCACCTCATTCTCCATAACCTTCTCTCTCAAAAAGTGATACCTAATTGATATATGCTTTATCCTTGAATGCATTACTGGATTCTTTGAAATGTTAATTGTACTTGTATTATCACAAAAGATAAATATAATCTCACCATACATTACTTTGATATCCTTCAATGTTTGTCTCATCCAAAAAACTTGTGTACAACAAGATGTTGCTGCAATATACTTAGCCTCTATAGTGGATAAGGAAACTAAATCTTTCTTCTTACTTAACCATGAAACCAATCTACATCCAAGAAAGAATTCACCGCCACTTGTACTTTTCCTGTCATCAACACAACCAACACAATCTGAATTTGTATTAGCACTTAATATGAAATTATTATCCTTAGGATACCATAAGCTATAATCCAAAGTGCCTTTTAAATATTTGAATATCCTCTTTACAGCTGCAAAATGTGTCTCTTTAGGATCTTCTTGAAATCTATCCACAAGACAAACTGCATGCATGATATTCAGTCTAGAATTAGTTAGGTATAACAGTCCACCAATCATAGATCTATACTTGCTTTGATCAACCTTAGGTGAATCATCATCTTTTCTCAATTTGCAACTAGTCACCATAGGAGTGCATATCAGTTTGGAGTATTTCATTCGAAACTTTTTCAACATCTCTTTGACATACTTTGATTGTGAAATTAAAATGTCTATCTTTTTGATTGATTTGTAGCCCAAGGAAGATATTCATCTCCTCAAACATTGACATCTCAAACTATTTATGCATCTCTTCTACAAGTTTCTTACACATAGCTTCATTTCCTCCAAAGATAATATCATCCACATACACAACCACTATCAAGATTTTTTCCTCAATTTTGAAGTAAAGATTACTATATGTAGTGCCTTTACTGAACCCTTGTTGTATCAAATATCTATCCAATCTTGCAAACCAAGCTCTGGGAGCTTTCTTTAATCCATATAATTCCTTCTTTAATTTACAATCCATATTTGGTTGATTTGACAAATGAAATCCTTTTGATTGTTCAATATAAACCTCTTCTTCCAACTCACAATTCAAAAAAGCAGACTTCACATCCATCTGATAAAATTTAAAGTCCTTGTATGCTAAAAATGCTAAAACATTATGATAGCTTCCATCCTAGCCACTGGTTCAATTTTTTCCTCAAATTCTATTCCTTCCACTTGTGAATAACCCTCACACACAAGTCTTGCCTTTTTTTTTATCACTTCTCCATTCTCATTCAGTTTGTTTCTGAAAACCCATTTAGTTCCAATTATGTTCTTTTTTTCCAATCTAGGAACCAATTCCCAAGTCTTGTTTTTATCAATCTACATAAGTTCTCCTTCCATTACCTTCATCGAATATTCATCTCTACATGCCTCGCTCACTATTTTAGGTTCAACTTTAGAAAGTAAACACAGATTTACCTTAGCTTCAACAACTCTGCGTCTTGTCAATACTCCTTTCCTCTTGTCTCCAATGATATAATCTTTGGAATGACTCTTTTGCACATACTTAGGGGTCTTAGGGATCTTTTTTAAAGCTTCTTCCTCTTCATTTTACACTTTTTTTCTTCAAATTTTTCTTCTTCTTCTTCTCCATAGGCAGGTTCATCTGAAACATGTCCATATATAGCAATTGAATTCTACAAATTTTCATCAACCTTAACATTTTCAATTTCAAAAATCTTTCTTTTCCTTTTGTTGTAACATCTATAAGCGCTGATTTTAGTAGAACATCCAAGGAAGATACCTTCATCAGACCTTGCATCAAAATTTTCTAAGTTTTCCTCATCTCTTTTGATATAGGATTTTCTTCCAAATACTCTAAGGTACTTCACATTATGAACCCTTCCATAACATAACTCATAGGGAGTCTTTGTGCAATTATCTTTTGCTTGAACTCTGTTAAGTATGTAAGTAGTATTATGAATTGCTTCTCTCCAGTAAAATTTTGGTAGGTTTTACTTCTTTCATCATAGTTCTAGCAGCTTCTTGAACAATTCTATTTTTCCTTTCAACCACTCCATTCTACTGAGGAGTTCTATTGGTATACAAGTGCCTCTTTATCCCATGATCTTCATAAAACATGTTAAACTCATTGGAGGTGAACTATCCACCCCTTTTAGATCTCAAATTTTTTATTTTCAAATCTATTTTATTCTCAACCATAGCTTTAAATTCTTTGAATCTATCTAGTGCATCTAATTTCTCTCTAAGAAAATTAGCCCATGTTATTCTAGAGTAATCATCAATCAAAAGCATGAAATACCTATCACCTTGAATAATTGTCACCCTTGTAGGACCACAAATATCTATATGTATTAATTCCAGTAGTTCGCTAGCAGATTGTTTCTTTCCCTTGAAACTACTCCTTACTTGCTTTCCAAATTGACAATTCTTACACATGACATTGATAGGCTTTGTGATTCTTGGTAGATCTCTCAGTGCATGAACTAAACTGATTCTAATCAAATTATTTAAATTCATGTGACATCCTCTAGTGCCATAACCAATTTTCATCAATTTGAGTCATAAAGCAATGACCATCAACACCCTTAAGTTGATAGATATTTCCATTTGTTCTCTTACCAACAACAATCACAGTTCCAGATCCTTTTCTAATCTCACATATTTTATCCTTAAACACAAGATTATATCCCTTGCTACACAATTTTCCAACACTCAAAATATTATGCCTTAGACCTTTAACATAGTAAACATCTTCAGTATTATTTTTGCCATCAAAACTGATTGAACCTATTCCACAAATCTTAGCTCTTGAATCATCTCCAAATTTACTAATCCTCCATCATAATTTTCAAGTTTAACAAACTTACTTTTATCTCTGCTCATATGATTAGGGAAAGCAATATCAACAACCCAATATCTTTTATCTCATTTAACATGAAAAGAGGAAACAAAAGTACCTTCAACCTTATCCTTCTTCTTCAAAACACTTTCCTTCACACAACTTTCAGAGTTAGTAGAAATATATTCATCTTTTATATCCAAGAACAAGAATTCATCATCATCTCCATAATCATATTCATCATCAAAAATATCAACATCTTCTCTGACATAGTAGCTTATTTTAAGCATCTTCCCTTTATTCTCCTTCCTCTTATTTTTCACAACTTTATTTGGACACCTTGAAGCATAATGACCTATATTTCCATAGCTAAAACATGTGAAAGTTAGTCTACCTTTGTAATTACCGGTGCCCTTTTTCATTCCTACAAAGTTAGCTTCCACACCATCAGGATCTTCTCCATCTGAATCTTCAATCTTTTTTGATTTTCTATCCTTAAAGGTAGTCTCCACTTTTGTTTCATTTCTCAAACCAAGTTTTCTTATTTCAAAAGAAATTAGTGTACAAATCAATTGATCTCTAGATAATAAGTATTAAAATTTGCAACTTCCTCAATAGCAGATACCTTTTCACTGTAATAATCAAGAAGAGATCTGAGAACTTTCTTTACCACCCTAGGTTCTTTGACTTGTGCACCAAGACCTCTCATTGCACTTACCAACTCATCAACTCTCTGCATGTAGGTTGTAATCGTTTCATCTTCAAACATTCATAGGGTCTCAAATTGTGCCTTCGGATTATACAACTTTTCTTGTTTAACCTTGTCATCTCCTTCATAAAGTCTCTCAAGATTATCCCAAACTTATTTAGTAGTCTTAAGATTCAAAACTTTTACCAATTCAAAATTTGAAAGACTATTCACAAGAATAAATCTTTCCTTACCATTTATTTCATGTGCCTTGATCTCATCACATATGCTCGAACCATTTGGATGTGCATTATATTGATTCTTTATTTCCTTTTCAATTTTAAATCCATGAGATTCTAGATATCCTTCCATCTTTATCATCCATAATGCATAGTTTGTTCCATCAAATCTAAGTCAATCCAACTTGTTCACCATCTTGTATCTACTTTAAGTGGTTAAGCTCTTCTCCAAGGAACCTTGATCTAATACCAATTTTTGAATGAAAAATAAAAGTGAGAGGGGTTGAATTAGTTGTAGAAAATTAAAACATCAAAAACCTCAACATTAATTAGATCCACAAACATTCATTAAGCAGGCTTGTTCTATTAAAATGAATAATCATGAAAATGCAGATAACATAAACTAAAATAAAAACACCATACATAAGAAAAACAAAATATTTACATGGAAAAACCATAGTCAGGATTAGCTCACAATATAAGTAATTACAAAACCGGTACAAGGGCTCACTGCCAAAATAGGACACATCCAAAAAGGCTCACAGCTAGGGCTCACTATCATAGAAAGAAACAAAGAAGATAGAAGAGAAATATTACATAAATAAAAACTTCTCTATGCAACATGGAATCCACCAAAAATTCTCTAACACTTTCACAACCTTATTTGAAAGATTGTAGACACAACTCATTGCATTCAAAAGTCCAACACTTTAAGGTTCATACTGCTCTGCTTAAATTCACACTCTACTCTTCAAAAATTCACATCTCTTGCATCACATACATCTATTATTTATATCTTTACAACCTTCAACATCTCAACTCATACTTATACCATCCTCAACCTTGCAAACTTTCTCCAAGGTCAACAATACATGCTTCACACTTTGCAATTTCAAATCAGGTCAACACTAAACATTCTTGCGATGGATAAGAATGAAAGTGGACCAAAAACAAGACTTAACTGGGATCCAAATTAAATCTCACATGTTATGCTACACCTTCATTAATACTTGAACATTTTCAAATGTAGTGTAAACACCAAGTCGGTCGTTACTTGTGAAAACACATTAAACATTAAGTACACACTTTATTAAATGAATCCAAAACTTCTAAACAATAAAATTCACCTAAATGCGATCCAAGAACATCATGGAAACCAAGAAAATCCTTTGCAAAAAATATCACCTTAATATTATAAACATAATATTTATTTAGACAACACTACTAGACACTACAATACCCTGTAACAAAAAATAATTTCCTCTGATATGCCTAACCATGAATCCTCTTCACACAAGCAAGATAACAACACCATCAACTCTAATTTATAACCACAAGTCCTAAAAGGCAACTGCGGAGAAATGTGGAGAAAATAAATTTCTCCTAGACACCTCTGTACAATACTACAAAACTAGTTCACATAGTGGTGAACACAACTTCCTCTAACTAGTGATCCAGAAGCCCAAATTCTGGATATAGAAACTTTGAACAACTCTAATCAACATATCCAAACCACTAAAGAAGATCCTCATCATAGAAGAAATGTGAAGCAAACCAAAAAACCTCTACAATACGCCGTTCCCTTATTTTATCAATTTTCCCAGTATCCTCGATGACTTCATCATGCAACAACCTTTCTCAACACATATTTGACATCAATGACAACACCAACTTGTTGACATCCTATTGGAATCAATGACAACACCTCCATACTTGCAACAAAATTTTCTCCAATAAGAATTCAAAATGATGAATATTATGAGGCATATCCAAGAGAGATCCAATGGTAGCCATAGCATCAACAAATTTATTATTTAACCTAATAATTTGTTTAAAAATGATATTTAAAAGTATTGTTTAAAATTATCTACCATCTTCTTGTAGGGGATAATTTTTTCATCCTTTGTTGATAGTCATCATGTTTACTTGTCTTATAACCAATTGTGAATCTCCATAAACTTGAAGCTCTCTTATTTTCCATTGGATTACCGTTCTAAGTCCAGTAATCAAAGTTTCATACTCTATAATGTTGTTTTGTGCAAGGGAAATATAGTATATATGATTTTAGGATACAATCACCTTGTGGTGTAGTAAAAAAAAATTTGGCCCCAAAACAATGTTGAGTGTATGATCCATAGAAATATAACTTCTACAAGCATGAAGGGTTAATGTTAAGAATTATCTCATATAGAAATTTTGAAATAAGAGGATGATCCTCATCTAAAGGCGTCTTTTATAATTGATGTGCAATGATTTTTCATTTGATAGCCTTATGATCCACATAATCAATGCCAAATTCACTTAGGATTATGACCCACTTTTCCACGTGACTAGTTAGAGAAGCCTTAGATAAAAGCTACTTTAAGGGTTTAACCTTAGAGATGGGCTTTATTTAATGATTAAGCATGTAGTGTCTCAATTTTTGTCATGCAAAAATAATAGCTAAACATGCCCTTTCTATTGGAGTATAATTAAGCTCATATCCTACCAAAGTATGTTTGATATAAAAGATAGCTCTTTCTTTTCTAGTATCATCATGTTGTGCAAGAAAAGCCCCTAAAGGAGTCATGGTGGAAGGGATATATAATAACAAAGGTTTCCTTTAAATGGGTGGCATCAAAATGGGATGTGAATCTAGATAATATTTCAATATTTGGAAGGATTTTTGACACTTCTCATCCCATTTAATGCAGCATTTTTGTGTAAAATATGTGTGAAATAGTGACACTTGTCTACTAGTTGAGCTATAAATTTTCTAATTTCTTGAAGTTTACCTCTACGAGAAACAAAATATCCAAGAAATTTCCCATAAGTTACACCAAAAACACACTTGTTTGGGTTTAATCTCACATGATATTCTCCTAATCTATCAAAAATGACCTCAAGCACCGCTAAGTGACCTTTTCTTGTGATGAATTTTCCTAATAAGTGTTGTGTGTGTTGTTATTGATGTCAATAGAGTTGTGCGGTGAAGGATATGGTGATGAAAGAAAGTAAGTTGATATGAAGAAGTTGTGGTTTCTTGTTTTTGATGGAAAGAGTTATAACTGTTATCTATGATTTTGTGAATGTTGTATTCATTGTCCCTTAACGTAAATTATTGCATAAGATTTGAAAGAAAGTATGTAAGGTTTCAAATTGTCAAAGGCACAAGAATTTTCATTGAAGAAGCTCAAGATAATGCTCTGCGTTCCTCCGTATGTGAAGATTTGGACTTTTGGTTTGGAAGTTAGACAGTGAAAAGTGTGAAGTATGTATGTTCCTAATTTTTTAGCATAAAATTTACCGCAAAAGATTCCAAAGCTAGCAGAGTGAAGATAGTAGTACAATGTTGTTGAGTGTCAAAGAAATGCTTTGCATTTCTCCACATTTGAAGATGTGATCCTACGGTTTGGAAGATAAGTTTAGATTGTCTATATATGTTCTCTAATTTTAATTTTCAAGTGTTAAGGAGTACCACAAGTTTGGTTTTCAATGTTATATTTTCAAGTCTATGTATTTAGAGTTTGTAAGAGATGTTAGGTTTAGTGTTTGTTTGTTTGCACCAATATGAAGTAGCATGAAGTTGTAAAAGGGGTGTGAGAATTTTTTCGAAAATTGTGTAATTTTTGTAAATTGATCCACATGATGTTATTTGGTCTCTTTGGTAATTCTTTAGGTTTGTAGCTAATGAATAAAAGGTTAAGTGTTTTTTGCGCCAACTGGGTATGTTGAGATGATTGTGCTAGTTGTTTGAAAGTGTGCACCAGTATGGAGATGGGTGATAAGGTGAAATAGGTCCTAATTAACTCTTGGTTTGAACCATAATTGATTTCTACTTACCATAAATGTCTTGGGGGCCAACCTATTGTGGTTGTTGCACGTTTCATGCTACACATTTCATCTTGGCCGAAAAAGGAGAAATTTTTTGAAGCTTGCAGAGGATATAAATAAAAGATAAATTTTATTGCAAAATCAATGGGTGAATGTGTGTATAGGAGGAGGTATGTGAGAGTGTGGATGTGAGTAGATGTGATTGTGGAAATTTGTTGAAGATATCAGATGTTGTTGAGTAGAGGTGTTGAATATATGTGATAGTGTGAATGGTGTAGGTATTACGGAGGTGATTGATTAACAAGATTTTTCAAGTACTTCGTATAAAGGTTGGAGCCTCTTTTTGTAAGTGTTGTATCCTGTAGGGATTTTTAGCTTTCTTTGGTTGAATCCATAAAAAATGTATTTCAAGGATTTATAGCTTCCTTCAACGGTTGTATCCCATAAAACTTGTAAATCTTGTTTTTATTTGTGAGATTGGATTTGGACAATAGATCCAAGAAACTCGCTAACCGTGGTTTTTCCATTCTAGGGTTTTCCATGCAAATATGGTGCTATATTTGTTTGTTCCTTGAATTGCCTAGTTTTATTTGGTTAAGGAAATAGAAAGTTTTGGTTGATAAAGTTGAATTGGATTAATTTGTGGGATATATTGATTCACCTCCCCCCTCAGTATATTAGTGTGTTCTAACAATAAGTCATCTACATAATCTTCCATTATACTATGAAAAAGGTCATGAAATATTGTTATTATTTCTCTTTGATATGTATCTCCAACAATATTTAGGCTAAAATACATAATATTCCAGCAAAATATAACCAAAATACAAGTGAAAGCTATTTTATGTTCATCTTCAAGGGTGATACGAATAAAGTTATAGAGTGAAAATCCATCCATTAAGGATAAAATTTCATGTCCAACTATTAAATCCATAATCATCTCTATGTTGGATAGGGGAAAATCATCTTTAGGACAAGCCTTGTTTAAGTCTCTAAAATTTGTGCATATGGGGATACCTTTAGTGGGTTTGTTAACTAGAACCAGGTTGGAAAATCACTTTTGATAATCGATAGGTCTAATGAATACAACATCCAACAACTTTTGAAGCCCCACTTTGACCAATAAAGCTACTTGGGGATGCATCTTATGAATTTTATGTTTTAATGGTTTTACATTTGGAGAAATTATGAAATAGTGAACTTCTAATGCAAGGTCAAGGTTGGGCATGTCTACATAAGACCGCACAAATTTATACTTCTATTTTTAAAGAATTCCATGAATTCTTTGATCTCTTGTTGTGATAAATATGTTATAAAATATGTGATCTTATGGTTTTTGGTTGTAGCTAGGTTTATTTCTTGTGGTTCTGAACTACCAATATAGAAGATTTTTCTCGATAATTAGACATTGTGGGAAGATCAAGGTTGATGAGTCCAATTAATAGCTAGTTTTCTTTACTATTTTATGCTTCTATTCTTTAATCTACTAAGTTTCACAAACATTACTAGGACTTTATACATCTTTTATATTCCTTTCATACACTTTAAAGTAGACTTAAGTATGTGGAAATAATAATGAGTTATGTTGATATATGCTTGTATGAATGCATGAATGTCTATGGGATTTAGTATTTTTCTATGTTTAACTATGATTATTAATAATGAGGATACCTTAGGAATGCAACTAACATCTTGCAAAAAGAGGGATTGTTAACCCACAACAACAATTTTTCTAGCCCGCAACATAAGGACTATGGACAGTTGTATGGGAGAGGTCAAGATAGCCATAGTGTGACACTTCTAGTAGAGAGAAGATGTGATCATTCAATGATCAACCATGATTCACCACATTATAATTTTTATCATCGAATAATACTACCAAGAGGAGGAGAAATCTATTTTGAATGAGACTAAATCATGACATGAGTGTCCTCATGAACACATCTTTGTCCTAGAAATTAACCGATTAGGCAAAAAATTTTAAATTAGTTTCTCTACTCTTGGTTCAAAATTATTATTATTTTTTATTATTATAAGTCCTCTTCCTATCTTTGAGGAAGAGAGGATGACTATTTTATGAGTCCGTTTTTAGGCCTAGAGGAATAAAACTCCTTACAAACCCTATATAGTGGGATATGTTGTTAAATAGTAAATCTAGTTGTTGATCATTGTTTTTAGTTGTTAATTGTTAGCTAAGTTTTCTTTTATCGGTTACAACAATAGATATGTGTGATTTAATAGGAAATCTCAAGAATATCCTTGTCAAATTGTATGTAAGAGTTTAGCTTTATATGCAATGAAGAGAATTAGTTGATATCATGAATTTTTGAGTAAGTAGGCATTGGAAACTTTTGTGGTAGAAATAACTAAGGAAAAGGCCACTTGAGGTATTGCTACTCCACTCCATTTCATGTTGTTAGATGAAATAATGCATTGTTGAAATTAGTTAAGTAGTTTCTAGTTAGATGCATTTGTAATTTATCAATGCCATTATGTAGTTTTGGATTGAATTTTGTAGCTTCATGTTGGTTTCATACTCCAGAGGAATTAGCTGGGAATTAATTACAATTCTTTAGCAGTTGATAGTTATAGTCTTGAGTGTTAGGTAACCGTAGGTAGTAGTTTACATTTATTTCTCATGTTTCGTGAATTAGCTTTTCATTTCATTTTCCAAATTTTGTGATCTTTTGAATATGTGTAATTTCCTATACTCATTGATATAGGATATGTCTAGGATCTATGAATGCATATATTGTGTCAGAATTGTCTAAAGAATATGATTCTCTAGTTGATAATTAAATGAAGCCTCTTGTGAAAGATGAACTATTCGGTTAGGAATTCATTCTCTGAGCTATGTGTGCATACCTAGTAGCACCAAGTTGATTATATATTAGAGAGGCTCTAAATTTTTGCCTTAATTGTTAGGTATGGTATTAAGTTCAAGATTATCCTATGTATTTTAAATTCTTTTCAAGATTTCATAGTTTAGCAATTCTATTTTCAGAATTAGGGTAATTATTTTTTAGCCATCAACAACAACACGAGTTACTAACAATGTGTAGGAACCATTGATATAAAGATTCAAAACCATTGCATGTGGAGGCAGTGAGACGCTCTGAGAAGATTTATCCCCTCAACATAAGAAGCATTAGAAAATACTGGTGAACAAAATGAGTAGAATGAGGGAAACCCTGAAGAAGAATCATCCTTTATACCAGTACATACACCAATCACAGAGGATACTTCCTACATACATATAAGCATCATGGGTGATGCAACAGTAGAAGATCCACCTAAGCATGTAACGTTTGAATTCCCTATCACCAACCAAGAAAGAGATGTTTCTTTGAATAACATACCTCCTTCAACATTTTTTTCTTCTATGGGCTAGTCACATAGGATTTAGACACCTTTCTTTTTGAGTTTGATGTGTTATGCTGAAGTTATGACTACACCATAGATTCTCAAAGAATCAAATTGTTTCTAGATACACTGAAAGATGTTGCTTTGAGATGGTTCATGGGGTTGAAAGATGTTGTTCCTAATTGGAATATAATGAAGACAAAATTCCTAGAGCAATACCAATATTAATGCAAAGGAATAGATAGAAAGAGGGATGACATCTTGAAGATGCCATAAAAAGATGAATCATTGGAAAATTATATTGAGATGTTTTAGTTCTACCTCAAGAAATCCCATCAAAATAGACTCTTGGATGAATCATTGAAACTAATATTCTTAAGGGGAGTTCATGAGGACTGTATGGATGTCGTTAACCTCATTAGGGTAGGGGAAATACAACACTTACCTTTTGACGAGATATGTAAATTTTGTAGAAACTATTTTAGGTCTTTCATCAAGAAGACAAGGGGAGACATGACATCTTATATCAACAATTCATCCAATGCAATCTCAAGGGTGCAGTTGAGTAATTTTCTATTAAACATGAAGGAGGATATCATTATCCACTTGGCTACACAACTAGATACCATCCATATCAAGAAAAATAAATAAGTAGAGGTATCCCTCATAGAATACTATCCACATTTTTGCTAGAATAAGATTAATTGCATGTATAAGAAGTTGGTCAACATTTCTGAAGACAAACAAGGGAAGCCAAAATTCCATGCTTTAGAAGATAAGGAAGGTCAAGTGTTCTACATAGCTCAACACAATCTATGGCATATAAGAAAAGGTATGCCAAAAGATCCCTTCACATATAATATGTCATTTCCAAATATTAATGCAAACTTCCCAAATTGGAACCCTCAATCTTGGACCAATGTGAAAAACTCACAATGGCCAATGACCCAATCCTCCAATTGGAATAGACAACAATGGGGCATGTGGCCACCAAAAAATTACTAGGGACCAAATTATAACTCCCAATGGCCACCCCAACAAAACCAATAGGCACCACAATGGAAAAATCAAAATCTTAATTATTAGTGGCCATTACAACCCTTGCAACCACAATAGCTGCATCAAAACCACCAAGAGAACCTCAATTTCCAACACAAAATGCACCTAACCAAAATAATAATCCTATCCAACAATATTATGCTAAAGACACCATACAATTCCCCACTTATGGAGTTGAGGTGAGTGATGTTTACTTCAGATCAAGGAAAATGCTAGCCGGGCCTTCATCTCCCCACATCACAAACTTTACTGATAAGGAAATCCCAACAAAACCTATGGAAAAAAAACCTAGGTAACCTACATCAAATCAGGTCAATCCAAAAAACATAATTCTAGAACCCCCACTACTTGAGAGATTAAAAATACAAAAACATCATTCACAAGCTGAAACTAATCTATTGGGACAGCTCAAAGATGTTTACATTAAGATACCTCTCATTCAGAAAATCAAGGAAATACCTATCTACACCAAAATAGTCAAAGAGTTATGCCTCAAAAATCTAGGTAGGAAATGTAAAGACCCTCAAACTATACATGTTTAAGGACAACTTACAGACATTATGTTGGGAAATATAACTATCCCCAAGTATGTAGATCTTTGGAGCCCTATAGTGGATGTCAAAATCAATGTCACTTTCATTAAGAATACCTTAATTGACCTTGGGGCAGCCATTAATGTAATGAACAAGGAAACCATGAAGTTATTACAATAAATAGAGCTTAGACCTACACCTACTATGTTACAATTAGTAGATAGGTCGACAGTCAACCCTGATGGAATCATAGAAGATTTGGTAATAAAATTAGATTCATGGGAGTACCTTGTAAACTTTATGGTGTTACAGCCTAAATATAATCTTGAAAGATATCCTCTCATCTTAGGGAGACCTTGGTTGGCCACTATAGATGCCTTCATAGGTTCCAATTCTGGTAACATGATAATTTCCAGTAAATGTAACCAAGAAGCTAGTCATCTATCCACCTACCCAACCACATGCAGATTTAGAGCAATCTGCATGGCATACCCTAGATGAGGAAGATCAATAATCATTACAAAATTTTTGATGACTATTGAACATAGTCCCATATTAGAAATCCAAGATGAAGATGAACTTATTGAAAAAATTATTCATAACAACTATACTAGGGACTCACAACAATATGATTGTTGAACATGCTTGCAAGATCCTCTGCATAACATAATCCTTTCCAACACATATGAGTCCATCTCTCAAATTTTTCATACCTTATTGCCACATAATTGTATCCTCATTATAGTAGGACTTGATATATCATCTATTAAAGTATCATGTGAACTTTGGATATTGCACTAGGAAAGACATTAAATATAAATAATCAACTAATTGCTACACAATAGTCCTCACTATTGAATGTATTACAAGCACATATAACTACATTTGCATTGGATTACCATGATATGAAAGAAATAGACCTAGACCTATGCATGCACCAAATTTACATCTATGATGACTATAACTAGTTAGGCAACCTCAGAGGAGAATGAATCCAACAGTTTGTGACATAGTCAAGGTAGAATTACAAAAGTTGGATGTAGGAATCATCTATCCAATCTTAGATAGTTAGAGGATGTCTCCACTAGTAATTGTACCTAAGAAGGGATGGAAATGGAGAGTGTGTTTATATTACCATGATTTGAATGTAGCAACTAGAAAATACCACTTTCCCCTTCCATTCATTGACCAAGTACTAGATTTATTAGCAGGAAAGCAATAATTTTACATTCTAGATGGGTTCAGTGGATATAACCAAATTAAGATAGCCCTAGATGAACAAGACAAGACAACCTTTACATTCCCTTGGGGTACATATTCTTACTTGGTCTTTCCATTTGGGCTATGTAATGCACCTACCAACTTCTAGAGAGTAGTATTGAGCATATTCTCAAATTTTTCTCATGATTCCATGGAGGTTTACATGGATGACTTCATAACTAATGAGAATTCCTATGAAGAAGCACTTGATAACTTGGAGAAGTTACTACAAATATGTCAAGATCAACACTTGTCCCTAAGTCATGAAAAATTATTCATGATGATGATGATGATGATGCTTATAATTTTGCAATTGGAGCTATGTTAGGACAAAAAGAAGGGAATCTAGAGTATGCTATATAATATATCAATAAGAACCTTTAAGGGGAAGAACTCATCTACACATTGACTAAAAAGGAGATGTTAGCAGTAGTCCATGCAATCAACAAATTTAGACACTACATCACAAGGTATTATGTATTTATCTATACAAACCATACAAAAATCATGTACCTAATGAATAAACCAATAGTTGGGGGAAAAATTGTGATATGGTTATTACTACTTTAAGAAATTGATATCACCATAGTGGACAAACTAGGAAAAGTAAATGTGGTAGCATACTTTCTCTCTAGATTTCCAGTAAAGTCAAAAGAGGATATTGTAGATGATTCATTTCCAGATGAGCACTTATTTTCCTTATTTTTGCATACACCTTGGAATGAAGATATAGCCAATTACCTAGTTGCAAGGAAGACACCACCACATCTCTCACCAAGGGAAAAAATATATTTAATTTAGAAAAAAATTCCTTATTCTTGGGTAGCGGGATATTTTTTTTACATAGGGCTTGATAACATAATGACAAGGAGCATTAGGGAAGACGAAGTCCATGATATTCTCAAACCATGTCATGATGAACCTTGTGGGGGAAATTTTGTAGCAAAGAGGACAAATCTTAATATTTTGACTACTGGTTATTATTGGCCAACACTTCATAAAGATGCAGTCAGTTAGACAACCTGAGCTATGATAAATGTTAGAGAATGGGTCAGACTACAATAATAGATGAAATTTCATTATAGCCATAGCTAGTTGTAGAACAATTTGATAAATGGGGGCTAGATTTATAGGTCCTATATCTCCAACATCCAATAACAAGGAATATATATTGGTTTCTACTAACTATCTTACAAAATAGGTGGAGGTCAAAGCCTTAAAATTTGTAAGGGATGGAAATATTGCAAAATTTCTATATGAAGATATCTTTACAAGATTTGGCCTTCCTAGAGATATAGTACTAGACCAAGGGCCATAATATACCTCATACTTGATTACCAAGTTAGTGCAAGAATATGAAATCAAGCATAAAATTTCTACACCTTTTCACCCTCAAGAAAATGACCAAGTGGAAATGACTAATAGGGAAATATAAAACATTCTGACAAAAATAGTGCAGTTACATAGAAAGGATTGGGTAACCAAGTTACTTGAAGGAGTTTGGGCTTATCGAACAACCTAGAAGATAAGAACAAGTTTTACACCATATGAATTGGTGTATGGTAAAAAGGTAGTACATCCAACATAATTTGAATACAAAACTTTAAGGACAACACTAAAATTGTGTATGGATTTATCAACAACACAAAAGGAGAGATTGCATAACCTTAATGCCTTGGATGAAATAAGAATGGAAGCAATACACCATACTAAGATCATCTAGAAGTAGAGGATATGTTGGAATGACCAATTTATTAAGACAAAAGAGTTTAATGTAGGCGATATGGCACTACTTTATGACTCAAGAATAAAGGATTACAAAGGAAAACTACATACTAGATGGATTGGGCTATATGAGATCAATTTTTTTTTTACAAATGGAGCAGTTTAGTTGCATAATATTGATGATGCCAAGTTTTTATTTTTGGTTAATGGCCATTGATTGAAACTCTAAAAGAGGCCAATGTAGAAGGATTATTTCCTACTATCCTTACGACAACAATTTGAACCAAACATGAAAATATCATCAATAAAAACAAACACTTCCTCTAACATATCAACACACAAGCTACACAGCTCACCTCCTGCTATTTCACAAGTATGATTTTCAACCACAAAAATCACATGCACACACTACACAAGTGACATTTGAAATTATTCACTTTCTAAAAAAAGTTAGTGCTTAAGGCACTTGTAGCAACATGCCCTAAGGCACACTATTCAGAAGGTTCCTATTTCATTTATCAATCTGTAGAACTTGCACATCCATGTTTTCAACCATGCCTATAACATCCATCATTTGCTTTAATTGCATGTTGATTCACTTTTTTTTATCACACATAGCAATCAAATCACCTTTTTTGCATATGTCGTACCATGCATTAAATTCCACCTTTCACATCACATACTTTGCACAACATTTCATTCGTAGATTCAAATATATTTGCCACATGTTCACCTCATGCTCAATTACACCCCATACCATGATTTCATATCAGTCACTTCATATTATTTCAAATCATGTTGCATGGCAGAACTCAACAACTTCACACATGTTGAACATAATCTCACAACATCTCAATAGGTACTCTTCATATTAATTGTCATCATTAATAATAGAGCTTACTAATTTTATATATGTTTATCATTTTTGCATGCATATCAACTTAGTATTTAAAATTTCCACTACTTATTAATCGTCCCTCCACCCATTTCATACATGTTAAGTGAGAACACTTAGGAAATTTAGTTGGGGGGGAAGGGTATTCAATGCCATAGTCCTTATATTTTCAGCTTTCCATCATTTTATTTTTCACCATTATCAATAAATTGAAGAGTTCAGATCAAGAGTGAGGAAAGTGTTCGACAATAGAATGAGTAATACAACATACAACATAGCAAAGAATTAGTATAATTGGGTGATATAGTATAACATAAAAAAAAGTGACTTCAGTGGAGATACTACAATGGGGGTGACATATTGAGAAGGGAACTGACAACCCATAATTTCCTGCTAAAAGATAGACAATTTAATTATGCCTATCTTCCAGTGGACTGGTTGGTTGGACTGATTTTTGAGACTCACAAAATTCAATGAAGTTATGACCCAAAAAATTTCCAGTACCCTACAAAATGATGAGGTAATTATTATGGGTTTGAGAGTAGATGCATTAGAAGTTGTTGTAGCCAAAGTGTTAGGACTTCTAGGGTGGGAGAAGAGTTTCCAATAAGAGTAGATGTCATCACAACTAGGAATGAATTCTCCTTACTAGGGGAATACTTGGACTCTTGCTCACAAGGTACCAAATGTTTATCCTTACCCTGGCTTTGAACCTCTATAGCCTCTTATATTTTTAGGTACTTAACATGTGATGGAAGACAGTCACTATTGTATACAATTCATTTTAAATTGCTTAGTCACTTACGCCATGAGAGGCATGTGAATGTTCCAAATTTCCTTTATAATTTATTGAAAATAATGTCCTCAAAGTACAAAATAAAAAGGAATCAATCAACACGATCACATTTTGTCTACTCACTTTATTGGTGAAAAGGAGTCTTAGGGTTCAATTTACTAATGTGCCTTAGGAGGATTTCCTAAATTGCAGCAATATCAACAACATTATTCAATTGCCTAATGAATAAAATAGGGATTAGGAACAAGAAGTAGAGGAACCTATTGTGCCTATTCTTGAGAGAGAAATTCCCTTTGGTTCCCCTACTACAACACCTACCTACAATACAGAGGAACCATAAGAGTGGGGTCTATAGGAAACATAACCTATAGCCTTTGCTGAGAAGTCTATAGCTAAAGACAATCTAGAAACCTTGACTTCTAGTAAAAGGCAACCAAAAGAAAAGAAAGGAAAGAGTGGGGCTTCTACCTTTGCACCTACAAAGGGGTAGAGGAATCCCACACAATCTAGGAGGAAATCGCATTGTCTAAGGAAGAAGGGGCCCATAAGAGGAACAAACAAAAATAAAAAAGATGTTGTAATGATAGAAATGGGTACTGACTCAAAGGGGAATGTCCCTGATGATGAAATAAAAACACTAATTTGTATAGCCTTTGTATTTTTCCAGCACTTTTGATTCTGATTAAGAAGATATTTTTGTTTCCAAAAAGATGAGAATAAGATCTCCAAAGAGCCCTATCTTAGAAGGGTTTGAGTATTCAAAGGAGGTAGGATAAGATTTTATTTTGAAGAAATAGGAGGATTTTTTTCTTGGAAGAAAGGAATATAGGTAAATAATTGCAAGAAGCCTTGTAGAGAATCAAACAATTAGAAGACTTATTGAAAACATATAAGCAAAATGACAGTGAGAGGGATGCAATAATTAGGAAGTTAGAAGAAAGACTAAATAAATTTGAGAATGGGGCAAGACTCAAAATATTGGCACAACTTGCTATGGTGGAGATAGATGGAAAAGATATAGTCCTAAAGAACTTAAATGGACCCATTCAAACCCCCACTAGACCAACTGTCATGTCATTAGGTATTGAGTTATGGAAGAGGACACAAGAGTTCTCCCAAAAAGAAAAAGAATGGGAAAGAGATGAAATGATATCTAATCATACCAAGACAGATGAGAATCAAGAAATAGAGGTGAAGAAATTAAAGGTAAGAATTGAGGAATTGGTAGATAAAACAATGCAATTGATGAAATGTAGACTGCCTACTAGGATTTATGCCTTATTTTTGTAAGAATTTTTTTTATGTTTTTAGTTTAGTTGAATGATTAGTGACCTACCTATTTCCATGAAAAAGAAATTTTTGTTCTTAGACTCTTTCTAGAACTCCACACATGAAATGCAAGACCAATTGTGAGTTTTATTTACATAATTGTGTTCTTTCAGATGAAATTGCATGGAACCCTTGATGTTTGTAGGGGATCTCCAAATAAGGGCTTTGACCTCTTATGTTAGAAATGAGCACGAATGGGGGAAACTTCTACATGAATATCATGAGAAAGATAAATATATCCCCTTATAACTAAGGAAGGAAGCAGTGGACCCAAATGCAGTGATAGATCAATAGTTGGATCTCTTAGATCATAGGGGATTTGGAAAAAAAATATGGAATGTAGAGAAAGAGATTATAAAATAATGAAGGAACTAGTAGCAAGTACCATCAGTGAAGCCTTTAACTTTGTTCAAGTCAAATTGGTGGAGCTTACACCAGAACTAAAGAGGAAGGAACCACACTTTGTTTAAAATTATGCAACAATGGTTTGTAGGTCACATAAATATATTTCAATTGTAATAAGAAATGGAATTATTTGGTTCCCACTTATCTTTCATCCTCCTATCCTCTTGTTTCCTATAACACACCTAACAAGAAGGAAATGAGAAAAGAGGAAACAATTTTTTTTTTTTGAAAAGCTCTCAAATCAAAAAGGTTACTACTTGAAGCAGGGCAAAGGAGTGGACTCTGTGGTAGATTTCAAAGAGATGGCCCTACAATATAACCTTCAACCCTTAACATTTCTTGAGGAAAATCAAAAGCTTAGTTGGGGGAGATTATGGGTCCAATTAATGGCTAGTTATATTTACTATTTTATGCTTCTATATTTTCATCTACTAAGTTTCACAAACATTACAAAGACTTTATACATCTTTTATATGCCTTTCATAAAATTTAAAGTAGACTTAAGTATGTTGAAATAGAAATGAGTTATGTTGATAGATGCTTGTATGAATGCATGAATGTATATGGGATTTAGTATGTTTCTACATGTTTAACTATGATTATTAATAATGTTGATGCCTTAGGAATGAAACTAACATCTTGTTGTAAGAGGGATTATTAACCCACATCAACAAGTTTTCCAACCTATGACATAAGGATTGTGGACAGTTATAGGGGAGAGGTCAAAACAACCACAACGCGACACTTCCATCTAAGAGTAGAGGTGATCATTAAATGCTCAGCTATAAGTCACCACTGTGAACCCCAATCCTATACTTGCACAGAGACAAGAAACAAACACATTAGTGAGTTCATATGCAAGATAAAACAAGGATTCCCCATGAAATCCATTTACAATGCTTCAACATAGGAAAAACAAGAACAAAACATGAAAAGCTAAAGCAATCCTAATTAAGCATGAAAACTCTTGATCCCATGGGGGAGTTGATGCCAATTGGTGTGTTGAAATTGGCCCTTTCCCAACTCCTTTGTAAGCTTTGTGATAATTTATGGATTATTGAATCCCCTTGATGATATTTTGGCATAACCTAGCTATGAAATGGATAAAATTAGCTCTCAATGTGAAGATAATAACTTTTCTCTAGATTTTGGATGAGGATGAAGTTGAGTATAGTAAGTTTAGTCAAATTGTGTATGATAGAATGAGAGGAAGAGTCTCTCATTTATAGATTTCCAATTGGAAGAATGGGTGAAATTAAGCAATGTGGGATCATTCAAAACCCAATGGCCAAGTGTCACTTGTCAAGATGTGAATGGTTGAAGGTTGTGCATATTTTGGTCAATGTGCATGATAAATGCCATTAGGTGGAATTTGAAATTGGGGAAATGACATGTGAGGGGGAAAAAGGAATGAAATAAATGCCACTTGGCTCAATGCACAAAGACATGTAAGAGGAGTTAATGCTTTGTTGGAAGGACAAATCCACTTGGATTTTGAATTCAAATTTGAGGGAATATTCCTCCTTTATTCTATGTTGAGAGAAAATAGGCAATTTAATAAATCAAAGTAATTGATTTATTGTGAAAGTTGCATTCTCTAGAGGATTTTAGTGATTGGGATTAAATTAATCAAGATTTGATCAATTTAATGAGAGATTAGGTGATCTGACAATTTTGACTCAAATTTATGAGTTGATTTAAATCAGAATTGAGAGGAAAGTGATTTAGACTTTAACTAAATAAAGATTTTGATTTATTTAACTAAAGCGAGATGATGTTAGATTAAATTAAATAAGGTTTAATTTATTCAATTTAATGAGAAGACTTTAGGGATTTAATAAAATAAGATGAATTAATTAATTAAAGAGGGATTTAGGGTTAATTAAATTAAATTGATTAATTTAATCAACAGAGGAGAAAGGCCTAATTAAATAAATAATGATTTATCTAATTAAGAGATGACAAGTGATGATAAGCTGGGAGGATGATTCAGGAAGAAATGATGTTAGTAATCAGGATCAAGTGTGTCATATCGAATTGTATATTTTCCATGTCTACAACCACATTATACTTTTTCTCACCGAATAAGACTACCAAGAGGAGAAGAATTCTACTCTAAATGGGACTAATTCATGATGTGATTTTCCTCATGAACACATCTCTATCCTGGCAATTAATCAATTAGGCATACATTTCTAAATTAGTTTCTCTACTCCTACTTCATAGTTATTGTTTTTTGTTATTAGACTAAGTCCTCTTACTATCTTTGACGAAGAGTGGATGACTACTTTATGAGTCTATTTTCAGTCCTAGAGGAATAAAACTCCTAACATACCCTATATAGTGAGATTCATTATAGTAAATGTAGTCATTGATCATTGTTTTTAGTTGTTAATTGTTAGCTAAGTTTTTTGTTACCAGTTACAACAATAGATATGTGTGATTTAATAAGAAATATCTAACAAATTCTTGTGATATTATATGTAAGAGTTCAATTTTGTATGCGATAAAGATAATTAGTTGATATCATGAATTTTTGATTAAGTAGGTGTTGACAACTTTTGTGGAATCATTAACTCAAGAAGGTACCACTTGAGGTATTGCTACTCCACTTTATTTCCTATTGTTAGATTAAATAATGCATTGTTGAAATTAGTTAAGTAGTTTCTAGTTAGATGCATGTGCAATTCATGAATACCATTTTTTAGTTTTGGATTGAATTCTATAGTTTCATGTTGGTTTCATACTTAGCTAGGAATTAATTATAGTTATTTAGTAGTTGGAAGTTATAGCCTTGAGTGTTAGGCACCCATAGCATAAGGCAGTAGTTTATATTTATTTCCCCTATTTTCGTGAATTAGTGTTTCATTTTATTTTCCATCTTTTGTAGTCTTTTGAACATGTGTAATTGCCTATACTCCATTGGTATAGGATGCATATAGGATCCATGAATGCATATAGTGTTCCAACACTATCTAAATTTTATGAGTCCTTGGTTGAAAATTAAATGTAGCCTCTTGTGAAAGATGAACTATTCAGCTAGGAATTCATCCTTTGAGTTGTGTGTATACCTAGTAGCACCAAGTTGATTAGACATTAGATAGGCTCTACAAACATTCCCATTTTTATCCCCAAATAATGATAGAGCATGTTTTTCCTTAGAGGGTCATCTTATTATATTTAATTTTTTATTGATACAAGTGAGGGGTTTTGAAGTTTCACCAAAATATGATTTCTCATCAATTTCTATGACAAAACTAGCTTTATGATCTCCTAAAGGTATATTTTCTCTTAGTCCCATAAATTTCACAATGGCCTCATCATTTTGGAATGTTTCTAGAACTAGCACTCCTTGTTGATCCCAATATATAAGATGAGGATAAATGAGTGAAAGGCCTTTGGAGTGTCGTGTAGAGGTAAATGATACAAATAATAAAGCATAAATAAAATGATCTAAGAATATATTAGTGATATGCATGTAGTCTTGAAAGGTATCCTCTTTGGATGTCTCGACAATGGGAAAAGCCTCAAACACCTTAGGTTTATAAGACACATTTTTCAAGGGTAAAAGCACAAATTTGTGTCACACTTTCAGCCAACTAAATAGTTTCAACGAAAATGTTTCGACCTAAATAGTTTTGGTCGAACTAGTTTCACTCGAAAACACGTGGCACATAGAGTTTTGGGCGAAACCCTTTTGCCCGAAACTCAAAAATTTGATTTTTTTTGCTTTGTCGCATCAAAATGTGGCTTATTTTATGTGTGGGGTTTTGGTAGAAAGGGCTTTGGTTAAAATCCTTTCTACTGAAATTGTCTATGTGGCATCCTAGTTGGTAGGCAACTCAAATTTTTTCAGAATTTCCTAAAACTTTCAACGTCAACTAAGTATTTCTTCAGTCAAAATGATAAAAAAAAAAAAAACCCTTTTGTAGAGCTCAGAGCAGTGAATCCAAATATGTAATTTTTTTTAATATTTTGATTAGTTTTAATATATTTTATTTTTAAAATAATGCAAGGTTATTAAAGTTAAAAAAGACGCTGATTAGAAATTCTAAAAAATAGTAAAACATTTTTATTTTTTTTGGAAAATATATGGTGCACTAGAGGAGAGAGTCCTCTTCAAAAGGTTTTTTTTTTTTAAATGAATAAATAAAATAGACAATAGTTGATGTCAAATGAAAACTATCAAATTTTGACAAGTTTGACTTTAAAATGTTATTACGAGAAAAATATACATCAAAATTTCAAAAAAAAATCACGCACTAGATATTGAAGTTACCTATTTGGAGAAAAAAAAAAGGGGGAAATGAAGTTTTTTTCTATTTATTTCTTGACGTCAAGTGTACGCCCCTTTTTCATGAAATTTTCAACATTTCAAAATTTTCTCTTAAATTGATAAAAAAAATAATCAAAACAATTTTTAAAAAAATCTAAAAAAACTACAAAATTAAACTTCATCAATATTTCTACCTTTCATTAGTTTACGTCATTTTGAAATTCAAAACATAAAGACCATTTTTATGTGGTCGTAGTTCATATTTTTTTTTGTTGTTGGACAATTCCTTTATAAAGTGTGACATAGGTTTGTGCTTTTATCCTCAAGGACCACACCCAAGTCCATTGTTATTTATCTTTTCCACATATATTGGCTCTATGATTCTGTGTTCTCTATATCCTAATCTACCTTGTCCTTTATAGCCCATTTTATTGATGATATGAAGGCCCTTAGGATATTTATTTGTTGGCACTATGGGTAGGTTTTATTCTTTCTCTTTATATAGGCATGTAGAAATGTCGTCTTCTATGATTTTTTCTATCTAATTCACCCCATCGTGAAAATGTTGTGGATTTGTTTTTTATAATAATTGTTGCTAAATACTGTTTAGGTTTTGGTTTCCCATACAATTATGGTGAAAGTGGAATTTGGCCCACATAAAAATTTTGTTTCTTGTTATACACTCCCAACCAATTATCATTAACTTGGACCTTGATCTCAAGAATGGTGGTATGTGGCATGGAAGATGAGGATAAGTTAGATGGATCTATGTAAGATGATGAAGGTGAAGTTACATGACTTTTAGGTATTTGGATAGCTTTGCAATATTTTTCCTCCAATTTTTTGTAATGTTCAAAAGGGCGAGAATATCTGGCAATAGTGACTTCGACATCCTCATAGGGTAATTTCAAACATTGATGATATGTAGATGGATCAAATTGCAAGGCATGTATGCATGGACGACCAAGAAGGATTTTATATGGGAGATCAATATCCAAGACCTAAAAAATGGGATCCACTATAGTGGGACCAACTTGCATTGAGAATTTTATTATTCCTTCAAAATAATGCTCAACATCATCATAAGATTTTATGGTGATTCACTTTTGGGAATCAATGACACCATCAGATTATCCTAATTGTTTTACTAGTTGGAGAGTAAAAACTTTTAGAATTGTTCCACCATCAATCATAACTCTCTTAATTTTATGTTTATGGATGAAGACTTTCAAGTGTAATGCCTCATTATGAGATGTATTAGTGGAAGGAAGGCCTCTTTTAGTGAACACCAAATGATGGGGACCTAAAATGTGTCCTACCATGACTTGAAATTGAATAATATCTATGTGTATGAGCATGAATTTGCACCCCTAATGCAAATTCCCTTTTAACCCCTTTACACTTTAGAAAACCAAAAGTGGAGGTTCAATTCCACTTAAGCCCACTGCTTGCATTCCACTTGGCGCCCTGTTTGTGTGTTGGTGGGGGCATTTCTGTCAAGAATGCCTACACAATGCACAGATGTCTATGCGGTGTTCTTTCATCCCTGGCAGATTCTGACGACTGAAGACTACTGATACGTTACACTCTCGATTGGGAGTTGAAGTGTAATGCCCCTCTTCAATCGGCTGACCCCAATATGGCCGTTTTACATCTTCTCCTTCATATTCTTGACCATTCCATCCATTCTCAGGTTTTTCAAGATTGACTTGAGTACTCTCTCCATTTCCATTCATCCACTTTCAAGCTTTGTAGCAACATTTTTCACTCCATTGCAGCAATCTACCACTCCATCACTCCAATAGTGTGAGCGTAGGACAAACACCATGGCAACAGAGGCTTGAGTTACTCTCAATCACTCCTCCACAAGCCTTAAGCACTTTGGACGGAGGTGGTAAGCTCCTCTCATCCCCTCTATAGTATTTGATTGAGTAAGCACATACTATTTTATAGTTTTTCTTGCATACGTAGCTTGTATTTCCCTCCTTTATCATTATTTCTATCATTGCAAATGTAACAACCCAAACCTTGGGTAGTAAATGTTTTTCAACATTTTCACATATATAACAAAAGGAAACATGCATAAAGACAAAGTAACAAAACTTTTCTTTTTCTTTTCATTGCAACATTTCATTTAAAGAACCAATTGAAACATCATTACCTTTTCATTTCAAGTAAACAATAGAGTAAGAATACATACAAGTATAAAAAATAGCTCAAGGAGCTTTGAGAAAATATGAATAAGATGGTCTAGGATCTTCCCTTTCAAACCTTGGTGCTTCAGTAGTATGTTATGGAGGAGAAACATCACTCAGGTGCTTTTCCACCAACCATGAACTTATAATGCGGTCCCTCGTACATTTATTGTTAAGTAAACGACCCTCCATTCTACAAAGATATTGGTTGCATAACTGGTTCTATTTAACCAACTGAGAATAGTGTTGTGTCCTACATAGCTAAATCCTTGTAAACCCACAATCTCAATCTAGTATGCAAAGTTGGACAATAGTGAGTTGAAAGTGTAATTATCTCACAGTCTAAGTGGATGTAGGTGTATCACACTACTTTGGCCAAAGTATTCAAACAATATTTCAACTGTCAGTCATCTATCACATACACTATGTCAGGTTCAATTTGACTTGGGGCTATCTTATCTTACATGTAGGTTAAGTCCTTCAATGGGTAGTCAATCACCCCAGACTCCCTACAACAACCTATCTATTTAAGAAATGAAACAACCTACAAGTGTCCCTCATGTAACTCCTAATCCGAAAATGTTTATCCATAGAGTACTTAGCTTATCTCAGTTAACCTAATAACTTAAGCTTTAGACCATACTTGGTTTTTCCTTCATTTCAGTCCTAATAGATATTAACTAATTACGTGTATTCCCCATATACAAAGATCATAAAAAATGGGCATTTATTCATACAAAATACATTTCAATTCCTTCCTATTTCCCATTCACATTAATTCTCTATACTTAAAATTCCCTTTTTAAGCATAGTAATAAAAAAAATCATTTCTCTTACAACTGCATTGCATTCAAGATACATCTTTTAGCCTTTGCAAACACAACAACACAAAGCAGAAAACATGGTACTTCTTTCACACAGTCAAGTAGCTATGACTAAATTTCAATCAATGCACAATGAAAAAACACAAAGTTTTATTTTCCTTTGATTAATCAAAAACATAGAAGAAAGAGAAGAATTTCCCCATGCCCGCTTTCCAAAGCTTTTCCTTCTAGATGGTTCCAGAATTGCAACTGAAAATGGCTTCTTGGTGATGATAGTTCACTCTAAAGTGAATTCCTATTTCTCTTCCCTCAAATTTGCTTCCATTACAAAATTTCTACTCAACTATATTTCACAAATTCCTCACTCTAAGCTCAAAAGGATATAATCATTGTAACTGGTAAATGCTAGTATAAACCCATTATATTTTTTAGACTCAACAATACAGAAAATGCAAGCAATATAATAAGATGGATATGGAAGCTCAAGAAATTACTAAACTTGGATTTCACAATGTGTGTTTACAATGAATGGCAGGGTGTCTATATATAGGCCTGAAATGCAACGAATTCCACTAATGGAGGCATGTGGATTGACAACAAAGTGCCCAGAAACATTCAAAATGATACCTGGTGGGTTTCTAAACCCTTATTCATCAAAAATGAGTGTGAATTGACCTCATTTGAGCTAGTAAATCAAGACGTAATCAACTCAAAAAGGGAAAAATGCCACCTACAGGAACTTACCAGTTTTGACATCCATGAAGAAAATGAATCACCATTGCTGCGAACTAGTCAAGTTTCAACTTGCAACACCTCCTTTCCATCTTTTGAATTCTTCTTCCAGAAATTCATGCGTTTCATCTTCATGCCATTTCATGGGAATAAGCTTTCTCAAAAATATTTTTCTCTTTTACAAAGGTTCCAGCTAAAGTTCAAAATGAAATATTTATCCTTTGGCATGATTTATCAAAAGGTTCAATTCACATTAAGTGACAAATATTTCTTCATTGATTTTAATCGATTTCCATAGTTCGATATCTCATGAATTGGTTTATTCATTGACTTTAATATTTCAAAAATAAAGTCCTCATTTAACTAATGAGATATATAAATTCCCATTTAATTTCAAATTAAATAATATATATATATATATATATATATTATATTTATATTTAAATATTAGAGTAATTTTAATATCCATATATATATATATTAATCCAATTACTTCATGTAATTTAAATATATATATATATATGAATATTATTTACTTATAATATTTAAATATATTTTATAATATATAACCTATATATATTTACATATATGTATATATACATAAATACATATATATTCCATAGTGAGTATACTTTATGTCGGTCAGCATCATATGACACTCATATGTATTTATACATATACGTATATATGTAACATAACCAGATAATAATAATATCATAATATTAATATTTCCACATTATCAGACATATGCTTATAAACATATGTATATTGCAGTATAATCCTCTATGTACATGTATATGTACATATACCATATCGACACATCTGTATGGCCAGTCCATTAGCCACTTACACCTGTATCGATATGTTTATACTTATAGATACGTATATATACTATACATGTGTATATATGCTTACTTCTGACGTTCACATCCAAACATGATACCACCATGATGATCATAATCTCACAGTCAAGCACAAGGATAAACTTTACACATAGAAGTAGTCAAGACCTCTACTTGCAAGACATACAATCTATGGATGACTTACCTTATACTCATACAAAAATAGACTTGGTTTACTTAGTCTAAGGTGAGTGTGTGTATGCTCGGATAGTTCACTTTATTGGTTACCTGACCAAGTTCCTCTCTCGAATGATACTTCCCCTCACCCTGGAGATTGAACATTTTCCTACAACCACTAGCACATACCTTAGCAGCATCATATATATACAAACATCTTCAGGTTAAAATAACATGATTCATTAACCTCCTATTCACATATATGCAGTATTTCACCATCAATTGAGATAACATCAAATGAAACAACATCAAATGAGATAACATACATATTGATAACAAGGTACAAGCATCTCCAACTTTCACATTACATTCATTTTTACCCTATTTATTACTAGTAAATAGCAACCTCACAATTTGGGATGTAACAACAAACTTGGTTATTTGTGGAGGTGGAAACACCAAGATGGGGGTCTAACTGAGGGAGGACCCTAAAAAACCCCAAAAATTTCCCTCTTTGTTGTGTGCAGGTGGAGATATCTCAGAGAAATTTGGCAGGAGGATTATTCTATGAAACTATCTTCATCACCCTTGCAGTAATATACTTATTTTATCATATCTATATTTAATTTCTCTTTTCTTAGTCTTATTCTTTACTTCCCAAAACTACTAAACTAGACTGTTAGTCCTTCTTCAAATTCTCACCTCATCTCTCTGGTTTTCTAGCCATACTGATGCTAGTGCACCTATGAGACGCCAGTGCACCGTGTTGTCATCTCAAAACCACACTTTTGTCCTCCGACAAAGAGCTACCTAAGACATAGAGTTGACTCTAAAAAGTGACTCATCTAGACTCTTTCCAACCCTCGGGTTTGCAGAGTGATCGAACGACACATAGTCCTCATCATTCTTATCCCTCCTACCCTAACTATCCTTTAAACTGAGGTAAGTTAGGGCAACCTTTTCGTTCTTGGCCTTTCATGGCCTTGCAGTGGGTGGTCCCCCTCTCTCACATTTTTGGTGAACCCGACATGATCTATTTTGGTTCTGTTTTGTGATATTGAATGCTCATTTCCTTGTATCCTAGGAGTATTTTAGGTGTGATTGTTGTGAGGCTCTCACCTCGCAACCCAACTTGTGACCCCTAGTAGGCGTATTTGGAAGGTTCCAAAGTATTGCAAAACAAAATCTAAATTGGGTCACTACCTTATCTCATAAACCTTAGGAGGCTTTGTAGAAGTACTATTGGTGTGCACAATGGCCTTTTTCTTAAATCAACCTATTCCCTCTATGCAGACTGTAAGTAGTGGTACAAGCATAACCTTCACTTCACAAGACCTGACAATGGGATTCAATAGAGATCCATCTCCTCTTTACATTCCTGCACGTGTTCTCATTGATCTGACATCGCAAGTGAATATCATAATAGAGGAGATCATGTTGATTAAATTCCTATATAAGGATGGGTATGATGCACTTGAGAGTATCGTCTGCACACACAATAGAATTTGTATACCTCCTATAGGGAGTATCGTCCTATCGGTTCTCCTTGGACCTAAATCTGTAAGCCTCAAGTTTGACATCATCTTAGGATCTAAACTCTTCAAAGTTAAGCTAGGTATCCCCTGGCTAGTAGCTATGAATTCAATTCCCTTGGTTATACACAAGTGTCTGAAGTTTTTTCATGGAGGTTTGTTATAAATTTTCCATGACACTAGTTATAGACCACCGCTTCCATGTAGCATCTATACCTTAGATTACTTTTGACCTGCATCCCTTGGTCCTCTCCCACCTAGGAAGGACCTCCTACACCGCATGTATCAAAACTATAAGAAAGAGTGCGCTAGGCCGAAGTGAGATACCCTCCATCACCTTATGTTGTTTTGCATAGAGCTTGTCTGAAAGATGATAGTGATGCCCCCAAGGCATGTAGAAGAGAATAAGAGAAGCAGTCTCAACATCCTCCTTCTTCCTCTTCCACTATTCAGCCTGATGCTTCCTCTCACCCTCTCGTGGTACCATCTTCTTTTGTCTCGCATTTGCGAGAGAATCCCATGGTGCCTACTTGGCGAAAGGCCAAACGTCCTGCATTTAAGCTTCTTGTCTTACCCATGGAGCCTAGGCCCATTCAGTATGGAAGACATAAATACCCCCATGGAAAACCCTCTCTGTCTTGATCTCCACAACCTCCTACTACTCTTGTTCCTAGAACAGTGAATGGGAAGAGGCCCATTGCCGAGGCACTAGAGTCGACTCCTCTCATCATTTCTGAACATGCCCCTCCTCCCATTCAGGAGTTCACCCTTCTGTTGGAAACAACTATAGAGGACACTCCCATGGCTAAGAAGGATCCTTTCATCCCTTCACAGATCTTGGCTTCTAGCTCGAAGAGCTGTAGAAACCACCCTGTGCGCAAGCGTAAGCATCGGCGAAAGGCTCTCCTAGCTGAGAAAGCCTCCTTACAGAAGGAGGAAGAGAAGATAACACCTCCTATTGTGTCTTCCTCTTTCCCTCCTTCCATCTCTGAATCTCTCCTAGCTCCCACTATGAACACACATGCGCTTGGAAGGGTGCAAGTTTTCATTTCTCCTTCGGCAGAGCCGCCCTTGTTGACTTTCATCCCAAATTTCTTGCCTTCCCAAAGCCAGTGAACATGGTGAGCACTTCAGTTGTGTCCACTATAGTTCTTTCCTCTTCTCCATTGACCCTCTATGTTTTTTCTATGGGGATTTCACCTCCTCTAATGAAGAAGAAGGTAGAGCATGGCCCCTCCAGCAATTGAGGACGTAAGAAGAGCCCACCTTCTCCAAAAGGTGGCCCCAAATTGACTTGTTCTATCTTAGTAATGAAACCAATCTTGGCCTCCCCGAAGTTTTTCATCGCTCTCGAGTCCCTCAGTGAGCATAACAATGAACCTCAGGTGCAAACACCTTCGTCCACTGAGGTAAAACATGGCACTCCCACTAAGTGCATGTTTAACTTGGTGGATGAATTTCTGACCTTGTCAGCAATCTTTGTGAATTCATTGACTTTGGACCCACAAGAGTTGATCAATGGAGACCTCATAGGTCCCTCTACCTTGGCCCTTATTGTGGGAGGATTGAAATCTCCTCCCCTTAACATTACACCATTGCAGGCTCGTCATCCTCCCCCCTACAATGATCTAGAGTGGGAAGCTGACGACCTCTTGGTTGACTAGTGTTAGGGTGAGACCCTCTTCTTGATCTTTAGATTAGATGAGTGTGTGTTATGATATGTTCACTCATAATCATGTTATATGTGCCTCGATGACCCTCACCACCCCTATTACTGCTTGGATGTAGGTGTGGTGTTTGTGTTGTAAACCCTCTTCTACATGTATTTCTATTCTTCCATGTTTGTGATTGACTTTCGATAAATTGGGGACGATGCAAAGCGTTGAGAGCATTTAGGCATCCTTCCATGTTGACCCAATTTTTTATTTTTACTTTGTCTTCCATGCATTCTTCTTGATTTGGTTGGGGATTGATGATCCTTCACCTCTTTCCACGATTACCTAATATATATAAATAAAGGCAAATCTGACCCCATGAAACTAGATCCCCTTGTGCCCTTTGTGTGTGATCTATTCTCTTTTGCTTTTCTCTTTATCTTTCTCTCATCTTTGCTTGAGTTATCCCTTCCATGTGTGACAAAGCCTCTTCTACATTACATTGTATTTATAAAATTCATTCATGTCCAAACGAATCTTTTCTCAAAGACCCTTCACACACTTCTTTGTTAGAATTGCATTCTCAACTTCAAACCTTAACAGAGCATGTTTAATTCATCATGGGTTCATAAAGAAAGGACTTGGAAACCCTCCTCCAAAGTGGGAATGGTCTTATTCTTCCCCTCGCATGGGTGCATATCCTTCCTTTTGAATTCCTTGATGAAGAGAACATCTTTCAAAAGGATTCCTTGGTGACGAATCGATTCGAGAAGGAATATGGTAGCTTTTGAATAGTGTGTCCCTTGAGTGGACCCCTCCCTTTCATGGTGGGTCCTCGAGGGACCCCTTCAAAATATTTCAACAAAGTTCTATGGCATCTAGCTTAGGGGAAGCCCAACTAGACTATCTTCATACCTTGGCATCTCATCTGGGGGCAGCGCAACTAGACCATCCTCACATCCTTATATCTAGCTTGGGGGAAGCCTGACTAGACTAAACTTTTCAAATAACGCATCCCTTGAGTGGACCCTCCTTCCTTTTGAAGGGTTCCCGATGGACCCCTTTGAAAGTCTTAAAACTTAGCGATGGTCTATGCGGTCACTTCCTAATGTGTTCTATCTATAGGTAAACATGTCACCATCTCTGACTCTTCAGAGTCCCCTTTACTTAGTATCCCTCATGTGAGAGTTCTTGGGGGATACCTTCCTTATAGGTTTGCGGGTCTATAAGGTGCTCTACTCAGTCTCCCTCATGTGAGAGTTCTTGGAGCATACCTTCCTTATAGGTCTATGGGGCTATAGGGTGCTTTTCCTGGTTTCCTTCATGTGAGAGTTCTTGAAGGATACCCCCCTTGCAGGACCATGAGCCTGTGAGGCACTTTCGTACTTCAACTTTGTGGTTCCACAGAACTATGAAGTCCTCTCCTACACTTTTGGGTTCACCAAACCGTGCTCTACTTCCTCATCGATTCAGGTATACATGTATTACTTTGTTACTTTGTTACTACTCTACTTTATCAAAGCACTCATCAGTACTCGTGTTCGCTAAAGTGGGGGAAAAATATATGAGCGTGAATTTGCACCCCTAATGCAAATTCCCCTTTCACCCCTTTACACTTTAGAAAACCAAAAGCAAAGGTTTAATTCCACTTAATCCCCTTGCTTGCATTCAACTTGGTGCCCTATTTGTGTGTCAGTGGGGTCATTTCTGTCAGGTATGCCCGCACGGCATGCAAACATCCACATAGTTTTCTTTCATCCCTAGCAGATTCATGTGGCTAGAGACTATAGAGACATTACACTCTCGATTGGGAGTCAAAGTGTAACACCCCTCTTTGGCTGGCTAACCTAAATATGGCCATTTTTCATCTTCTCCTTCATATTCTTGACCATTCCATCCATTCTCAGGTTTTGCAAGATCGACTTGAGCACTCTCTCTATTTCCATTCATCCACTTTCAAGCTTTGTAGTAGCATCCTCACTCCATAGTAGCAATCTACCACTCCATCACTTTGATAGTGCGAGTCTAGGACAAACACCATGATGATAGAGGCTTGATTTCCTCTCATTCACTCCTCCACAAGCCTTGAGCGCTTTGGACGAAGGTGGTAAGATCTTCTCATCTCCTCTATTATATTTGGTTGAGTAAGCACATACTATTTTGTAGTGTTTCTTGCATACGTAGTTTGTATTTCCTTCCTTTATCATTATTTCTATCATTGTAAACTTGGTTGTTTGACTGAGGCAGGCCCTTAAACAACCCCAACACTTTCCCTCTTTGTTGTGTGTAGGTGGAGAGATCTCAGAGCAAGCTGGTGGGAGGATTATTCTACAAAACTATCTTCGTCACCCTTGCAGTAATATACTTCTTTTATCATATTTGTATTTACATTTCACTTTTCTTAGTCTTATGCTTTACTTCCCAAAACTACTAAACTAGACTATTAGTCCTTCTTCAAGATTCTAACCTCATCTCTCTAGTTTTTTGGTCGTACGGATGCCAACACACTTGTGAGACGCTAGCGCGTCGCATTGTCATCCCATAACCACACTTTTGTCCTCCAACAAAGAGCTACTTGAGATGTAGAGTTGACTCCAAAAAGCAACACGTCTAGTCTCTTTTCAACCCTCGGGTTTACATAGTGGTAGAAGGACACATAGGCCTCATCATTCTCATCCCTCCTATCCTAACTATCCTTTAAATTGAGGTAAGTTAGGGCAGCCTTTCTGCTCTTGGCCTTTTGTGACCTGGGGCCTTGCAGTGGGTGGTCCCCCTCTCTGACACTATGTTATTGAGTATTAAATACTCTTGAAGGGCCTTTCATAAGATTCCCTTATGTGCAGGGGATATTTTTAGGATCTCTAAGTGTGGATCTATAAAATTGATTGATCAAATGACATGAATTAAACTAAAATAGCTAAATAATTGATCAATTAATCATAAAATCCAATGAATTTTTTCACAAAACTAAAACTAGAATTCAAAAGCATGAAATATTTAGATTAAATCAAATTGAATTATATCCAAGGAATGCAAACCTTAATCCCATAGTGGGATTATATCCAAGTTGGATGTGGAGTGACTCAACCTAAACAAAATCCATGATTATGTAAAGAAAATTGATGAATGGATGAATTCAAAGGTCACACAAGTGCTCTCAAATTGATCAAATTTGAGATTCAATTCAGGAGAGTAAGTTTACTCAAATCCTATGGGTGATTATTATAAAAAAATGCTCACTGTTTATAGATTTTTGAAATGAGAATCAATGGTGAAGATAAAAAAGGCTAATCAATGGATGAAATCAAACGAGAGGAATGAGCATGGATCAAAGGTGAATCCAACGACTGAAAATCCCTAAGACATGGATCAAAGATCAAATCAATGGTCTCAAATCCATGAGAGACTCAACAAATTCCTTAATTTTTGGGAATTGTGTTGAAGAGATATTGGAGATATTTCAATTTGGGGGGAAATATTTGGATTTGAAAATGGAATATTCCAAGGGAATATTCATTGTGCAAATGGGAAAAGTTGGAGGATTTTGAAAGAAATTATCCAATTAATTAAAATCATTTAATTGTGCAAGTGAATGAGAGAAAGGCTTTAATCAAATAATCATGAATTATTTGATCAAAGTGTGATTATGAAAAATAATTTTAAAAAATTGCATTATTTAATTGAATGAGAACGAAAATTAGTATGAAGCATAGTGAATTAACTAAATAAATTTGATTTATTTAATTAATAAGAGAAAAGGTGAATTTAACCAAATAATTGGCATTATTTAATTAAATAGAGGAAATATGTGAAATAGACGAGAAATGGTGTTAGTACATGAAATCAAGTATGTGATATTATTAGGACAGTTTTAAGTGTCTACATTAAGATATATATTTTTGTAGGGATTTTCTTTAGATGATCTAAGAGGTTATAATCAGATTTAGGAGATGGTGCGTATTGGTACCCTTGAAAGGTTATCTTACTCCTACGTGTAGTTACTACACATTCAATATTTTTATCTAGGGAATTTATGGTAGAGACATGAGGGATGAATTACCATATATGAACTATGGTATAGTCATATGGAATGGAAGCATAATTGGGTGCTTTAGGATTGTTATCTTTATTTGAGGGTTCCCCTTTTCTATGTTTTGAGATAGGATCTTGGAATATCTTGGGATCATTATTGGTTGAAGGTGGATTTTCTATAGTATTGTCACCTTGATCTATAAGGTCTTGAATAAAAAAATCAATTTTAAGAAATTGGGAGTCTTATGTCCTTTGGTTCTATGGTACTAATAATATTCATTCTCTTTGTACCATGGAGGTTTGATTTGAGGTTATAAATTTTTCATTTCTAGTAATGTGACAAGTTTAGCTTTGATTAATTTTTATAAATCTTATTCAATAGGTTCCCTTAAAGGAGTGTATTATTGTCTTTTAGGTGCATTATTTTGTCTAGACCTAATCTTCTAGGAATATTAACCCCTTGATTGCTTATTGCTAGTTGTATGGTAGGTTGTGGTTAATTTTTTTGGACTAGTTTTGCATCTACCACACCATCATTGGCAATGTTATTTTTGTTGGTCCAAATTAGGGTTTTATCATTGGATGTTGAGGGGTTATTTGTGTTTTCCTTGAAAATTTTCACAAGACCCTTAGCAATGAGAAATTTATCAATATTCATTCACTTTTCTATGATCTCATTAAATGTATTAGCACATTAGATTTGCAGGGGAAAATATAATTCATGATTTATATATTTTTGGTAAATATGTGGACAAGTTGTTTTCAGTAATATAGTAGGGGATTGTTCTTGTCATATTCCTCCACTTTTATAAAAGGAAGCAAAGTCTTCTCCATTCTTATATTTTGTATTGCATAAATTGGCCATGGATATTTCATATTCAATATTGTATGAACATTGAAAATTGTGTGATGTTTTTTTTGAAAATTCATGAAAGGAATTGATCTCATGAGGTAGATGTGAAAAGAACTCAATATATTGATTTCATAGGCTTCTAGGAAAGATGTGAATTAGATATGTATCATTGTTAGAAAGGCCAAGAAAAGGTATGCAAAATTCCCTTATATTTTCTCTTGGATCACCTTTTCCTTTGTATTTGTCAAACTTAAGCATCTCAAAGTTTTAAGGAAATGGTATCATGTTTAAAGAATTTTCAAAAGGATAGAGGAATATATCCTCTAGTGTGCACATATTCTTAGTATTAGTCCATTTCCATGTATATTTGTAACTCTTGAATTGTTTGTGCCAAGTCATTTGTATGTGTAAATGGAGGTACACTTATGGGAATGTGATGTTGATATTAAATTACTGGAATGTAATTTTGTTGAGGTTGACATGATGGAATGGAATTTTGTTGAGGTTGGATTGATGGAATATAATGTTTTTGAGGTTGGATTGGTGGAATATAATCTTGTTGAGCTTGGTTTGGTGGAATGGGTATATTTTGCATGTTTATACTACCCATGTTTGGATCATATTGGGAAAGGTCGGTGATGGATTGGGTATAAACTGATCATGTGTCTCTTGATATTATATCCATTAAACTTTTGATGTTAGAGGTGGAGGTTGTGATGTGTATTTGAAGGTGTAAAATATTGTGTCCAATGATGTTTGAGGTGGATTTTTTGATGGGGTTAATATGTACACTTTTGATGGGACTATGCTTCTCATAGGTGTGTTGAATTGAATTACTTCTCCCAAAGTGTGAGGTGTAGTGAAGGTTATGAGGTCTTATTCTTTATGAAAAGGATTATCAAGATTAGAGGGTAATTTGGAACCTTGTTGAACTAGCATTTGAAGGTAATGATTGGGATTATTTTTGAATAAATGCTCCAAAATTTTCATTGCTTTAGGGTCTTGCTCAAATTATTGTAATTCCTCTAAGGTTGAGTCCCAATTTATATCTTCATCTAAATAAGGTATCTTTGAAGGATCCCTATGTATAATGGTTGGGTTTGAATGTGTTCCTTAATTATATTGAATAACACCCATGTTTGTTGTAATGTTCAACTCATCTTGATGGGATTCCATGGTTTTTTATAGTGAGATCTTGTGATTGACATATGTGATATAAGACCTTAGATAAAATTGAATTTTCTTTATAATAATTGAATGCTTGTTGCTCAAAATCAAAATAGATCAAAGTCAAGGTAGACCTCCAAATGATAAAGATATTGATTGATAATGATAAAATATTACTTGAAGTAGACTTTTGAGTCCAAGAAAGATGATCAAGATCAAGATTGATAGAGTTTACTTGAAATAGACTTATGAGCCCAAAAAGACTTGATAAGAGTGGAGGTTTCCAACTCAAGAGTAAACTTGAAGATCTCAAGATGGTATATCCACAAATGATATGATCCAACTTAACATGTCACTTGGAGTAGGATAACTTCCAAGAAAAAATGCAAGTTAGAGATAAAAGATAGGAGATCCAATTTGAGATTAAATAAACATTGATAATGAAATGAAAAGATAGAAAAAATTATAAAGTCCTATAAATAGTATCAAGGTGTATAGGATCGAATTTTCACCTTTTTATGCAAATTCCCCTTTTACACATCCTCACCTTAGAAAACCAAATTCGAAGGCAAAATTCCACATAAGCCCATTGCATTCATTCCACTTGGCATATGTTTTGTGCGTTGACAGAGGAATAATTATCGGGGACACCCACACGGTGTGTAGATATCTGCATGATGTGCTGATGTCCCTGGTAGATTCTTGCATCTAGAGCCTGCAAAGGCATTACACTTCCCATTGGAAGTTGAATTGCAATGCCCTCTTTGATGAACCGACCTAAATATGGTTGTTTTCTTCATCCTCTCCTTCAAATTCACTATTCATTCTTTCATTTCATCCTTCCACAAACTCAAATAAGCTTCTTCACAATCTCTTCAAGCTCCAAGTATTGAATTCACTCTCAAGCAACATTTTTGTGCTCCATAGCAGCAATATTACCACTTTGTCAGCTCCATAGATAAAGTGTGGAACAAACACCATTGTAGCAGAGGCTTGAGTTCTCTCATTTTCTCCCCTATTGGCTAGTGAGCTCTTGGTGGAGGTGGTAAGCTTTCTACTCCTCTCCTCTACGATTTGGTTAAGTAGCATAACACTGTTTTGTAGTGATTTAGTGCTCTTTACTCCATTTCTTGCTTTAGCATAATTTTCTCCATTATCATCATCTTGGTTGTCCATAGAGGTGGAAACACAAAAATGGGGGTCTAATTGAGATAGACCCGTATACAACCCCCCAACAATTGTCCTCTCGCTTGTGTGCAGGTGGAAGTATCTTGGAGCTAGCTAGTGAATGAACATCTTTGTGAGATCATCCTCGCTATCCTTACTCTTGTTTATTTTATTTATAATATTTGTGCATACTTTATCTATGTCCTAGTGTAATTTTGGCCTTTTGAATGTAGCTAGCTAGGTTGTTAGTGTGTTCTCTTGACTCCAACCTTATATCTTCAGTCCTCTGGTCATACGAACTCCAACGCACCTAAGAGATGTAATGCATCATGTTTTTGTCCCAGAGCTGCCACACTTTCATCCTCGAAAAAAGAGCTACCTAAGACATAGTGTTGACCCCAAAAATTGACTCACCTAGCCCCATTTCAAGTCTCGAGTCTGCAGAGTGATCGAAGGACCTTATAGTCATCATCTTTCTCGTCCCTCATTTCCTAACACTCCCTTAAGTTGAGGTAAGTTAGGGCAGCCTTCTGCTCTCGGCCCTCTATGACCTAGGGCCTTAACGTGGTTGTTCCCCCTCTTATATTTTTGGTGAACACGACATGAACCAACGTCTGCTCATTTGTTGGTGTTTAAGATTTTTCCTTGTACCCTTTGATCATTGTACCCCCGAGTGTTGTGAAGGTTTATGAGGATCACAACCTAGTCCATGAACTTTGGGTATATTGTTAGGAGAATTATAAGACACCTTCTGATGGAGAAGATGAAAGTTACTGCTAGTTTCTCTATAGGTCTTTTCTCTGGTTCTATAGTTGGCCTTGCTACTCAAGAGTAGGTGTCATGAGGCAAGTCATAATTCTTTGATGAAATTGATAACATCCCTAGTCCTCCTACATCATCATCCATAGATGAGTGTGAAGCTATTTATATCCCTACTTATTATGTCACTAGTCTTAGCAAATGGTTAGGTGATTTGGAGAATCACCTAGAGAAAAACCTGAAGCTGGCTAAGACTGCTAAGGTTATCAGCAAAATAAAGTATATGGTAGGAAAAGACCGAGCAAGCGTAGCACTCCTAGCTAGTCTCACTAGTCTAACCAAAGCGTGTGCCCCTTCGAACCATGGTAACATGATATGAGGTGGCCCCTTCAAATAACATGAGAGATAATTAGGACTGTCGATGCTTCCCACGTTCATGTACATGACCGACATGGTCCCTTCAACTAGTATACTGATTGCCTCCAAAAGTTATGAAATTTTCAAAGTAAACAAGACCCCTCTGGGTTTTCACTTCACACCCCATATCACCTCTAGTAGTGGAGGTTTTGGTGGTGGTATCTTCAGTGGTGGAGGTGGCACTGGTAGAAATGTTTCTGGTAGAGGTCATGGTGGTGGCTTTGGAAGTGGCGGTGGCTTCGACGAAGGTCACATTGGTGGCAGTGGCATCGACGGAGGTCATGTTGGTGGAGTTCGCATCAGTGATGGCTCTGGTGGTAGTCACAGTAGTGGTTTTGGGGCTGGATCCTGTGGCAGTTCTACTGCTCCTATATCTTCTAATGACCCAATTCTGAAAAATATTCTTTCGAATATGGGGAAGATATAGAACCAGCTGGTGAATCTCTCTCGAGCTTCTACCTAGCCTATCTTCTAGCCCTTCTTCTGACATAGCCTATTGTCAGTCAATCCTAAACACTCTTTTCTCACAAGGGATAGAGATTCCTAAATTCAATCAATACGGCGGCAAAGGGGACTTGCAAATGCATGTGTCCGCCTTTAATGCCTTATGTACAAAATTCTTCCATCACGATGCATTGATGGAAAAACTATTCCCCATATCCCTCAAGGATACAACACTTGAGTGGTAATTTTCCTGCCTAGAAATTCCATCTTTATGTTTGATCAAATTGTGAATCAATTTCTATGGCAGTTCCAAGCCAACATCGAACCTAAGATGACCTTCTTTGACCTTGTCTGATGTAAGCAAGGAGATTATGAGAAGATTACTGATTTTATTGTGCAATATCAAATGCTCTTTTCACAAATCTCATACCTGTTACTCGATTCTAATGTGAAAAAGGTATTCATAGGGAACTTACAGAGGCCTTGGCAAGATATTTTTTCCCTTATGAAATACACTTCTTTTGCACATTTGTGTGCAGCCCTACGAGAGTATCAACAGGTGGTGGTTCAGTTCGAGAGAACTTCCTTGCACTCACATCCTAAAGGGAAGTCCATTGTGTCGATCTCTAAAAAATTAAAGGTTGTTGTGAATGTACTAGCCACTATAGATGACAAGGGCCTCAGACACAACCAAAAGTTCACAAATTTATTAGAATCTTATTCCTCCTTCATGCAAAATTTGTTAAGGATAAGATTGTAACCTTTCCAAACCCTAAACCCATTAAGGAACCTTACCCTAGCTGGTATGAAGTGAATACCTATTGTCAATACCATCAAGTTAATGGACATGATACCAAACATTGCATGCACCTGTGTCATGAGATACAAGATCACATCAAGGATGGTATTATTCATCTCGATGGAAGCAAACAAAATATGAACAAATCGGTGGTGAAAGCTAATAGTGAATTGCAGATATACACAGACCCATTTTCATCACATTCTGCAAACATGATTATCGATCCTTCTGATTCTATTACTTAACCTGAAGCATATGTTAGCATGGTTACTATTACTCCTTCTCCTCATCTTGTGACTAGTTCTTCAGATGTAACATTTACTTTGTAGGATTTACCGATGAACAACAAACCCTCTCCGCTTTGCATTCTCGCTCACCTCAATGGCAACATTGTGACAAAATTTTTAGTCAACCCCATGAATAGAGTGAACGTCATTACGAAAGATAATTTATTGTTGAACTCCCTACAAATAGAGGAATATGAAAAAAAAGGTCCACCATCCATATGCATGATGGCCTTGCTCTCAAACCATATGGATCGATAACTCTGTTCATCCTAGTTGGTCCTAGGAATGTAGACATGGTTTTCGATGTTATTCCAAAGTTAGATCTATTCAAGGTGAAGCTGGGTATACCTTGGCGAGCATTCATGATTGGGATTGCCTCTGTTATTCATAAGTGTTTAAATTTATCCTACGAAGGTGTTGCGCACGTGGTACATGATATCAACTATCAACCCTTGGTGTCTTGTGGGGGATATTCATTGGATCACTTTTGGCCAGCCCCAGTTGGCTCGCTTCCTCTAAGAATGGACCTACTTTATAAGAACTACATAAAGTATAAAACTAGGGGCAAGGGAAAACCAAAACTGACCCTTCCCGTAGCATAGCAACCAACTTCCTCCTCTGCCTGAAAGGGAAAGGAGAAGCTTTCCCCTTCTCAGGCTACCTCATCTGCTCTACCTTCTTGGGAGGATTATTGGATGAGTAAGTCTATTCTTTATCCATCGAATCTAATGGTGCCTGCTTAGTGAAGAACCAAGAACAGGATATCAAATCTTCCTACTAAACCACTTGGACCTTGGTACTACTTGTACGGTAGGTAGAAATTCCCCCATGGGGAATCCTCTATGTTCTAGTTGTCATGGCCTCCTATTGCTTCTGCTCCTAAAGCAATAAACGAGAAAAGGCCTACGATTGAGGCGTTAGAGCCAACTCCTCCTATTTTTTTTGAACCTGCTCCTCCTAATCCCATTCAAGAGTCTGCCCCTCCAATGAAAATAGTTGTGGAGGACACTCCCATGGCTTAGTAGGATCCTTTTGTTCCATCACAACCTTTGGCCTTTAGTTCAAAGAGGTTCAAGAACTGCCTTGCGTGCGAGCGCAAGTGCCAGCAAAAGTATCTCTTGGTTGAGTAGGTTGCCTTATAGAGGAAGGAAGAGGAGATGACTACCCCTGTATCGGGACCTCCTACCACATCCTCCTCTCTACTCCCCTCTGTTTCCATTCAAATCAGCTTTGTATCACTTCTCACTTCTACTGCGAGTACACATGCACTTGACCCCAAAATGGTGCAAGTGTTCATCGCTCCTTCGGTGGATCCACCTCTATTGACATTTTTTCTAGATGTCCCACCTTTCTCAAAGCCCATAGATATGACTAGCACCTTAGTCGTATCTACTATAGTTCTTTCCTCTTCCTCTGCCCTTCTTGCCTCGTCTGTGGGGATTTTGCCTCCCTCAAAGAAGAAGAAGCTAGAGAGTGGTCCTTCCAGCAACTAAGGATGTAGGAAGATCCCACCTTCTTTGAAAGGTGGCCCCGCGCTGACTTGTTCTGTCCTCGTAACGAAACCAGTCTCGGCTTCTCCCGAGTTTGTCACCGCTCCCGAGTCACTCGGTGAGCTTAGTAGTGAACCTTGAGGACAACCTTCTTCATTTGTTGAGGTGAAACATGGCACTCTTGTTAAGTGCATGTTTAACTTGGTGGATGAAGTTTTGAACTTTTCAACGATCTTTGTGAATTCGTTGACCTTAGACCCACAAGAGCTAAGTGAAAGAGACCTTGTGGGTCCCTCTTCCTTAGCCCTTGTTGTGGGAGGGTTGAAAGCTCCTCCCCTTGAAATTCCACCAGTGTAGGCCCATCCTCCTTCCCCCTACGATGATCTAGATTGGGAAGCGAATGACCTCCTATTTGATTAGTGTTAGGGGCAAACCTCTTCTTTATCTTTAGATTAAATGTGTGTATGTGTTGTGACGTGTCTCCTCGTAATCATGCTATGTGTTCTTGGATGACCTTCATCACCCATGTTGGTGCTTGGATACATGTGTGGTTTTTGTGTTGTAAACCTTCTTCTATTTATATCATCATTCTTCCATGCTTATGATTGAATTTCATAAAATTGGGGATGATACAAAGCATTGGGAGCATTTAGGCTTCCCTTCCATGTTGACCCATTTTTTAATTTTACTTTGTCTTCTCATGCATTCTTCACATGGCCTAATATATTAGGGATTTGATGATAGTTCATTTATATACTATTATTATACTTATATATATTTATGAGAATTTCTGACCCCGAAATATCAGGCTACCCCTGTGCCCTTTATTTGTGTTATCTTTCCTTTTTTATTTTCCTTTATCTTTCTCTCTTATTTTCTTGAGTTTTCCCTCTCATGTGTGACAACACTGCCTCTACATAACTTTGATCTTCATAAAACACATTCATTTCCAATGAATCTTTTCTCAAGAATCTTCACACACTTCTTTGTAAGAATTGCAATCTCAACTCGAAACCCTAACAAAACATGTTTCCTTCGTCATGGGTTCGTAAAGAAAGAACTCAAGAACCTTCCTTTGAAGTGGGAACTACTTTGATCTTCCCTTGTGTTGGGGAATATTCTTCCTTTCAAATTCCTTGATGAATTGAACATCTTTCAGAAGGATTCCTTGATGATGAATTGATTTGAGAAAGAGGACATCAACTTTCGAACAACGCATTCCTTGAGTGGACCCCTTTCTGTCGTGAAGGATTCCTGAGGGACCCCCTTTGAATTTTTTTATCTCACATGAATTATATGGCGTATAGCTTGGGGGAAGCCTTACTAGACCTATTCCATATCTTTGCATCTAGCTTGAGGGCAGCCTGACTAGACATCGCTTTTCAAAAAACGTGTCCCTTAAGTGGACCCCTCCTCCTTTTTGAAGGGTTTCTAAGGGACCCCTTTGAAAGTTTTCCAACTCTTTGATAATCTACGTGACTGTGTGCTTGCTTTCTTGTGTGGTCACTTCTTGACATGTTCTATTTGTGGGTAAACATGTCACTTTATGGGTGTTCCTGTGAAGCCGCTTTTTGACTCTGCAGAGTTCGCTTTCTTAGGTATCCTTCATGCGAGAGATTTAGGGATGCACCTTCCTTGCAATTTTGTGGGCCTGTAAGGCACTTACTTCTTGGTTCTCCTTCATGTGAGAGATCTTGGGATACACCTTCCTTGTAGGTGCACGGGCCTATAAGATGCTTTCTTTCTTTAGCTTCATAGTTTTGCAGAGTTATGAAGTCCTTTTTCTTGTTCTACACTCTCAGGTTCGCCAAATCGTGGTCTACTTCCTCAATGGTTCAAGTATACATTTCTAACTCTACTACTTCTTCAATCTACTTTAACGAAGCACTCATCAGTATTCATGCTCGCTAAAGTATGGGAAAATTTTATAGGATTGAATTTGCACCCCTTACACAAATTCCCTTTTTACACATCCTCATCTTAGAAAACAAAATTCAAAGGAAAAATTCCACATAAGCCCATTGCCTTCATTCCACTTGGTGCCTTTTTTGTGCATTGGTAGTGGAATAACTATCGGGGATGCCCACACGAAACACAAATGTTCATGTGGTGCACTTACATCCCTGGTAGATTCCCATGTGTGGAGCTTGTAAAGGCATTACACTTCCCATTGGAAGTTGAATTGTAATGCCCTCTTCGATGAACTGACCTGAATATGGTTGTTTTATTCATACTCTCCTTCAAATTCACTATTCATTCCTTCATTTCATATTTCCACAAACTCTAAGCAACTTCTTCACAATCAATTCAAGCTCCAAGCATTGAATTCACTCTCAAGTAACATTTTTGTGCTCCATAGCAACAATATCAACACTTCATCAACTTCGTAGAGAAAGTGTGGAACAAACACCATTGTAGCAGAGGCTTGAGTCCTCTCATTTTCTCCTCATTGACTAGTAAGCTCTTGGTGGAGGTGGTAAGATTTCTACTCCTCTCTATGATTTGGTTGAGTAGCATAACATTGTTTTATAGTGCTTTAGTGCTCCTTACTCCATTTCTTTCTTTACCATAATTTTCTCCATTATCATCATCTTGGTTGTCCATGGAGGTGGAAATGCCAAAATGGGGGTCTGACTAAGGCAAACCCTTATACAACCCCCAACAATTTTCCTCTCTCTTGTGTGCAGGTGGAAGAATCTTGGAGCTAGCTAGAAAACACACATCTTTGTGAGATCATCCTCGCTATCCTTACTCTTGTTTATTTTCTTTATCATATTCATGCATACTTTATCTATGTCCTAGTGTCATTTTTTCCTTTCGAACATAGCTAGTTAGGTTGTTAGTCTATTCTATCGAGTTCAACCTTATCTCTTCAGTCCTCTAGTCGTACGAACGCCAATGCACTTGAGAGATGCCAACATGTTGTGTTGTCATCTCAAAGCCACGCTTTCATCTTCAGACAAAGAGCTACCTAAGACACAATGTTGACCCTAAACATTGACTCGCCTAGCCCCATTTCAAGTCTCGAGTCTTCATAGTGATCAAAGGACCTTATAGTCCTCATCATTCTCATCCCTCATTTCCTAACACTCCCTTAAGTTGAGGTAAGTTAGGGAAACCTTCTTCTCTCGACCCTCTATGACTTGGGGCCTTCACATGATTGGTCCTCCTCTCTTACACAAGGATAAGAGAAGAATATTGACAATTTTTTAATTTTTCTGCTAGTTTGTTGTTTTGACAATTTTGAATTTTTTGTCTTAGAAGTATCAAAGATACTATTTATTAATCAAAAGTGACCAATAATAAATCAAAAGCACAATAGAATGAATTAGATGTGTAGAATTTTTTTTTTGAAGCACATCAATAGGTACTAGATGTGGTCCATAATAGCTCAGAAGCACATATCAATAATCAAATGTGGTTTCAATTTCATATGCAATTCTCTATAGTGTTTTAGGTTTATATTTTTATGTTGAGAAATTTATTTTCGAAAAATATGCAATCAAGAAACAAGACGATTGAAAATCTCACAATTCATAAAAGAAACCGAGACAAACCTCTAGATCTATGAAGACAAAATATTTTCTTGTTTTAATTTTTATGACTTTTTGAATGTTTTCTTGGTTTTTTTAATTTTTACAATTTACATGAATATGCAAGCACACAAAGAAATAATGAAAAGGAAAGTCCTATGGCTCAATTTCGACTAGATATATCATCTTTAGTTTCAAGTGGATATAGTGATATAAACAATCAAACGTGTAAGACACATGAATAGTCCTACTCAAGTGGGTATGGCTAGCAAGTTTTAACTATGCTTTACAAGCTCAACTAAGGGTGTCCTCAATACATACCATAAGGGTACATAATGTCTAATTAAACATGTAAGATACATGAATAGTCCTATTCAAGTGGGTATGGCTAGTAATTTTTAACTATGCTTTACAAGCTCAACTAGGGGTATCCTTGAAATACATACCACAAGGGTACATAAGGCCTAATATATAGATGAAAGGGAATACTCTCAAACAACCAGGAGGAAAGGGTAACCACTCTCCATCTTTACTTCTATCAAGTATAAAGTTCTTAGAGGATTATCCCAAATTGAAAATATTCTACTTCTAATAGGCGTGTATTTCGATTCACCCCTCACTCTTTATACTCCACCGAAACACGAGTCTTGAGGTTATCCCCTAGGGTGATGAAATCCCTAGGCAGGGCCCCTAAAAATAAAACATGATCACTTATTTATGATTCTCAAGATTAGTGCTAGGCATGAGAGGAGAGTATGCATAAGTAGATATTGGGGATTAAAAGACACTTTTTTATTTTATAGCCCAATTCAAAATGTGAAGGATTATTTTTTACCCAATTTCCAATGTAAGGAAGACATGCCAAGAAAGATTTACTAAAGAAAAGAAAATAGTGAAACTATTGAACATTTTGAAAATGAAAGGATATATTGTGGGTTTTATATTTGATATTTCATGAAATTATTTCATTGATAGTAAGTAAAAAATCATAAATTTCTTCTTTTGTATTGTGTTCAACTTTAATCTTTCAAATGTGTCTTACTAGTATTTTGGTGATTATTTGTGGTAATAATTCTTAGAATTTGTTAGTTGCATATAATTTTAAAGGTTAATATTTTGGGTGTAGTTAACATTATTAGCTGTAATTTTCCTTGTGATCAAAAACCTTGTTGGAATTAGATTTTGCAAGATTTCAATATTTCCTTCAAAGTTTCATTGGAGCCCCTTGAACAAGACATTCCAAAGATCCCTTGTTGAGATACTTCAATCTTATTCATTAAGAAAATAATAAGAAGACTCTTGGGTGTCAAACCTTTCAAGTAGGGGAGTTTATACTATTTTAAGTGTTGATACATGCCAAAACACAATTCAACAATCCCCACAATCTTTTCTTGTCTAGCTTATATATTCTCTCTATTTTTGAATTTCATGAATGTCGTGTATTGGTTCTAACTCCTTGATTCCCCCTACTAAATTATCATGTCCTATATGAAAATGGATTTTAATGGATGATTTGTTTTCTATTTGAGATGTTTTCACAATGGATGCTCATTATTTTCCTTCATGTGTTGCAGATCTAAAGATGATGCTCAAATAAGGACAAAAAAATAACATGAAGCATAAAGTCTTTAGTAATCTTTTTATTAAATATATAACAAATATAATTTATGTTTAACTTAACATACTTTATTTTTTATAGCTCGTGAGTATGATAAAGTTGCAGAAAATTTATAGTTGAAAAGTGCATACTCAACATTTTCCCCTCTTGTTTTGTGTAAACTTAGCATCAAAAGCACAATATTGACTAATTTTTTACCTCTTTGGAGTGAATCACCCTAAAAATTCCATCTCAACAACACCTAAGCACCTATCTCCCACTCATTTTTCAACATCTTCGTTATCGTTGATGCTAGCATATCACACTCTTGTGCCCTACATAATTGATTGCATCCTAGCATCCCTCAATTTCAAGTTCATTTTGTTTTAATACACCAACACTTGCCTTTTCATATCCTAAAACCCTACATTGCCTCCAAGGGTTTAAAAAAGGTTTACACTTGGTTATTAAAAGGGGTATAAATGAATGAGCCCACATAGACTACACAGATCTCATAGGGATCTAGGGCATCATAAAAGAGCACCCAACATTTAGGTTGTAGTCCTCATTTTTTACAACATCCTATACTAGTACCTAGGTCTTTTGATCATACACAAACAAACTTACCTCATCAAACTATTGAATAAATACATTGATCTAATTGATAATAGATCTTCAAATGTCGGAACCTATCAGTCGCAATAGATTTTGCCAATTTTTTAGAGGATATTGTTATATTTGTAAGGATATCATAATCTTATATTAAACTCATATGTATACAAAGGACACTAGTACACCAAAACAAATATGAACATGCCTACATAGACAAGAGCATATTGAATCAAACATCGCCACCATCATTGACATCCTCAACAAAGCAATAACATAATTTGCATAAATCTAAGCTTAATTTTCATAGTGTTATCTTTCAATTAGCAATCACCATTTGTATACACACACATGTGAGTATTGGACTCAAGGGAACACTGAGAGGGGGGGTGAATTAGTGTTCAACAATTCTTAACTTTATTAATCTAAAACTCAAACCATATATTAAAAGAAAGATAAAAGCATTGAAAGGAAACATTCATAATACCATATCACAAGGATTTTTGCATGGAAACCCTATTAGGGGAAATGCCACAGTGGAGCTTAATCCACAATTTGAGTACTCAAATAAAGTCTTACAAAAGAGAATGCACTTGCATTCAAGCACACTGCTCAAAAGGGAAGGCTCGCTGCCTTACAAAAGTTCAGATTAAAACCATCTGAAGGATGAACTAAGATAGTAGCATCTATTCATGCTAGGTTATAGTTTCGGTGAAGCTCATAGAATTGAATCTGGATCTTCTTTTTGACTCTGCACTTTGCTCTGCTCTGCTTTACTCTTTTCTGCTCTTTGCATTACACATAGAAAAATTCACACTATTACTCTACTGAATTTCACACCACACATTTGCTATGTTCACTATCCCACACTATTCTATATCAAAATGATAAAACTGATCTCATATATATATATATATATATATATATATATCTGCTATTAGGGATTTGAACATTCTTATGTCGGCTTGATAAAACATTGAGTTATTTACAACTGTCGACCAGATCCACCACTAATTCTTTATGTGCATCCTCCAAAGTTGGTTGATACATAGAGAGGACCCAAATAAACATAATAAAACACAATTTTGTTTTAAGTAATGACTCCTTATACATCTGTGATTACTATATTCATTGAGTCGGCCTTCAAGCACAAATAATCAACAGATTAATGTACCGGATTTCCTAGATCACATTCGAGTGAATTTGCATCAGTGGACTTCACAAATAAGGTGATACAAACATCAAAAAACTTTCCTTAGAGATCCAAAACCCACAATACTAGTCTGGTGAGGTATTCAGATCAACTTTTATGCCTATAACTAGATGCCCTGTTCTTCACTTTGTTCTACCGATGTAAACCAAAACTATACTATAGATCAGATGCATGACTTAGGTTACCATCAATGACAACACTTACAAGCCATATGCCAACAATATCCCCCTTTAGCATTGATGGCAACACTTAGTGAAAAATGAATAAGTGTCAGAATCATTCTAAGAACACTGCCAAACTGCTCTCTCTCCCTATGCTTCAAAAATATTTCAAAACACAGCTCCCCTTAGGATTTATGAGAAATTTTTCACACACTCTCTCTCCCTTTGACATCAATGAAAAAGCATAGAAACCATATGCCAAAAATACAAAACATGTTTCCAAAATCTCCAAAACTTCAAAATATATATGCTGACAATTCTCCCCCTTAGACCAAAACTTCAAAACTTTGAAAACAATTGACAGCTACTTTAGAAAATTATCTTATTATTTTTCTTCATTTTCATAAGTAATTTCTCCCAAGCATCTATTGTGATCCCAATGATAATTATCAAACTATTGTTCTTCGATGATTTGTTGACAATTTAAGTTAAAGATTTCAGAATTATAATTGCTTCTTCCAATTTCTCACCTTTCCTTAGTATCTCCACCATCTACTCCAATCTGCATTCGGTTAGATCCTTCACCTTCCAAAAATTATCCACAAGTGTGTTCTTGGTGAATTGAATTTTGTTGTGTTTAGACTGTAGCTCCCAAATTCTTTTCCTAATGGTGCCATCCTGATCCTAAAACATGTCAAAGCTTTTTCCAATGCCATTCAACTCTGTTCCAATTTCTCTTTGTAATTACTAACAACATGGGGCCAACAAATGCAATAGTTGTAGATTTTATTACCTGAATTTATGCATTTCCTCAACTAATTCATTTTATTCTTTAGTTTGGTAAGTGATACTCTAAACCACTCCTTCAAATGAGAGATAACTTCCACCTTCTTCTTTGTCTTTATCCTCAAAGTTCATTGTTTCTTTACTACATTCAATCATTTCCTTAGGTAGAATGTTCTACAAACTTTCCAATTTGATCTTGCAGTGCTCAAAATGAGCATTTAGTACACTCATAATCATATATTTATCATATGATGGTCTAACAGACCATAACTTAGTGATTTTCTGCATTCCACCTTCTTCCTGAATATGTTGTTGTAGCTTTTCTTTTGTCAGGTCATCTTCTTCCTCACTAGATTTTTTTGGTTTTGATTCATTTTTTTGTGGATCCTCAGTTTCTTCATCAGATTCTTCATATGAAATATCCACAATTTCATTTTCTTTTCCTTTTCCCTCAATTCTGGGAACTTTGCATTTCAGAGGGTTGTATTCAACTTCTTTTTCTCTTTTCTAAAAGGGTAGCCTGTTTCTTTTGTCAGTTGCACATTCTCCATCAACTAATCCTTTATCAATCCAAATAGGTCAAAGTCCTGACCTTCAATTATCATCTTGTGAGAAATGTAGATTATGCCAGCCAAGGTCACTCCTTCTCGGTTTCTGAAAAAGACTTTATATGAAATTTCACTCGCAATGTAATTTGTAATAGGATTCTTGATTTTCGCAATTATCAGTGCCCTCTGATCTCCAATTATTCTAGTTACGGTTTCAAATTCTTTGTTTCAGATGGATTTCTTTCTCCGTATATCTCTGACTTTGCATAATCCAATCAAATTCTCAATTGTTTCCTTCGAAATGATGGATGGGTGCATGGAAATGGGTAGCCATTTCACGGACACCTTTCAAAAAAACTTTTGAAAATTCATAACACAAGCGCGTTATAACGCACTCAGTTTATAGCTTCTTAAAAGCAAAAAAAAAGAGAAATGTTGTCATTCTATTTTCGACTATTTTTTTTCTTCTAGCCATGGCCAAAAACCCCATATTTCACGCTCGCGTTCTAGGAGGAGGAATTCAAAAAATTTATTCACAAAGATGGCGCCATGACGAGGAGGAGGTGTGAGAGGTAAGGATTTTGTGCTTTTTGTTTTGAATTAGTTAGTTTTAGGTTGAATTTGTTAGTTTTAGGTTGAATTTGATATATATTTGTTTGAATTTTTAGGAGATACAAATCAACCTACAAACCCTCAAGATCCTCAATAGGAAGACCAACCAAATCCTCAAGATGAAAATCAACCACAACAACAACCTCCTCCACCAATCACTCAACCCCCTCCTGGCACTCAACAAAATTTAACAAATGAAATTGAGAACAAAAAAAAGTAAATTGAGGATTTGATCAGTAGGTTGAGTGATCCAAATGGTTCAATCATAGAAAGAATGACCCTAGCAAATTCATTGAAATATATGTTAAAAAAAGTAGATTCAATTATCAAACAAATAACTGGATGGCAAGATAGGAGGCAGGCGGCTAGGGATTATTATGCAAATAAACTATCATACAAAGATGTAAAGGATTTAAAAATTACAAAAGGTGATTTGTGCTCATTATTCACCAACCCACGCATAAATCAAAATCTTACCCTCAATGTGAAGAGGTTTCTTATCCATTGGTGCCACCACCAATAGATTAGGGACTAGTTTTATGATAGGTGGTACATGGTCTTCGATTACCCACCGTGCAACAATTGCGAGGTCTCGTAATATTTCCTTAGAAAACTATGCAGTGAGTTCATATTGAACAAAATCCCAAATTATTTTGATATGATGGATTTCCAGGGGAGAGGTGGGGGGTCAACTTATGATAGACCCAATGCACAACTGAATCCTATGCGCAAAGGTAGACGAGCTCTCGGTAGGCCACCTCATGAGCACGTTGTTATGACTTTCGTCATGAAGGAAAGTGCTAACATAGAGACATTGTAGGTGATCAATACTTTGACCCAGAGTGTCATCCATCATACTAGCCCTATTCTATAGCACCATCCAGGGGAGTCTTCGAGTGGTGGACTTCAAACACATGTGTGTCAATCTTGCAGTGCTACTTGTTCATATGACCCCACTGACACTCAGGAGGCTGGTATGCAAGATCTGTCTACAGCTATGGAGATGGAGAGGGAAACTAACATTTTGCATGATGCATATGGCATTGATAGTCAGGTAAAATTTAGTGCATGTTCATTGAATTTAATTTATTAAATTTCAATATTTGAAATGCAAGATTAACTGAAAATGTTTTATGATTTTAATAAAATTGCAGGGTCACAGTATTGAGACTGGATACACTAGGCCCCCACCTAATTATTTTTGCAATACACCTATCATTGGGGTATGCAACTAGTAAACATTTATAAATTTATTACATGTTAATAGCATTGTTTTACGAATGGTAATTTAATATGCAATTTTGGATGTTGAACAAACTAATATTGGAGGTTTTGATGGAACACTTCCCAGTGGCGGTAGATTTACTCAAACCTCCATGGAGGTAATAGAATAAAGAGTTTAACTAATGAATTATACTTAATAGATTTGTGTAGTTTATATGCACATCGTTGATTACATTGAATAATTTGTTGTTTTATTTTCAGATGTTGCAAGTCGAAACACCTCTGAATGTGATGAGGGAAATGGAGATCGGTGTTTCTTCTGCTATACAATCCTTGATGGCTTTGACAGGGGAGGTATGAGGCAAATTAGTAAATTTATATTTACATTTGTTGTTATAGATGTCAGTTAGTGATAAATCAAACCATTATTGATTCACGTAGTTTAATTTCTATTTGTATGATTTATACGGGGCTTGAACATGCCTAAGCATGGGAGTGAGAATATATCCCTCATGGAGAGAGATCATGAGATGGTGGTACATGATTATTTTTTCAAATATATCATTTTTTTATAAATGTAATTTCTATATAATCATGTCTTTACTTTTTATTGTAACAGCTAAAACTTCACCATGAACTAAACACTAGGAGGAGCAATAGGACCACTCCTCAAGCGCAATAGAAATGAGTGACAGACCTATCACCATCAAATCAAAAAGCAAAGGGAAATATTTTATTTCCAGAGCATGAAGAGCAACGAATTTTGATTCCAAAGCCCTTTGTTGTATGCCTACATGGAAATTTTGTAACTATTTTGTATTGGACATATTTGACATTGTATGCTTATATGGCATTCTCGTAAGCCCATATGGCTATTTTGTACATATATTTCATACTTATACCAAAATATATTGATGTATTCCTACATGGCTATTTGGTTAATACAAATATCTTTTATCGATGGTGTCCATATTTGCATTCTAAATTGATTGTTCAACAGATATGAGTTATGTGTATTCAAGTGTATACTTTGTGACTTACGTGTGTTCAAATGTATACTTTGTGGCTTACGTGTTTTCATGTGTATACCTTGTATTCATGCATATACTTTGTATTAATTTGTGTATTCTATGTATTCGTGTGTATACTTCTTCAGGCTTACGTGTTTTTGAGTACTTGTGCTTCCCTTATTAACATGTACATGCTTGACTTATTCATGTGTATAATTTTTAACTGGTTAGCCCTAGCATCAATCATTATTGTCCTTCATGGTTTTTCTTGAATATTAATTGATTGATGCTAAACAAATTTAACTAAAAGAAAAAAATATGTTTTCAATTGGTATTCCATGAAATTATTCATAAAAAGATTCCAATATGTTCTTGATGCATCACCATCGAAAGATTTATATGTCAAATTTTTGCAATATTATTTCTTGTATACAAAATGAACTCGAGAGAACGAAAGTTATAATTTATAATACAAATAAGAAATGGACTCAACATTATCCTAGACCCCCGAATAGTTCTATTTAACAAAGCAAAATGCTCTCAATCACTCTTTGAATTGCAAAGCACCATTGGTGATGTAGAGTGGCTCAACCAAGTTGTGATTTGACACAACTTCACTCATATATGCCCACTAAGACTCCAACATTCACTTGACTCAACAATAAGAAATATCCTATTCCTTTATGGTTTTACACCAAACCATTGCCAAAAGAAAGCCAACTCAGCCCTCTTTCAATCCATGTCAGCCTTGGGACCGTATAGGAAAGCTACAGGTCGTACCAAGTACAGGATCAACAAGTTTGTATCAAAAATCTGAAAACAGAGAACAGTGTGAATAATTCTTATTAGATCTTCTCTAAAAGTTCAACAAAAACCTCCATTCGAGCCTCTCAAGGCTTTACATAGTCTTTTACACCCTTCTCTAACTGATCCACACCCTCAACTAACTAAAAACCAACTTTCAAAACAAGTAACCGTTGCATTTCAAATTTGTTGCTTTAAGCAACTTACAAATTTGCAACTTTAGACTCCTCCAACCTAATGACTACAAATAATGACCTCTTAACCCACACAAATGGCTTACAAATAGCCTTATTACATCAACATAACTCCATTCTTTCACACTCATAAAAAAATTCATAAATTTTCCTTCAAAGGCTACAAAGACAACTTCTAGTGCAAGATTGAAATTTTCACATTTTTTACCACTAGACCCAAAACTCGCCCTAAAACATACCTAATGGTCTTAATTGACCTTATTCAAGACAAAGCATGCTCAAAATACCCACAACAACCTATTGACCAACATATTCACCATCAGATAATCACTAAAACCACTGAACTAGACCTTCTTCATCAAATGGAGGAATAGGGTGTTTTGCACCAATGATCATATGCTTTTTGTGTGGAATACTTGGACTTCTCAACCGTCATTTGTATGTTTCTTTTTTCCGTTATTGTGCATGCCATCATAAGGGATCAAGTCGGTTGAACACAAGTCAGATCATTTCCACGTGTTTGGGTGCAAAAGAGGACCATGCCTAGTAATAACCTACCTATTGGGATGCATTGGAGCAATTAGTTTGGTCACACGAATTACAAAATGAAATTTGCACCACTTTGCAACTTTACACTACTTCCATTTGACACTTTTTCCATCAAGTGAAAATCCGTTGCCACGGGAAAACAACTTCGAGATAGCCAAAACCGAGAGAGATTTTTGTAGAGGGGCCCAACATGATCCTATAGGATTAGACAAAAAGTTTCTAAGAATCACGGTATCCAAGTAATAGCATGTTGAAGTTTGCTTTCATTTAGCACTTTGGACCCTTAAGGGATCGATCCAATTGAACGTACCTTAGAGTGATTTTGCATGTTTGTGTGCAAAAGAGAGCCATGTCTAGCGTAAACATGCCTATTCAAATGCATTGGAACAGTTTTTTTGGTTACATGAGTTGCTGAACGAAAGTTGCACCACTTTGCAACTTTGCATTGCTTGCATTTGATGCTTTTTCCATCAAGTGAAAATCTATCGTCACAAGAAAACCACTCTGAGATAGCCAAAATTGAGAGAGGATTTTGTAGAGGGGCCCAACATGATCCTATAGGATCAAACAAGAAGTTTCCAAGAATCACGGTATCTGAATAATAGCATGCTGAAGTTTGCAGCCAATTTGCACTTTGGACCCTTGAGGGATCGATCTAGTTGAACATACCTTAGAGCGATTCTGTGTTTTTTGGTTCAAAATAGGACCATACCTAGCATAAACATACCTATTTAGATGTGTTGGAACAATATTCTTGGTCACATGAGTTGCAGAGCGAAAGTTGCACCACTTTGCAACTTTGCACAACTTGAATTTCACACTTTTTCCATCAAGTGAAAATCCGTCGCCATGAGAAAACCACTTTGAGATAGCCAAAATCGAGAGAGTTTTTTATAGAGGGGCCCAATGCAATCTTGTAGGATTAGACAAGAATTTTCTAAGCATCACGGTATCTGAGTAATAAAATGTTGAAGTTTGTAGCCATTTTGCACTTTGGACCCTTAAGGGATCGATCTAGTGGAACGTAGCTTGGAGCGACTCCGCATGTTTCAGTGCAAAAGAGGACCATGCATAGTGTAAAAATACCTTTTTAGATTTTTTGAAACAGTCTGCTTAGTCACATGAGTTACAGAGTGAAAGTTGCACCACTTTGTAACTTTGCAGAACTTGAATTTGACAATTTTTCCATCAAGTGAAAATTTGCCGCCACAGGAAAACCATTCTAAAATAGCCAGAACCAAGAGATTTTTTGTAGAGGGGCCCAACACAATTCTATAGGATTAGATGAGAATTTTCTAAGCATCATGGTACCCAAGTAATAGCATGCTGAAGTTTTAATCCATTTTGCACTTTGAACCCTTAAGGGATCAATCTGATGGAACGTAGCTCAAAGATATTTCACGTGTTTTAGTGTGAAAGAGGATCATTCCTAGTGTAAACATACCTATTCAAATGTGTTGAAATAGTTCGCTTGGTCACACGAGTTGCAGAGAAAAAGTTGCACCACTTTGCAACTTTGCACAACTTGAATTTGACACTTTTTTCATCAAGTAAAAATCTGCCGCCATGGGAAAACCACTTTGAGATAGCCAAAACCAAGAGATGTTTTCTTAGAGGGGCCCAATTCAATCCTATAAGATTAGATGATAATTTTCTAAGTGTCATGGTATCCAAGTAATAGCATGTTGAAGTTTGCAGCCATTTTGCACTTTGGACCCTTAAAAGATCGATCTGGTGGAACATAGCTCATAACGATTCTACGTGTTTCAGTGTGAAAGAGGACCATGCCTAACATAAATATACCTATTTAAACATGTTACAATAGTTCACTTGGTCACACGAGTTTTAGAACAAAATTTGCACCACTTTGCAACTTTGCACTGCTTGCATTTGACGTTTTTTCCATCAAGTGAAAATCCGCTGCCACGGCAAAACCACTCCGAGATAGCCAAAATCGAGAGAGTTTTTTGTAGAGGGTACCAACGCTATCTTATAGGATCAGACGATAAGTTTCTAAGAATCATGGTATCTAAGTAATAGCATGTTGAAGTTTGCAGCCATTTTGCGCTTTGGACCCTCAAGGGATTGATCTAATGGAATGTAGCTCAGAGCGATTCTGCATGTTTCAGTGTGAAATATGACCATGCCTAGCGTAAAAATACCTATTCGGACATGTTGGAATAGTTTTCATGGTCACACGAGTTACAGAACGAAAGTTGCACCACTTTGCACTGCTTGCATTTGATACTTTTTCCATCAAATAAAAAATTTCCACCATGGGAAAACCACTCTGAAATAGCCAAAACCGAGAGAGTTTTTTATAGAGGGGCCCAACATGATCTTGTAAAATCAGATGAGAAGTTTCTAAGCATCACGTTATCCGAGTAATAGCATGTTGAAGTTTGCAGCCATTTTGCACTTTGGACCCTTAAGGGATCGATCCATTGGAACGTAGCTCATAGTGATTTCACATGTTTCAGTGTGAAAGAGAACCATGCCTAACGTAAAAATACCTATTTAGATGCATTGGAACAGTCTGATTGGTCACATGAGTTGCAGAATGAAAGTTGCACCACTTTGCAACTTTGCACTGCTTGCATTTGAAGCTTTTTCCATCAAGTGAAAATCCACCGCCACGGGAAAAACCACTTCGAGATAGCCAAAATTGAGACAGATTTTTGTAGAGGGGTCCAACGTGATCCTGTAGGATTGGACGAGAAGTTTCTAAGTGAAAGGGAATAAGTTTTATGGAATTTTCATTGCTGCCCCTGTAGATTTTGATGGAAAAGGGCATGAAAAATGAAGTTTCACACTAAGGTTTGATAAAATATTGCATGTAGAGGTTGCGTGATTGTCTTTTGAGTTTGTGCAAGTGATTTTAAGAAGGTATGAGGTGGTGGCATGTTCTGGTAAGTTGTGGAACCATTCATTTCAATAAACCCTCCTTACACTAGCATAAAATAAGGGTTTTGGTTTGGCATGGTGGAGTGAGTTTATCTTGAGAAAAATTGTATATCTGAGGGTTTGGATACATGATAATTTATGCCCCAACAAGTTAAGGTGGTTGTTGAATGTTTAAAGGTATGTTCCTTTGTAAATTATGCCTAGTTAGCCTAATGAGGACAATGAAGAAGGTCATTTTTGATGCACATGTTCCAAGACAGTCACTATTGATTTTGAAGTATGTGTTGTAACTCAATAATAGCTATCTAGATTAGTCATTTTTTTGTGAAGTCATTTGAGAATTTTTCCTCAAAACACCACTTGGAGCCACACTTTTCACTTGAAAAATCATCATAAAACCCTTTAGCGACAACTCCACCTTTGTTTCTTGAATTCCCCTGCATAAATAAACACACACACCTAAAAAAATCCTAATACTAACTTACTGGAAACTGATCTAAACTATCAAATTTGGTGGAGTAGTTATTATTGGTTTACATAATGAGTTGAGAAAAATTAGTTCAAACTAATGATAAACTCAATGGATACCCTCCCAAATAGATTAAAATGAAAGATACTTCACTATTCTACTTTAAACAACAAGATTCAAGTCCTTAAACTACTGTACAAGTCGTACAAGTTAATGAACAATTGGAAAAACTCATAAAATCACTAAAATAGGGACTTTATTGATTGTAAATATTCAAGAATACAAAATATCTTTGTTTTGCTCAACCTTACATGCTTTATATCACTTCTCTAATCACCTAATGACCTATTCGAGACTTTGAATACATTACATATGACCTTTACATGACCTTTTTCACATTGTTTACATTTGAAAATTCAAATTTTGCAAATTTTCCTATTGAAGGCATTTATAGAACAAGGTGCTACTGCACCAAACATGAACTCCAAAATTATAGTATTTGAGTAAATCTCATTATGTAAGTAAATATCGTTACAATGCCTTAGGTACTTCGTTCTCATAGATCTTTTACAATGTCCCTCATACATTCAAGATTCTCTTTAAATGTCTACATCATAGGTGTTCATTATGAGGTTAACTTCAATTGAGTAACTTGAGATTCCCTCGCTAAGCTTCACACGCTCTTTTATAATGGCTTGAAATCAAAATTGAGTTTTTTCAAGATCATCAAAATAAGGATGTAGCATTTGTTTTTTGGCTGAGATTCTCTTTGATGGCTCATAAATCAACATTTTCTGCAATTAGAGATCAATCAATTGTTAGTAGTTTACTTACAAATATGCAAAGTAAAAGATAAAAAGAAAGAGCATCCAAAATGGAAATGAAATAAAAATAGATGGAAGGCACTTACAAATAGGTATGCATGTCTCACAACTTAGTCACTCCTGGTCATACATCTTCACTAGAAATTCCAACATACCTATTGCACACAAGACATCTCATGAATAGAGTAAGTTGAAATTTCAGATGCTCTTATAATGTCTACATCATAGCTGCTCATGATAAGGTTAGCTTCAAATGAATAACTTGAAATTCCCTCACCAAGATTTGCACACACTTTTCTAATGGCTTAAAATGATGATTGATATTTGTCAAGATCATCAAAATAAGGATGTTGCATTGCTTTTTTGGTTGACATTCTCTTGGATGGCTCATATAACTGCATTTTTTGTAAGGGGACACAAATCATTGTTTAGTATGTTACTTACAAATAGGAAAAGTAAAAGAAGATGATAGCATTGGCATAAAAAAATTAATGTGCATACAATTATAAATTAATAAGAACCAATGTGCATATACTTACAAATTATCCAACAAACCATCTGGGTCTACTCTACTCTTTATCGTGTCGAGTATTGCCTCATGGTTAGACTCACAGACCTTTCACAAGGTCTTGTTCAAAGGTCTATCCCCATATTTGGTCAAACGAACATTGGATGCCACAACAAGGTTTGAGTAATGAAGAATCTTATGATGCGTGCCAAAGTCCTGAAACAACCAATGTTTAACAGTCGAATGTGGGTACCTTATAAGCCACATTCCAGTAACCACAACTAAGCCTGTAGGGTATTCGATGTTTTCTCCATTTATAACTGGGGCCTCCAATTTATTTTTGGCCTCAACACAATAACACAAGTAATAGTGTATTCCCTATTCATTGTCTTCATCTGCAATAACTGCATAAACATGCCCTACATTGATATGTGTAGCAAATCTCTTGAAATTATTCAACATTACGAATACAATACAAAGTAAGATAACGATATGGAATTTCAACAAATAAGCATGTAGATATATCATGTGGTTGAGCCAGATTTGATACGTGGTCAAACTTGATTGATGATTCCATCTGTGTCAGTTCCAATGCCGTCGAAGGGTGATATGTGTGAAGTGGGCTAAAATAACTTGTCGACCATTTGTCAATCCACTCCCCTAACTCAAAATCATTCCAGTCGTGCATTGTACATGAAGAAAAAAAGCATGCCATATTCCATGTATCAATACTCCATGAACCTGCATTTGAGCTAATGAAAGAGTGTACCTCACTCGATCCTGTTAGTGTACAACAGTCTTCATAAAATCTACGAATTGAAGATGTACCTTCATTACATGGACCCATCAAAGCATTACATCACTCGATGATTGATTTTGCATATGTCAACTTTGCACTGTCTTTATACTTTGACTCTTCTCATGCTAATGCTCTTTTCACGCATGCTCCCCCTTTCCATGTTTCGCCTCACAAAAGTTCCACATATGTTGAACACCTATGATGACATGCATCCTGCACAACCAGTAGAACATACGTGAGTTCTTGAACTGTGCTGCACAGTTATCCAACCATATTATATGTCGATCGTATTCCATGCCCGTCTGAGCCAAACCACTATAGAACATCTGGAAGCAACCTTGCATGAAATTTGGAGAATGTGTTTGATCATCACTGATGTAAAAGTGGTACTCCCTCAATACCTTCCTTTAGTCATCTTTACTATAAGATGCATGAATGAATGCTATGTGTACAAATATCAAAACCTATGTGGAGTTGTAATACTGTGACTGCACCTCACGTTATGGTTGTAGAGTGTAGTTCTCTACAAATTCAACCATTGATACTATGCTTCCAACTAGAAAGGTGTCCTTGCATAGCTTGAATTGTGTGTCCAACCATCGAGCTCTAAGGGTATGCATTGCATACTCAGACAATATATTGTCATGAAACACAGACATAAACTGGTACATTGGAATCTTCTCAATAACCAAATCACACCTTTTTTCTTGAGACCCATCTTTTGTAGCATATGACACTATTTTATATTTCCCAAACTCTACTAGTTTTTGTCCCATCTCATCTGTGCTTTCCATATGTTGACATACTGGCATACATTGGAAGCCAACACAATGCTCGCATGAACCATCCAAGCATGTTGTCCTATAGAATATTTGGCCATCCTCTATTTCACATAATTTTTTTGATAAGAACTCTCTTGAAGATTTTGCTGGGGTTTCTATGCCACAATCCTACAAAACATCGTTAGTATGCAAATCTAAACATATAGAATGATAAACATCATAATGGTTAGAAAATTCAATATGTAGTCTACAACAACAAGTAGTGTGTGTGTCATTTATCTTGACATAAAAAGGTTTAAGAATTTCAAAAAATCTTTGAGAAATACTAATTTGAGGATAATCATTTTCAAATTTACAAAAAAATTGGGTTTGAGTCATATCCAAAAAATGCTTTGGATGTGGCTCACGATTCCGACTACCGATTCTCCTTCTTACCACATCCCTTTGATTTAGAGATGGCCTTGTGTTATTATTCCAATACTCTTCAATTAGTGTTCTCAAGGCTTCAACAACTTCTTTGTCTTTTCATGATAGTCTCCTCGAGAATGCCCATAATTCATTTGAATCAATGCCCTCAATTCTTTGCCGCCTTTGAATGGTTCTTAGTAAAGTTTTCTACTAATTCTCATTTTTTCACTCATCTTTCTAATGAGATGAGCTCTCTTTGTTTGATAGCTTACCAAAGTCGATGTAATGACATGTCGAGTGACATTACTATCCTTTGAGCATCAGGTCTTACCCACACTCTCATAAGCATCCATTAGATTCTTCACAATAGTGTCTTCACTCGATGCATTCAATGTTCTCAAGCCAAGATTCTTCATGATGTTCCTATACTTTACACTTCGCATCATTTCAAAAAATAGTTGACATCTTGCGGTCTCATTTATCATTTCAAATAATCATTTCCAAATCTTATCAGTATATCTTCTACAAGTGCGTGTTGAAATCTTACCTTCCATGTGCTGCAAAATCTCATCATCAATATTAATCAAATACTTTGGCTTTCTACACAAAATTCTAGGTGGTGTTCTCCTAGGTACATACATCTCAACATTAGGAATTTCATCAATATTTAATTGAGGTGGGCTAGATTGCGTACCTTCGATCGAGGGTGGAGAAGAAGACATACCTTGAGGTTCACGTGGGGATGATGGCATACCTTCTTCATCAAATCTGAGTGATGATGTACTCTCAACTTGAGATGTGTTGGATGGTGTCCAACAATATTCACTTGTGGTAGATGGTTTCCCTCCATATTCACTTGCAGTAGATGGTGTTTGTCCATATTCACTTGTGGTAGATGGTGTCCCTCCATATTCGTGTGTGCTTAATGGTGTCCCTTCATATTCGCTTCTCATAGAGGCTGTGTCTCCAACTACGATATCTGAATCTTTCTTACGATGATTCTTTTGCATTTGTGCCTTTTGTGTTCCCAATGCCCATTATCTTTTTGACAGTTGAGGTTCCTCTTCAATTGGCTTGTTTTCGTCAATCGTTTCCAATTTCTTCTTTTCACGATATGCCGCCACCTGAACTCTCTCCTTTTCTTTGAAGGTTTCATTCTCTTCGTCTGTTAGTTTCCTCTTTGTATTTTTCTTCGGCATGGTGGATAATTTTATCTATACCATGGTAATGAGATGAATATTAGTTCCTAAAAAATATATCCATGCAAGTTAATTGAAAAATATATATCATTCAAGGCTTCATTTAAAGAATAATTACAATCATTTTGTACAAGAGTTAACCTAGCATAGAAAAAGGTGATATGATTTAGAATATTTAAAGGAATATAATCAATAAATAGGTGAGGGAATGTTGTTTGTGTGTAGGGGAGGTCTAAAAGGGTGTTGGACATGAATCCCTAGAGTGAAATTTTGAGTTTTCCATGAGATTTCGAGTGGTTTTGATATGCTAAAGTATGTTTTGAGTTGGGGAAGCATGGTTTATTGTTGAATTTCATTTGTGCAGACCATTTTAGACCTGTTTGAAATATTCATAAGATTGTGTGAGGGTTGGATGAGTGTTTTTCAATAAACCACTAGTTTCTTGGGTAAAAAGGAGAGTTTTTGGTGCACGTGAAGATGGGTAAAAGTAAGGTTCTTATTTTTTTTGAGTCTAAGATAATGATCTATTTTAAATAAGGTATATGAGACCAATCTTAATATGTTTTTTTTTTTTTTTTGAGTCATTCTAGGTGTTTAGGGGGGAGATTTGGCTTGACATTTGCAAAAACTTGCATTTTTGGCAAAGTTGTGAAGAGATAAGTTAGTTAAGAAGTTTAAAAAATAGGTAGATACATTGGGGGAGTTGATTTTGAAGGGAAATAAGATGAATATCATGTAAATTCTTGAATGGAGGCTGCTCTTCAAGATTTGAATAAAATAAAATAAAGGAATTCTTTATTTTTTGTGATTTTCCTGTGTTTTCTTGTGTTCTTTCTCTGTGTATAGACCCGTATAGGGTTGTGATTCCTTGAAGGTTTGGGAGATAATTGATGCATGAATTTATCTTCACTTGAATAATTTTCGGTGTCTTAATACCATTCTAGAAGATATTTTCAGTCGTTTCTCCAAGTCTACCTTGTTTTGACAGTGTAAGGGTTTGAGGCTATAATGTATTGATTTTCACCAATTCACCCACTATGATGGATCTATAACTCGCTGGATTAGTGTGTAACATAAAAATTTACATGTAAAATGTGTTTGGGAGTCTCAAAGAGCATGGTTTTGGTCGGTGGAGTGATGCACTAGGTTGGCCAGAGCACATTTCTATGTGAAAGTGAATAACCATGATGGTGATTCTGAAAACTAATGAGTGTAATGGCATTATGAGTGTTTCATAATTTTGTGTAGAGGTATTGGAAGGTGCTTGGACCCTTGGGAGGAATGGGAGAGGCTCAGAGTTGTGAAATCCTTGAAAACCCTTGTTTTTGCTTGTGTTTTGGAGGATCTCTTAGGACAATAGGGTAATTACCTTATGTGGGCAAAGTAATCATGAAATTAGTGGTTTGGTATCATGAAAATTGACTATTCTTGGTGTTTGAGTGGAAACCTCACTTTTAAAAGGTACTTCCTTTGCAAATTTGGGGTAATTGGGAAGCCTTTTGCTAGGTAGGCTTATTGGAAGTCGAACATAGTCTTGTCTTAGGTTTCAAAACTAATAATTATCAAGGTTCGAGGACCACAAGTACTCATTCTATCAACAAATTTCAAAACCCTCTCTAGAACCTAGGAAACAATGGTTTTTAGGCCTCCATACTAAACATTTACCTTCCAAAACTTCCCAATTAAAACCAACTACCCAGACACCTCTATATAGGCCCCCCCAAGCTTAAGGAGCCCTCATGTGCCCTCTGGAAATTCCACACCCCTCTTTCTTAGGTCTGCACCATTGTTTTCTATGAGAAAATAGGGTATTTCCCCTTAAACTAGCATCATTCATGAGGAAACTTTAAAATTGTTCTTCTCTACTCCTAAGAACATCCTAAGTACATCCTACATTTTCACTCCATTGAGTCATAGAGAGCACAATAGGTGGGATGCCATCTAAGACATTAAATTACCCTCAAACCCTTGATTGTCCAAGAACCTGGTTTCTAGAAATTTATGAATTCCAAGCACAGAGTTAAATTAAAACCTCTTCAAAGGGATCCAAATGAAAGTAGGAACATTCCTTTATGGAATAATATTAATTTCACACCATTACTAAGCCTGTACAACCCGTACAGGGTCTGCAAACACAAAAAAAATAGTGAGATCTTCAAAAAAATAATGTAAATGCAACTTTATTTCTTATTCAAATTCCACCAACCTCTTGAACGATGCCACACTAGGTTTTAAAATACAATTTTAGGCCCTTATCCAATTGATCCATGTCCATAACCAACCTATAACCACCCGTTAACTACCAAGACCTTCATTTGTCTTAAAAATTGCTAACATTGACAACTTTTGCTAAATAAGCAACATTATGCAACTTTGTTGTCCAAGACACCTAAGACCACTCAAAGACCTTTATTTCATCCCTAATAAAACTTATAAACTATTGTCTTTCACTTCAATTTACAAATTGAATAATTTTCCTTTAAAGATTATATGGCAAAATTGACAATTTTCTGAAGCAAGAGTTTATACTTGCACATTTGATCACCAAAATCACAAAATCCCTAAATACATGAAATATTGGTCTATTTAGACCTTATTTTCAATAAAAGCTATGAAAAATCATCTAAAAAGTCTTGAAATCACCCAAAGACCTTAAGACATATTGTCACCAAAGTAGATTGAAACATGGTTGTAGGTGCCCCTGCACCACGGGTTTGGAATACTGCTAGGGGAAGCATGCTCAAAGGATGAATTTTGGTGAGATATTTGGAACATGTATTTGGTTTATTTAAATCAATAACATTCTAATTATATTTTCTTGGATGTCTAGATAAGGGTTGGTAGTTACCTTCCATGATTTGTTGTTATTTTGCCATGTAAGTTACAACATTGAGTTCTTGAATTAGTGAATCATGAACGAATTGAATGGTTCTGAGTTTCGAATCAGCTTTATGCTATGTTACAATAAATTTTATGATGGTTAATCTATTTTTGAGTCTGACAAAGAGTTGAAACCAAGTTCTAATGTTTTGTGGATATATGAAATCAAGTGAAATTGAAGGATTTTGATGAAAAGATGACTGAGTTTGTTGGTTGATCTTCAATTTAAGTTAGGGTTAGAAGTACCCTTGATGATTTGTGGATCCTAGTAGATGCTCTACATCAGGTTTAAAATGGTAATTGGCAAGTGTATATAATTGTGTAATTTAAAATGTGAATTGACAACGTAAGGTTATAGTGACAAACAAACAACGATCAACATGGAATATGCAAAATAGAAAAAATGAAAGCAAGCCATAATAGAATGAAATAAAATATGTAAAGAATTCACATACCTAAAAAACCAGACTTTCAAATGGAGAAATTCAACCCAATTATGTAGCCTTAGCTTCTTCTTTCTTCATACTCCACAACAATTTGAAATTTTCAAAAGCTTGTTCCCCTCCAACCTTCAATTGTATATCAGTTTTCAATGGAATTCAAAATTCAATTGATATTATATGTCTTTCAATGTGGAAAATCTGGTATTTGATGCAAAGGTTGTAGGAAGATCATGGAAAAGGTGGTGGAATGTGAAAAACATGCTTGCACACTTCACAACATCATCAAAAAGCTACTTTTTATCGGAGCACGTGCAAAACTAGGAGAATATACAGATTGTGGGCCTTGACATCATGAGTATATTGAGTTTTTTTACCATTTTTAGTGGAATGCAAAATGCAATCGCATTATAACGCGAGTGCGTTATTTATTGCTAAAACAGTAACATCTCTACTTCTTCAAAACGTGCATGCATTATATGAAATATGGTTTTCTTAATATATTTATTTTCTCCCTCTTTGTCTATACCCTCTATCCTAATTATAAATCTCTCCCATGTACCCTTATAGTAGAGGAGATAGAGGTGAGTGTGTGTGTGTGTGAGAGAGAGAGAGGTAGAGGGAGAGTGGGAGAGAAAGAGAGAGTGGGAGAGAAAGAGAGAGAGAGAGGGAGAGAGGGAGGGAGAGGGAGAGAGGGAGAAAGAGATAGTTGGAGAGATGGAGATAGATAGGGAGGGAGAGAGGGGGAGAGTGGGAGAAAGAGATAGTGGGAGAGTGGGAGAAGGAGAGAGTGGGAGAAAGATAGTGTGGGAGGGAGAGAGGGGGAGAGTGGGAGAAAAGGGGAGAGAGGGAGGGAGAGGGAGAGGGGGAGAAAGAGAGAGTGGGAGAGAAATAGGGAGAGAGGGAGGGAGAGGGATTGGGAGAGAAAGAGGGAGAGAGGGAGGGGGAGAGGGAGGGGGAGAAATAGATAGTGGGGGAGATGGAGATAGAGAGGAGGGAGAGAGGGGGAGAGTGGG